>JAVGWX010000014.1:48378611-48978611 GCA_036924085.1 Ariolimax columbianus
CTTCTTCTTCTCGGATCAACTGATGTTATGGTTCTAGCCCGGTGAGGTTCACGGCAGAAGCTGTGCTTTTCAGGTCTTCGTCTCTCCCGCAGAGCTTTTCGAGCATGGTCGCTTCCTCGAGGCAGACTACCTCCCTTTGGTTTGCATAAGTAGATCAGTTCTGCAAGATATGTTCTGGTGTTTGCTTGGGTGCTCCACAATCGCACATGGCGGTGTCTCTAAGACACATTCTGTGGAGGTGGGCCAATGAGCCGTTTTGAATATGCAGTACTTTGCATGCCTATCTCTACTAAGTTTCTCTACGTTGCCATTTTCTCGCTTGTATTCTTTGTGCTGGTCTCTCCATTCCGTCCTCATGGATCGTCTGATGAGTGTCTTTGCTTTATAGCTCTGTAGATGGCAAGTCTATATGCCGTCTCTTCCGGCTTTTGCCTTCTCGTTTTCAAGGATCCCACAGTGAGCCGGAATCGAGTGTAAGATTGTTTCTTGTGACAGCAGCGATCACCTACCCATAGCTGACTGCTAGCGCCAGTGACAGAGAATCAGAGATTCTTCTACACCTCCACGCGGTGATCCTGGATAACAAACAGGCTGCAACAGAGCAAACTGGCTAAGGAGAAGGGATTGCAGAGGGAAGACTAAAACGGTACTAAAAAAATGTCTTCTTACTTGGCTTGGCTTGGCTTCGTTCGTTCGTTCTCAATCTCCCGCTACCAAACCCTAAAGTTTAAGCAGGAGAATGTAGTCCAGAGAACGGAATGCGTTGTATCGTAGTTTACAGCTTGACTGCGATATTTGCACCTTTCGATCCAACACATCTGACTTCAGCAAGCTTTTTTTTAGTACCAGGTTAGCATTCCCTCTTCGACCCCTTCTCCTTAGCCAGTCTGCCCTGATGCAGCCCGTTATCCAGGATCACCGCGCGGAGGTGTAGAAGGGTCTTGACAGCTCTGTTTCGCTGGCCCTGACGCTAGCAGTCAGATATGGATCGCAGACCACCGCAGCTCATGCGCTGTTTAGCATCTTGATCCCAAATGTCTTCTGAAGTCGGATGTATCGGACCGAAAGGTGCAAATATCGCAGTCAAAATGTAAATTACGACACAACGCATTTTGTTCTCCGGACTACATCCTGCTACTTGCAAAGCACTTCTCAAGGCTTGGTAGCGGGAAATTTGGAACAAACGAAGAAGAAGAAGATATTTAATTGAGGAATGAGGATATATGGAACGCCAAGAGAAGGTGACAAAATATGAATGTACTCCTTTGTAACTTTGTAAATTATGCTTGCATTAACGAATATGAAGACTGTCGAAAGGAGTGACTCATTCTCTTAGTAAAAATTGTCCCCGTTTTTCAAGATGTCCCATTAAATAAGTCGGTTGTTTTTTATCAAAGGGTCACAGACAAAGTGAACTGAAATGTGTGATCAGTGGCGTGTATAAATTGTTACCCTTTGTGGACACAGTGTTCTGTTTACGTATGAGTAAAAGAGGTGCAAAGTTCAGTATCTCGAGAAGACACCGTTTGTCGCTTGATCCTAATTAGGGTCGATATGTCGTTACAAGCCTGTTCATTCACTTATATAACAGAAAGTGCTCCCACTCTGTCTGTGGTTGAAAATACCTTGCCGTCGTCGAAAGTATGGTGAACCTGCTCTATTTTATTAAGAATCGACGCCACTGCACTCCAGGCTCTCAGTCGCTCTCAGCAAACGGTGTAAATACTGATGGTTGCCGTAGTTCGCTGGTTGTACATATCCCTACTCCGTTCGTTTTCTCATATCCCTTCACCAATCTCTCTATTTCTTTCTCTCTCTGTCTGTCTCTCTGCTAGACCCACTCATGATTTCAAAACTTTACAATCATTACATTGCCAGTTCATTGATCTCAGTTTTGTTATACAAGAAGCAATGGCTGGTCAACTTCAAAATACCACATGTGTCCGTTTCCACTGCTACCCTTACTTGTGCCTTTGAGGCCAAGTATTAGCTTTTCTTTACCGCAAACCCATCATGACCAGGACGGTAGATCCAATCACTCATTTTGGGATCAACTAAACGATACAAATACTAATTCAAAGTCTCTGAACAGTTTCCTCACATCTTTCTGAGAGATGCTTGCTCCGGATAGCTCACCCTGGCGCACTGTCATCACATAAGGTGCTCGTATCGTCAACCATAGACTCATCTGTCTGAAAGGATAGAACCAAGTTATCAGCGTCGTATTCGTGTGCCCGCGTGCGGTAAAATTTGTCGTGCTAAGATAGAGCTGTACAGTTCACATGCAGTCATATCTGACGGCATATACAAGTATATGGCGCTGTCGCCTTCTTCGCTTTTTGATGGGCAACTGTTATTACCATTAGCAGTAGTGGTAGTACTATTAGTTGCGTTATTAGTAGTAGTAGTATTAGTAGTAGTAATAGTAGAAGTGTTGTAGTAGTAGAAGTACTGCGGGTAGTAGTAATAGTAGTACAGTCATTATTAGTAGTTGTTGTTGTTGCTGTTGAATGCCCATAATGAGTAGGATTACTCTTGCGTGCGCCCTGAAAAAAGACGTCAAGTAGCCGGTTGTCGTAGCTTTCCTCACTTCTCGAGTATGCTGAGGAATGTGGATCAGGGTCCTCTAGGCGGTTGTGCTATGCTTGGCTTCATCTACGTGTCGCTCACTACTACTGGGATCACGTCGATCCCTCACTTTGTTAGCAGGCTGCCACAAAAACAGCCCGTTTCCAGGGAGGATTGTAGGGAAATCTAGGTGAGAGTCTTGGCCAGTATATATTGCCTGACCCTGACTAACATGTCTGATCAGTATATTTCGCCTGACTAGACGTTAGCCTTCCTCCCCAGTAGTTGTAGCGGGAGCAGTAGTAATAACACCACTATTAGTAGTAGTAATAGTAGTAGCAGTAGTAGTAAAAGTAGTATTAAAGTGTAGTACTAGTAGAAGTTGAAGTACGATTAGTAATAGAGTAATAGTAGCAGTAGTAGTGGTAGTAGCAGCAATAAAAGTGATAATAGATTTAATAATAATTGTAGTAGTAATAGTAGAAATAGCAGTAGTTAGAGAGTTAGTAGTAGTAATAGTAGTAGTAATAATAGCAGTAGTAATAGTAGTTGTAGTAGTAGTAGTAGTGTAGTAGTAGTATAGTTAGTAGTAGCAGTAGTAATAGTAGAAATAGTAGTAGCAGCAGAAATAGCAATAGCAGTAGTAGTAGTAATAGTAGTAGTATTGTAGTAGTACTAATAGAATTAGTAGTAGTTGTAGTAGTAATAGTAGTAGTAGTAGTAGTAGTAGCAGTAGTAATGTTGTATATACCTTTGTTTTCAATTCACGAAATAGAACAAAGAATACCACACTGTAACCTGTCATTCACGTTGTAAGAGACGATCAAGAAATGACAGAGCTGGCACCGGCAACCCTCTTCCTGTATAAAATATAATCCACAGGAAAGATGAAAGAATGCATGCATACACACGGGTAGAAGAGGAGCGACTAAGGTAGGATATGCCCAGTTAACGAAGAGGTCAAGTGATTTGCCAGGTGTAACATATGGGTAGAAGTGCATTCAGGTCAACCACCAGATGACGTATTTTACCAAGCTCAACAGAGCTAATCAAGTGGTAATCTCGAGACTTCATTCACACCACAACAGATTTAAATGCCGTTCATTCAACAGGCTAAATATAGCACAAACAAAGAAATGTGTCTGCAGTACTGACAAAATGGCTGCTCAACATCTGTTGCAAAGATGTTCTATTTCCGATAGCTTGGCAAAGCACTTATGGCCGTTACAGGTATCTTTCTTGGACAAACTCAGTGGGGATATTAATGGACTTATACTTTCTTTAGATACATTCTTCTTCTTCTTCTTCTTCGTTCGTTCGTTCGTTCTCAAACTCCCGCTAACGTTCATGTAAAGGGCTTTGCAAGTAGCAGGATGTTGTCCGGAGAATGGAATGTTGTGTTGTAGTTTGCAGCTTGACTGCGATATTTGCATCTTTCGGCCCGACACACCCAACTTCAGCAGGCATTTTTGAGTACCGGGTTAACCTTCCCTCTTTGTTCCCTTCTCATTAGCCAGTCTGTACCGGGTTAACCTTCCCTCTTTGTTCCCTTCTCATTAGCCAGTCTGCTCTGTTGCAGCCTATTCAGAATCAAAGATCCAGGATCACATGTGGAAGGATATAATGGTTTTAGCAGCTCTGATTTGCTGGCCCTGACGCTAGCAGTCAGCTTTTGGTCGCTGACCGCTGCAGTTCATGCACTGCTCAGCGTCTTGATCCTAGATATATTCAATTTACCATCTAATAACGTGAAAGAATATGAAGAAAGAGACGAAGAATAAGACGAAGAAATGGACGAAGAAAAAGACGAAGAAAAAGACGAAGAAATAGATAAAGAATTAGACGAAGAAAAAGGGGACGGCGGGGCCTAGTGGTTAAATGGCACGGCTCACAAACCGAAGATGCTGGGTTCGATCCCCAGCACAGCACCGGCCGTTACCCCGCGGAAGCAAACCCTTAGAAAATGCAGGAGAAAGCAGACCCTTACATAAAATGCATGCTGAAGTAAGATGCACTGGGCCGACAGGCGCAAAAATACAAACACAGTGCAACGCACACAGCCTTGGGGATTAGAAAAATAAGACGAACGCAAAAAAAAAAAAAAAGACGAAGAAATAGACAAAGAAAAAGACGAAGAAAAAAGACAAAGAAAAGACGAAGAAATAGACTAAGAAAAACACGAAGAAATAGACGAAGAAATAGACGAAGAAACATGAGAAGAAGAAGCTTTAGGCGTGGGGCCGTCTTTCATAACTTTGTATCTGCTATAATCCCCAAGATAGATAGTAAAGACCAATTCGTTTAGTTGTTTTCTTGCTCGTTTGGCATACACCAAGGGGTTTGAACATTATGGAATTCCTCAAAACTCACAAACATAATTATACAGACGTATGAAAGTATGCAATGTAGAGTTATACACAAAGGAAAACTCACAGAGCCATTCAAAATTAAATCAGGGGTACGACAGGGTTGCCTATTGTCGCCTTTCCTGTTCATCCTGGCAGTAGACTGGATTATGAAAGTAACTACAGCTGAGAGAAATGGAATCCAGTAGACCTTGAATTAACAGCTGGAGAACCTGGATTTTGCGGATGATATAGCCCTTCTGTACCACATCCAAAGTCAAATGCAAAGAAAACTGGATAGACTGGATTATACCTCTAAACAAGTCGGTTTGAAGATCCATGAGGAAAAGACAAAAATAATTAGGGTCAATGCAGCAAACACAAAACCAATCAGGCTGAGAGGAACGCCACTGGAAGAGGTAGAGGTATTTACTTCCCAAGGAAGAATCATCAACAATGAGGGAGGGACAGACGAGGATATAAAAACAAGGATACAAAAAGCAAGACTTCCATTCAGAGCATTGAAACATATTTGGAACTCCTAGGAAATAAGACGGAAGACAAAAATAAGGATTTTCAATTCACATGTAAAGCCATTCCTGCTGTATGGAGCGAAAACCTGGAGGATGACCAAAGGCAATGACAGGAGACTGCAGGATTTTGTCAACAGATGTCTGGAGGATGACCAACGGCAATGACAGGAGACTGCAGGGTTTTGTCTACAGATGTCTGGAGGATGACCAAAGGCAATGACAGGAGACTGTAGGGTTTTGTCAACAGATGCCTGGAGGATGACCAAAGGCAATGACAGGAGACTGCAGGGTTTTGTCAACAGATGCTTGAGAAAGATTCTTGGTATAAAATGGTTTGACAAAGTTACAAACGACAGACTGAGTTAGAGCGGGACAAAGTAAATTGAAATAGGAAATCTTTGGAAGAAAGTGGAGATGGATGGGTCATACTTTAAGAAAGCCGAAGGCCAGTATCTCCAGGCAATCCCTGTCATAGAACTCCAAGGGAAAGAGAGGCAAAGGCAGACCAAGGAATATATGGAGACGAGATCTGGAGGCGGAAGTAAAGAAAACAGTAAAAAGCTGGAAAGAAGTTGAAAAGAGTGCAAAGGACAGAGCTGCTTGGCGAGGTTTGGTTGATGACCTATGCACTCCTGGGTGATAGAAGACGAAAGAGAGAAGTGATTTGCATACCCGCGTGTATCTATAGGGCAAGAAATAGGCTGACAGGTACCAGTCAATGATGTTGTTCAACGCGACTAAATAAAGTCTTAGAAAGGGATAGCAACTTTATCCTGAAAGAACACAAAGAGATGATGATCAACTGTTACATGTGGATGTTTACACAGCTGGCACTCAGGACTATGTTGTGGTTGGATTCTGTTCAGGCGTTTGTTTAGTGGGATGTGTTGGGCTCTGTTCAGATGTTTGTTTAGTGGGATGTGTTGGGTTCTGTTCAGATGTTTGTTTAGTGGGATGTGTTGGATTCTGTTCAGGTGTCTGTTTAGTGGGATGTGTTGGGTTCTGTTCAGATGTTTGTTTAGTGGGATGTGTTGGATTCTGTTCAGGTGTTTGTTTAGTGGGATGTGTTGGGTTCTGTTCATATGTTTGTTTAGTGGGATGTGTTGGGTTCTGTTCAGGTGTTTGTTTAGTGGGATGTGTTGGGTTCTGTTCAGGTGTTTGTTTAGTGGGATGTGTTGGGCTCTGTTCAGATGTTTGTTTAGTGGGATGTGTTGGGCTCTGTTCAGATGTTTGTTTAGTGGGATGTGTTGGGCTCTGTTCAGATGTTTGATTAGTGGGATGTGTTGGGTTCTGTTCAGGTGTTTGTTTAGTGGGATGTGTTTGGTTCTGTTCATGTGTTTGTTTAGTGGGATGTGTTGGGTTCTGTTCAGGTGTTTGTTTAGTGGGATGTGTTGAGCTCTGTTCAGATGTTTGTTTAGTGGGATGAGGTGGGCTCTGTTCAGATGTTTGTTTAGTGGGATGTGTTGGGTTCTGTTCAGGTGTTTGTTTAGTGGGATGTGTTGGGTTCTGTTCAGGTGTTTGTTTAGTGGGATGTGTTGGGTTCTCAGTCAGAAAATGGTACTTGGGTCCTTCATTGTGTGTTGATTTATACTGGCATTAGGATTTGGGCTTTCCATATGTCTGTAGACCTCCCTCCCCATGTTTCCCATGGCCCATCTGTTCAGCCAAGTTCATTTGTTTGGTGTTTCTTATGAGTTGTTTGGCTGTTTGTAAACTTGTTGCTGTTCTTGCAGATCCACTGCAGAACTATTTTGACAGCATGGAAAGTAATAATTGTGTTGATGTCTAGAGATATTTGAATAAGGTCAGGTCGATACTGACTAGCAAACAGGGCCACCGATAAAAATGGCACTTTACAGGAGGTCAGGTGGCAGCTTGGTCTAGGGGGTAGGGGTTAAAACTTTGGTTTGACAATGTTAAGGCACTGGCTTCCAATCAGACCGTGTCCAGTTTGGCAGACATGAGTTGTTTTTCCTCCGTGCGATCGTGCGACGGACTGCATCCTGAGTTACCTAAGTCGTCTTGACTGATAGTCTTGTCACTGGTTCAAGGTAGCTCGGGAGGTGAAGAGAGTGAGATTGATGACCAGCTCAGTTTGTTTCTCACTATAATCCAAATTCAGCGTAAATAACATTTTTAAAACAAAGGGAACCGCCTGACGATGTCGTGATCATTGCTTGAGACGGATAACTTTCTCTTTATAACATAAAGTCTGCGCCAAAGCACATTATGTGCTAAAGTGATGTTAGTTTCTGTATCTTCTACTTATTCTTGTGATTACATCTTTGGTGTTTACTAGCTCCCATGATGAACTCTGTCGTTATTTGGAGCTTCCCTACCTGCCCTATAACTTCCCTATAACTTCTCTATATCTTCCTTATAACTTCCCTATAACTTCCCTATATCTTCTCTATATCTTCCATATAACTTCCCTATAACTTCCCTATGACTTTCCATAACTTCCCTATATCTTCCCTATTACTTCCCTATAACTTCCCTATTACGACTAGGAAGGGCCGGACACCTCTTCCGTATGTCAGACGAGCGGCTCCCAAAGAGCTTCTCTACGGCGAGCTGAGAGAGAGATGGTGCGAGAGAGGGCACCCAAAGAAACGTTTCAAAGACGGTCTGAGTGACTCACCTGGGAATGTCTTGCGCAAAACAGATCTGATTGGAGAAGCGCAGTCAAAGCAGGTATAGCCAGCAGCCAGGACGACCGTGTTGTGAAAGCCCAGAACAGACGCGAGACCCGGAAATCCTGAACAGCGGGAACACCATCACCTTCTACAAACCTCGTGTGCCTGATATGTAGCAGATGTTTTCGTGCCCGCATTGGCCTGTTCAGCCACATGTGCACCCACACCCAACAGGGAAATCTGTGACAAGGATGATGTCGGCGGTCCTCGTAGACAACGATGGACAGTTATTATTATTATTATATTATTAATATTATTATTATAACTTAGTTTCGAGTTTAGAGTTGAATCGTTAAGTGGGTACATCCTTCTACACTGGCCAGACATGGGAGAGTCCTGTAGTATATGCTCAGAAGTTCGCTCGTTTAGTCACTACTGTACGGTGGTGAAGCCTAAAGTCAAATCTTGTACACGTGTTAATTCAGTTTGTTTTGCTCTGTCCCGAGGCGAAGCATGGTGATCTGTCCCTGTTGGCTAAAAGTGCAATAATCGTCCCTGGGTTGGCTCTGTTCAATGTCACACGTTTCTGTAACAGTTTGTTTAACATTATGAGGTGGCTATGCCCCTGCACAACACTCTTTAGCTATTTTTTCAGCATGCAAAGAGATGTTTTAGGGGCTCTTATTTGCCCACAGCAAAGCTATCCTGGACCCAAACGGTGACGTTTTATATTAGGTATCTTCAATTTTATTTGAATAGCTTAGTAACATGTCTTCAAGTGTGCTGTTTTGCATATCCAGTCCCTGATAAATGCCATGTACCTAACCATCGTAACAAAGTGTAAATGTCTTCTAAGAAAACTGGATTTTAACTTTGTTCATCTGTACCTAAGATTGGTAGTCGGATCGGATTGGATAATTATGGATCAGAGGCTTGGAGGTAAAAAAAAAACACTAGCAAAGGGGTTGCATGCGTTTTTAAACAGATCCTTATGTAGAATATAGAATATTGAGATCGAAATGTTTCGATATGGTTTGCTAACGTGGATCTGTGGCAGAAAGCCAGGTAGCTGGCAATCAATCAGGAGAAACAGCGAAGGTGTTGGTACTGGATACGACATGCTTTGTGTAAAGAAAACAAATTATATTGCAAAACAGTCGTTGGTCTGGATCACGAAAGGTATGAGACAAGGAGTCTGTCCAAAACAAACTTGGCAAAGACAGGTTGGGGAAATCATGATGGAGGCCTGACAGACGTGGGAGACTTTGGCGATCAGAGAAAAAGAAAGACATACTTGGCAAATAATGTTGAGGACAGGTGCCCCGTAGAGTACGACAGGGATTTGATTAGTTGAATGAATGATTGACTCGTCTCGGTGTCTGAATGGTTCCCAGATTTAACAAAATATAGTCTCTGTTTCCTTCCCGCCGGGTCGTGACTGGCCACATGGGTTGGTTGTACTTGGGGCTAGCAACATCATCATATAGAAAGCATTGCTACTGAACCCGTACTGCAAACAAATGGATTGAGGATTCTCTACATGAAATGCAGTTTTGGACCTATACTCTGATATCTGGAGTCATACATCATAATAATGATGAAGAAACAATAAAATGTTAACCTGAGTAGGCAATAGATTAGTGATATAATCAAAGAATAGTCCGATTAGTGACAGAAATATGACACAAGATGGAGATGTCACGAAAGAAATTTCCACTAAAATTGATTTGGCTTCATGTGCCTTTAATCAGCTCACCAACATCTGAAAATCAACAACACTGAGCAAACATACCAAGCTCAGACTATTCAACTCAATCGTAATATCAGTCCTGACATAATGATGTAAAAGCTGAAAGACAACAAAAGTGCTGGAAATCAAACTAAATATCTTTGAAAATAAATGTTTGGAAAAATTATTGAATATACGCTGGGACCAGTTCATAACTAATGACTCGATAAGAACAGAGACAAACCAACTATACGTGTCGAATATCCTCAGGAAAAAACGATGGACATACATCGGACATGTCCTTAGAATGACCAACAACCGCCTTCCATTGCACGCACTCGAATGGACACCAAGGGGCGTTCAGAAAAGAGCGAGACCCAAGGTAACACTCAGAAGAACAATCATCAGAGGGCTCAACTATGGTCCTCAGCACCATATAAGATCTAAAAACAGTGGCGTCACACTGTTCCAACTGGAGGTAATTTGTTTCTGCCTTATGCCCCGTATTTGGCGAGCAAGGAACATATATAGATAGACAGACAGACAGACATACAGACAGATAGATAGATAGATAGATAGATAGATAGATAGATAGATAGATAGATAGATAGATAGATAGATAGATAGATAGATAGATAGATAGATAGATAGATAGATATAGATAGACAGACAGACAGACAGACAGACAGACAGACAGACAGACAGACAGACAGACAGATAGATAGATAGATAGATAGATAGATAGATAGATAGATAGATAGATAGATAGATAGATAGATAGATAGATAGATAGACAGGAAACAAACCTGTATTATCAAAGGGCCCTCTACGCTGCAGTGGGATGAGAAACGACTGAAATATTTGTCTAGTGACTAACAAAAACTGCAATACTGGTCTGAGCTACAGAAAGCAGTAGCAGTCTGACGTTAGCTTTCGTTTTCAAATTCTGAAGGTCGGACATGACTGGGGTTTTAATAAGATCCGGAACTGTGGGCAAGCACTCTATCCCATTATGGAAGCACCTCAGTGTTTGCTTCATGAAGGGGCATGCTCGCATCTGGAAAGTTTGGCCACGGATTCAACGATTTGTTTTAGCGAATCTGATAGTTTTAAGCAAAGAAGACATGTTTGATGTCACCTTTAAAAAAATCAGTTAAAGATGGCCGATTGTAGATGAAAAAACGTTGTCACCTGAACAATTTAACATCGGTTTGGAATGTCAGAAACGGATGTCCTGTTTGGTCATCGTATTATCTTTGCCCTGACTATAAATAAATGAGTGCCAGAGATTTCTCTCATAAGGTCTACCTCATAACAACTAATATTCAATTCTACAGTGAACATGCTTCTAATTTAACAGTGTTAATTGATAGAATTCGAACTTCAAGACATAGATAACTAATCATTCACTTAATTAGCACTAAGTATTTCGTTTTTTAAAATTGGAATTTACAACGTTGAAGAGTTTCACAGCGCTGGTAACAATTGTGTGAAAAAGGCAACATTGTTCAGCTTATGCAAAACGTGCTTCCATACTAATTCAATAAAACTACAAAATTGATTAATACAATACATGACTGTGTAATGTTCCATAAGATCTTTTGTTGAAGTTCGATCATTTTTAGTGGACGAGGGGGACGTTTTTGTGGATCGCAAGACTCCTGTTGTTGTTGTTGTTTCTGTATGTCCAAGGGACAAGAACTGCTCAAGTCACGCTGGTGAGTACCTGATCTTGTTGTTTTATGGCAAGGGTTTGAATTCTTCCGATTGTACATGTGGTTTATTGATCGAGTCGGGGTATTTTCTTATTACACCACACTAGGTATGTGTTTGCGTGTGAAAAAAATTGAGAAAAGGTGACATCTTTTGAAAGTTATACAGAGAGAGATAGAGAGAGAGAGAGAGAGAGAGAGAGAGAGAGAGAGAGAGAGAGCCGCGTGGCATAGGGGTGAAACTCGCTCGGCTTTCACAATCCCAACGCAGCGGGTTCGATTCTCACTTTGTTCAGTTTGGCAGACACTGGATTGTTTTTCTCGTACGTTTGCTCCATACCGTACGGAAAGTAATGGCAACCTTTCGTAGTGGACACTTGCCCCAAGAAACTTATAAGTCAAAAGGTTGCGGTAGTTAGAAGCGGCGTTCTGTAAAGGACATGTTACTTACAGAGAGAAGATAGATAGATAGAGAGAGAGAGAGAGAGAGAGAGATAGAAATGGAGAGAACGGAATGGGTGTAGAGAAATTGAGAGAGAAAAATGGAGTGACAAATAGGGAGAGAAAAATGGAGAGATTGCGAACTGGAGAGAGAGAGAGAAATGGGAAGAAAGAAGCAGTGATATAGATTAAGAGAGATAGGCAGGTTGCAGTTGTCGTTGAATGCCCACGAAGAATAAGAGTAAGCTTAAGAAGAGGAACAAGGAGAAAATAAAGGAAAATAAAAATTAGAAGAAGAAGAAAACAAAGAAGAAGAAGAAGAAATAAAGGAAGAAGAAAAAAAGGAAGAAGAAAAAAGAAAAAGGAAGAAAAAGAAGAAGAAGAAGAAGAAGAAGAGAAAAAAGAAGAAAAAGAAGAAGTTATAAAACTCTTTCCCACGAAGTATATTTATTCATAAATGAATGCGTCAGCGCGCTTCAGACCAGTTGTTTTGTTGCTATTGTTGTTGCTGGTTTTGCTGTACATTGAAAGTAAGCTCTTGATTGTTGTTGCAGATAACCTGTTTACCATGTCTGTTTTATATATACACCGTTTCGTTGCTGCAATTATCACCTTGATCGTTTGCTCAAGTCACATACCACAGACAGAAGCACAAAGTAATCCGTCCGGTAAGTTTTTGATACTAGTAACTGATTTTTGTTGCAACTGAAATGTATATCATAGTACGTATATGTAACGGCCCAGTGACCACACCTGCACAGAAAAATACGATAACTGCGGTACAGTCTTCGTCAGAGACACACACAACACGAACGTTAACAAATCACAACAAAAACAAAGACATGATGTAAAAGGAGCATTTCAAGTTCGCCGCCATAACAGGATATGCCAGGAAAGTGTGAGACACGGTAAACAAATTATATAATTGAGTGGGCCAAACTATAAATGGTCAAAATGATTGCTCACAGACAACAACAGGCGAAACATGAACAAATGACAAATACAAATTACAAAAACAAACAATAATAAATAACTAATGAGACACTCATATACAAAGAAACGGATACATCCTACTGGATGTTTACTCCTTCTATATCTTTATTTCCAATTACTTATGTTTTTTATCGACTGTTAACCTTCACCCCCGATGCAGCTTCCATCCATGTATTTCTCCATAAAGGAAATGTAGTAATAAAGGTATCTTTACCAACGATTCCCGCTGGGAAGTTTGAAATGAAATACATCGAAAATTCATCAAAACTGACGAGCTAATGTCGATAAAAACATACGAAAGGAGTGACAAGAAAGTTTGTCCTATTGTGTATATGAGTTAGTTTACTTGTTTGTTTGTGCATTTGATAATGTGTTGTTTATATGGTGTTGCTGTTGTTGTTGTTGTTAGCCCATAGCTGTGTAGTAAATGTGCTCTTGTCAGTCCAATGTCTTCTTCAGTTGTGTCACTGCTCCTACAGTGTGTTGGAAATTGTCGGCAGTGTTTGTAAGAATATTTCCTCAAGTCTGCAAGCCACTTGCACTCAATGAGTAGGTGTCTAATTGTTGCATAAGGTTGAGAGTAACGCCTGTGCTTCAAGCCAAGCGACTTGCACTCAATGAGTAGGTGTCTAATTGTTGCATAAGGTTGAGAGTAACGCCTGTGCTTCAAGCCAAGCGACTTGCACTCAATGAGTAGGTGTCTAATTGTTGCATAAGGTTGAGAGTAACGCCTGTGCTTCAAGCCAAGCGACTTGCACTCAATGAGTAGGTGTCTAATTGTTGCATAAGGTTGAGAGTAACGCCTGTGCTTCAAGCGGCTTTTGACTCTGGTGTCCTGTTCGGAACTGAGGGGTTAGACTTAGATCTCTTCTATGTAGTTTGTTTATGTCATCGTTACTTTCTGGCTGTGACATTTCGCTAAATACACTACGACCTGTTGTTTCCCTCACCCACTCGTTCATCTAGATTTCCCTGGTATTATTCTTAATAATGCATGTTGTTTATATATGGGACTCTATCTCTCTCTCGAGGACCCATGGGTTAGTGGAGATGGTAGTCCGTCAGGGCTTTGGTATGAACCGGTCAAGGGCTCCTCAAAATTGTTTTAGCTCGGCACTTGGGGAACTGAGACGTTTGCCCGGACAGACACAACATACTGACCAGGTCGTCCGGTCAGGGTCAGGCACAACATACTGACCAGGTCGTCTTGTCATGGTCAGACACAACATACTGACCAGGTCATCCCGTCAGAGCCAGGCACAACATACTGACCAGGTCGTCCCGTCAGAGCCAGCACAACATACTGACCAGGTCGTCCCGTCAGAGCCAGGCACAACATACTGACCAGGTCGTCCTGTCAGGGTCAGGTACAACATACTGACCAGGTCGTCGCGTAGGGCAGGGTACAATATTATGATCTGGTTGTCGGGTCAGGGTCGGGCACAAAATACTGACCAAGACTACTATCTCTCTTCCATGTAGCGTTCCCTGGAAACATGTTGTTTTCAAGGCAGTCTGACTGACGAGATTTGGATCGACGTGATCCCCGTAATAGTATGCGCCACGCAGATGAATCTAAGCATAGCAAAACCGCTTGGAGGACTGCAGTCCACCTTCATCAGCATGTTGGGGGGGGGGGGGGGGGGGGGAAGGAAAGCTACTACAATCCGCCACTTAATGTCGTTTTCAGAGTGCACAAAAGGGTACACTTGCTCATTGTAGGCATTAAATAACAATAACAACATCATCATCAACAACAACATCATCATCAACAACAACATCATCATCAACAACAACAACATCATCATCAACAACATCATCATCAACAACATCATCATCAACAACATCATCATCAACAACATCAACAACATCATCATCAACAACAACATCATCATCAACAACAACAACATCATCATCAACAACAACAACAACATCATCATCAACAACAACATCATCATCAACAACAACAATATCATCATCAACAACATCAACAACAACAACAACAACATCATCATCAATAACAACAGCTCGGTACTTGATCGGAAAGGAACCAAAAACATTTCGTGCGAAGTAAAACCATTGCACCCCAGCATGATTAGCTTGAATCTTCAAGAGTTAATCGCTCAGTGAAGTTAATTAAGAAGATGCTTGGTCGGTTTTTTATCTTTCACATTTGGATTGGCTTCAAGAAATTAAATGTTTTCTAAAAATGCAACTGTGAAGGCTCTTGTCTTTTTCTGTGTCTGTTTACGGGCTCGAATGTGTTAACCATGTGTGTGTGTGTGTACCTTGTGTCTGTGTGTGCACCATGTGTGTGTGTACCCTGTGTTTGTGTGTGCACCATGCGTGTGTGTGTACCTTGTGTCTGTGTGTGCTCCATGTGTCTGTGTACCATGTGTTTGTGTGTGCACCATGTATGTGTGTGTACCCTGTGTTTGTGTGTGCACCATGTGTGTGTGTACCCTGTGTTTGTGTGTGCACCATGTGTGTGTACCTTGTGTTTGCGTGTGCATATGTGTGTATGTGTACACCATGTGTATGTGTGTACCTTGTGTTTACACGTGCATCATGTCTGTGTACCTTGTGTTTGTGTGTGCACCATGTGTATGTGTGTGCCGTGTGATTGTGTGTGCATCATGTGTATGTATGTGCCTTGTGTACGTGTTCGTTTATCTTGTGTATCTTATATGTGCATATGTACTAAACTTAACGTCTTCATACTGGTTTAGAAGACTGCAGAATATGTATACAACCAGTTTCTTAGAGAGGGTTAACCCAGTTGCGAGTTCATCTTAATAGGCTAAAAAACTAGAGCAAAGTAGACCCGCAGCCTGTTAGGCGCCATGTATGCCGCTCTTAACAACCACCTAATCATGGCCCGTGTTATTCCATGTCACACAGTTAGCTGCCTTTTACGGCATGCTCTCTGTGTGGGAGTGGTGCTATTCTTGTCATTGTCATACACAAAGACTCCGGTAGAACATACATTGTATGTGTGTTTACCTTGTGTGTGTATGTGTGTGTTTACCTTGTATTTTTATGTGTGTATTTACCTTGTGTGTGTATGTGTGTGCTGACCTTGTGTGTATATGTGTATGTTTACCTTGTGTGTGTATGTGTGTGTTTACCTTGTATGTATATGTGTGTATTTACCTTGTGTGTGTATGTGTGTGCTCACCTTGTGTGTATATGTGTATGTTTACCTTGTGTGTGTTTACCTTGTGTGTGTGTATGTGTGTGCTCACCTTGTGTGTGTATGTGTGTGTTTATCTTGTGTGTATGTGTGTGCTCACCTTGTGTGTGTATGTGTGGGTTTACCTTGTGTGCATGTGTGTGCTCACCGTGTCTGTGTATGTGTGTTTACCTTGTGTGTATGTGTGTGTGTTTGCCTTGTGTGTGTATGTGTGTGTTTATCTTGTGTGTGTATGTGTCTGTTTACCTTGTGTGTGTATGTGTGTGTTTATCTTGTGTGTGTATGTATCTTATGTGGGTACCTTCCGTGCGAGTACGTGTACGTTGTGTGTGTTTTCGCGCGCGGTCGCGTCTTGCGTGTATTCGCAAACCCTGTATGAGTTCCTTGTGTGTGTACCGTGTGCGTGCTCCTGTGTACCATGTATGTGCTTGCACACCTTATTTGTGTGTGTGTGTGTGTGTGTGTGTGTGTGTGTGCGTGTGTGCATCTTGTGTGTGCATCAATAAGTATCAGATTCATGGCTAGGCTTAGCGTCGTTCGTTCTCAATCTCCCGCTACCAAACCCTGAAAGGGCTTAAGTAGCAGAATGTAGTCCAGAGAACGGAATGAGTTGTGTCGTAGTTTACAGCTTGACTGTGATATTTGCACCTTTCGGTCCAACACATCCGACGTCAGCAAGCATTTTTTGAGTACCGGGTTAGCATTCCCGCTTCGATCCCTTCTCCTTAGCCAGTCTGCCCTGTTGCAGCCTGTTATCCAGGATCACCACGGGGAGGTGTAGAAGGGTCTTGTCAGCTCTGGTTCCCTGGCCCTGACGCTATCAGATTCATGATCGCCAAACCAGCTGGCACTACACTTGAATGAATGAAGTACATCACAGTCAGTATCAACCAACACTATCACAGCAATTACAACAAACCGTTATCTAATAATCAGAAATTTTAACCCAATGGAACTAATCTTTCCATCGTCCTTGAAAAAAGAACCATTTTAATTATTAAACATTCTTAATCCTTTACAGTTTGGCCTAATTTAAAAGATGTGTGTCTTAAGACATTAATAGAATCAATTAGGCCAAACTGATCAAAAATTAAGACACACATGTCGTCAAACAGGCCAGGCTGTAAAATGTTAAGACACGAATATAAACAATTTGACGGGATTGTACGGGGTTAAAACAGATCTCATCAGTTGAGATCGTGACTGTAAAGGGTTAAAGTAATAAATCTGGACATATTATGCCTGCGTGCTTTATTTCAAAATCCATTTGACTACAATTGAGAAGCTTCCACTTAACTTAACTTAACTTAACTTAACTTAACTTAACTTAACTTAACTTAACTTAACTTAACCCAACGTATCTGTACTTGTTTAGAAGACTCTACAAACTCTATTTGCAAGTTCTTGGAGAGTGGTTAACGGATGTGCCAGTCCATCTTAATACTCAAACACCAAAGGCTAGTAGACCCACAGCCTGTTAGGCGCAAGCTGTGCTGGTCTTGACAAACATCTAACCATGGCCTTTTTTATAACATGTCACACATGTTCATCTCTTACGACATCCTCTCTGTGGGACAGTGATCCTATTCTTGTCTTTATCATACACAAAAACCTCGACGGACCACTTTCAATTGAAAGAGATTAATCCGAAGTGTTTTGACGTTCTAAAAGGCACATTTCAGAAGAAGAATCTGTCAGAATTATGTAAATATCGTCCAACCAATGAACATAGTCAATTAAAATCAAATGATCAGAGATTTATATATGTACCTGGTAGGCCGTTCTTGTGTGGAAATACATTTTCAAAGACGAAATACGTCAAATCCCAATACAGGTCATCATAATTAATAGATAAACATGATAGCGAGTACAAATTGTGAACCCCAATTTGGTGAAATGTTGTCTTAAAAATCGTAATTTGACTCTTCTCATTAGTAGAGCTGTATTTCAAACAATTATAGTCTACTTATTTTTATTGTTATGTTACATTTTGTTCCATACATTTTGGAAAATATGTTTTTCTTATTATTTAAGTAGGTCTACCGTAATTGGCTGCGGGTCTACATTGCTGTGCTGTTTTACTTCATTATGGATGCCGCCAGACCACGGGTTTGCCTGGAATTCAAACTAGTCGACGACTAAAACTTGTGTTCCGGAAATATGTTGTTGTTTTCCATATGGACTGGTTAATTCGTTCCATTTTTGTGATTTCTTCCGTCCCATTATCCTGGTCTGGACATCGGCTATATGAATAGCACTACGCTTAAACATGTGTCGTAGTTCACGGTCTAGTTCACATGGCTGAACTTCATGAAATTGGCGTGTGAGAAATTTAGGCACGACTGTAATGGACTGAACACAGCCGGGGAGAGATGCCAGACTCACTCACACGCTGAGTGATGTCCCTACGACCTCTTGTGGTTATGGAAAAGGCACGACACACAATGCTAGATGTCCCCCCCCCCCCTTTCGCTGCCTTGCGGGATACTTGTTTACGGGAAAGGCTTCGGGAGTAAACCCTGAGGAAAAATCTGCATCCTGTGCTATTTTCAGTCGTCTCGATAAATATCTTGCCACTGGCCAAGTGTAGCTCAGGACCAAAGAGTGAATTTAACAAAAGGCGCAGTGTCTTCCTCACTTGAATCTAAATCACCTCGCATTTCACCCATTTCAGCGGACACAGCAAGAGAAAAGGCTGTCCACACGGCTGAACAAAGAGACTGGTCCTCATCACTTGTGATGGACAAAATCACCTACATAAATATTCTTTAGTTCGCCTCTTGGCAAGCAGAGCCTAAAATATTTATTGTTTATCCTTTTATTAAAAATGTTTTGCCATCCCCCGATTTAGATTGTTGAAGAATTCAAACAAAGAAATCCTCAAATGGTTGTTTTCCACGCTTCTTCATCTATCATCAACTGATGCTATGCTTCTAGCCCAGTGAGGTTCCCGATCAACTGATGCTATGCTTCTAGCCCAGTGAGGTTCACGATCAACTGATGCTATGCTTCTAGCCCAGTGAGGTTCACGATCAACTCATGCTATGCTTCTAGCCCAGTGAGGTTCACGATCAACTGATGCTATGCTTCTAGCCCAGGAAGGTTCACGATCAACTGATGCTATGCTTCTAGCCCAGTGAGGTTCACGATCAACTGATGCTATGCTTCTAGCCCAGTGAGGTTTACGATCAACTCATGCTATGCTTCTAGCCCAGTGAGGTTCACGATCAACTCATGCTATGCTTCTAGCCCAGTGAGGTTCACGATCAACTGATGCTATGCTTCTAGCCCAGTGAGGTTCACAAAGGAGAATGCGTTTCAGGTCTTCGCTGGTACCCCACATCTTTTCGAGCATGTTCGCTTATCCAGGTCAGACTGCCTCTCTTTGGCCTACATAAGTAGGGCAGTCCTGCTTGGTATGTTCTGATGTTTGCTTCGGTTCTCTACAATCGTATGTGGCCGGTCTCTAAGACCCATTCTGTGGAAGTGGGCCTTGAGTATGCACTGCCCGTTCTGTCTGTAGATCTTTGTCTCCCTAACTGTGCCAAATTTGTCTATACTGTCTCTTTCTGGCTTTTATTCATTGTGCTATTTCCCCCATTCTGTCTTAATGTATCGCCCGATGAGTGTTTTTGCTTCCTCATAGCTCTGTGGATGGGGAATCTGTGTAACGCCACTTCCATGTTTTGCTGGCTCATCTGCCTTCTCGTTTCCAAGGATCCTACAATGAGCGGGAAATTCACTATAGTACTAGATCCATTTTTTCGGGGTCGCAACCCGATGTTGTATTTTTTCCGTGTAAGAGTCCATCTTGTTTAAGTCATCAGTTGGCTTGACTTACGTTTCTCGAGTTTGCCAAAATGACCGTTTTTCTTGTAGTTGCATTTTGACTGATAAGAATCCTCATTGCTGCACGAACAGCTGCTGCTTCAGCTCTGAGATTGGTACAGGTCTCTCCTGCTGGTACAGGTCTCTCCTGCTGCTTCAGCTCTGAGATTGGTACAGGTCTCTCCTTCTGGTACAGGTCTCTCCTGCTGGTACAGATCGCTCCTGCTGGTACAGGTCTCTCCTGTTGCTTCATCTCTGAGATTGGTACAGGTCTCTCCTGCTGGTACAGGTCTCTCCTGCTGGTACAGGTCTCTTCTGCTGGTACAGGTCTCTCCTGTTGGTACAGGTCTCTCCTGCTGCTTCAGCTCTGAGATTGGTACAGGTCTCTCCTGCTGGTACAGGTCTCTCCTGCTGGTACAGGTCTCTCCTGCTGCTTCAGCTCTGAGATTGGTACAGGTCTCTCCTGCTGGTACAGGTCTCTCCTGCTGGTACATGTCTCTCCTGCTGGTACATGTCTCTGCTGCTGGTACATGTCTCTCATGCTGGTACAGGTCTCTCCTGCTGGTACAGGTCTCTCCTGCTGGTACATGTCTCTCCTGCTGCTTCAGCTCTGAGATTGGTACAGGTCTCTCCTGCTGGTACAGGTCTCTCCTGCTGGTACATGTCTCTCCTGCTGGTACATGTCTCTCCTGCTGGTACATGTCTCTCCTGCTGGTACAGGTCTCTCCTGCTAGTACAGATCTCTCCTGCTGGTACAAGTCTCTCCTGCTGGTACAGGTCTCTCCTGCTGGTACATGTCTCTCCTGCTGGTACATGTCTCTCCTGCTGGTACATGTCTCTCCTACTGGTACATGTCTCTCCTGCTGGTACATGTCTCTCCTGCTGGTACAGGTCTCTCCTGCTGGTACATGTCTCTCCTGCTGGTACATGTCTCTCCTGCTGGTACATATCTCTCCTGCTGGTATGAAGTGGTTCTTCAATGCCGCTCTTGGAGTGTATGATGTAGATTCAACTGCCTCCATGTTTTCCACACAACTTGTCTGATGAACATTCTTAGAATACTCTTGTCGATTGCCATCACCAACAAAGAACTGCTTACTTGGAGAATCCAAAAACACGTGTGTACCATCAAAACTAAGGGACGCTGGGATTGGTTCTTTTTGTGTTACCAAAACAGCAATGCTATGTACCTCAGAGAGAAGACGAAAGAGAGAGAAAGCAATCACACCTTTGCAACTTAACTTTCCGTCTTTTTACTGGTTTTGAAAGCTCTGCAATCTGTATTAAACCAGTTTCATTTACATTACCTTGCTCTAAAAGCTATGAGCATCCAATCTCCTCTTGAATGCATTAGTTGTCCCTGCCTCCACTACTTCATGTAGCAATGCATTCCAAGCATTCACCACTCTCTGACTAAAAAAATATTTACTAATATCTAATCTGGCCCTTTCTTTAGTTAATGTGTAGCTATGCCCTCTTGTTTTTGTAGGTGGTTGTCTTTTGAATAAAAACTTTCTATAGTATAATTTATCCTTTGCTTTGATCATCGTATAAACATGTATTAAATCACTTCGAATTCTTCTCTTTTCTAGACACTGTATGCAGGTTTTTCTGAGTCTTTCCTCATCTGTAATTCTAGAATCCCACTATCATCTGTGTCGCTCTTCTTTGTATCCTTTCCAGCATGTTTATATCCCCTCTATATGATAAGGACTCCACACCTGTACACAGTACTCCAATCTAGGTCTAAATAATACTTTATACAGTTTGATAATCACTTCCTCGCTCCTATGTTTAATAGGAGTAAACACATTCGTCGACATAAAAACCATAAGCCAGATTGAGGTACCGAGTATCGAGAAAAGTGAGGAAGTGCATTACTACTTTGAAATACACAATCAGTGTAATCATTTCTTTGACAAGGCATACAGAAAGATATGTGTGTCGTAAATTTGCAACGTTTCTCTATTGTTTGCAGAGTCCTGTCGGCGGCAATGTGCGTCTTCGCAAAATTTCTTTGGTCGGTTTGTCACCTCCGCCTCCTACCTGCACAACTACATGACCACGTGTTACAGCAGGTGTCCACAAGGTATGTTTGACAGAAGCGTCCATAGCAACCGCATCTGAAAATAATAACAGCTGTGTTTATTTCATATGTGATAGCGATAGTAAAGATTAAATACGAGGGGCGTTCAAATCAAACCGGGACTTTTTGTGATAGTTCTACCTGAATCGGTTATAACGTGCTGGAACTACTATCATTAGTGCGGTACACTTCTGTCCTATTACTGCTAGGTGGCCCACATGACATGTGCCAGTCACGTGTTAGATAAATAAAAATGGGATCGCGTCTCTGGATCACGGTATGATCGCAAGTTTTAGATCGAAGTGGAAACGGGCACGAAGGAGGCGATGGTCGCTTACAGTGCAGAAGGAACCAACCACTGAGACATCAGTTGCTGATCTACGATTGGACAAGACATGGTCAGTTTCATGAGAATGAAGTCCACTGGGTCCTATATGTGTGTACCTCTTGTGGATGGGCTCCTAGACAAAGCTGTACAGTGAAACAGTCGGTTTCATTAAAAGAAAGTGACCAGTCTGTCACCCGCGCCGTTCCTTGTTTCTCAAGAGTGAGGCTCCACTTAGGTCTCACCATATTGGGGAGATCCTATTCTGGCATTTACCTCGTCGATAATAATCTTTACGAGACCAGAAGATTGAGTTTGGACATCATGGGCATCTCAGAGACCAGACGAGAAAAATAACTATCAATGATTTGGAATGACGTCACGGGAGTTTACATCGGCGACCGCAAGGCTAACTCTACATCAGGAGGAGGTTGGTTTCCTCGTCGCTCCCCGCATCGTCCATCTCGTCCAACAGATGACATTCGTAGACCATCGTCTGGCTTTCTTGGACATCACCATCTCGTCCAACAGATAACATTTGTAGACCATCGTCTGGCTTTCTTGGACATCACCATCTCGTTCTTATCTTCTTCTTCATCGTACGCAGTCAGACAGTAACATTTATTTTTTCGAAAAAAGCAGCCGTCATCCTGAGGCTGTCGACATTGCCATAGAGCTTGTCTAGTGTTGCCACTGGTGATGGCCACATCTGCTCTCTCTGGTCCTCGTATGTCGGGCAGTTCTGCAGAAAATGCTCAGCGGTCATTTTTTCGGTACCGCACGGGCATTCGTCGGTGCCACCTATCTTCAATTTGTTGAATAGGTGGTACCTCAGTCTATTGTGGCCAGTGCGAAGTCTGAAGACCACGACCTGCTCTCTTCTGTTCAACTGGTAATAGGCATCGTTTTTGGTGTAGCCAGTATGTTCGGTTTCCGATTTGGTCATGTATCTAGCTCTAATAAGCCGTTTTGACTCTTCGTATGTCATACTAGTATCTGGATGTGGTAGTTTTGCACCTTCTTTTGCCAGTCTGTCTGCCTCCTCGTTGCCTTGGATGTTGCAGTGAGATGGAACCCACTGCACCATAACCCTTTTTGATGCGGCCTGCTGGCATAGTTGACAGAGTACTGCTCTTAAATCATTAAGTTCAGTATTTTTCTGGCTTTTCAGTGCTGTGACTACGGTCAGGGCATATGTAAGCAGGACTATATGGCTTTCATTCATTTTACCTGTCACCATTTCTTCCACTGCCGCCCTCAGTGCCTGTGCCTCCGCTCTGAAATTGCTTGTGTATTTTCCAGTAGCGAATGAAAGAGTTATTTTTCTGCCATTTGGTTGGCTCAAGAATGCTCCTGTCCCTCCGTACTGTGTTGTATTTGTTACGGAACCGTCGATGTATGCATGGGTCCAGTCCATGCTTGGGTAGTTTTCCGTTATGTAACTCAGGGTAGTATCTCTTCTTTGTTTTTCAGACTGGCAGTTTTTGTTTCCAATACCTGGTATATTTTCTACCACCTCTGGAAATATATGCTGCCTGTATGTACAGTAGGGATGGGCTTTGGTGTGGTTAGTGCGTTCATGGGGTTTTCGTGCATCTTTGCTTTGGCTATTTCTGCAAAGTTTCTTCGCTTTAGTTTTCCATTTCCGAAATTGTTTAGTCTCTGGTGCATTGGATGGCCAGTCAGTCTTCTGAGTTTCTCTGATTGCAGCTGGGCTCTGCAGTCTCTTCTGTCGGTCATGGATTGCAGTTTTGTAATCCTTTCAAGTTCTACAATTGGCGTTGACTTCATGCCTCCTGTTATAACTCTCATGGCTTGGTTTTGAAGTTTGCTAACTTTATCGAAGTTCGCCTTTGCTGCTGTTGTCCATGCCGCAATGCCATACTCAAGAACTGGTCTCACTCTTCCAGTGTACAGTTTCTTTAGTATGCTTTCGTCTGCTCCCCAGCTTGTGCCAGCACGTTTTCTCATGATTGCCATTCTTTCTCTGGCTCTCATTCGGTTTCTCTCGATCTGACTTCTCCGTGTCATGCGCCGATCAAATGTGACTTCCATGTAGTTTGGGTTGTCGTTCAGCTGCAGGTATTTGCCGTTTAGACTTAATTTGGTGTTTTGGGGTTTGATTGACAGCGAGAATATTGTACATGTGGTTTTTTTCCTCGTTTATTTTGACCAGCCATGAGTTCGCCCACTCTTCCAGCGATGTTAGGGCCTGCTGCATCCGAGTTCTTGCTATGGTGAGATTCTTTTCAGAGGTCCACATAGCTAGATTGTCTGCGAACATTGAGCTATGGACTCTTCTTGGTATATTCTCTGTAATGTCATTTATATACACCAGGAAGAGTGTGGGTGACAGTACTCCCCCTTGGAGTACTCCCTGCTCAAGTGTCACCTTTTTGCTCATCTGCCCTTGTACTTGAACTCTGGCCGTTCTGTTTTTGAGGTAGTGGTTGATCCACTTGTACATTTTTCCACAAATTTCACTTCTTCTTAGCTTGACTTTGTCAAATGCCTTTTCCAGGTCCTCCCAAACCGCTACTGCGTGTTTCTGTTCCTGGTAGGCATCTTCTATTTCCTGGGCTATGAGGATGACCTGATCATCAGTGGATCTGTGCTGTCTAAAGCCTGCTTGCTGTGGAATTAGTATGCGTTTTTCTTCCAGATGCCACATCAGTCAGGTGTTTAGTATACGTTCCATCAGTTTGCCGACACAGCTCAGTAGGCTGATAGGCCTGTATCCATTTGGATCTGTTTTGTCTTTTCACCATCTCGTTCAACATGTGACATTTATGGACCACTGTCTGGCTTTCTTGGACATCACCATCTCGTTCAACATGTGACATTTATGGACCACTGTCTGGCTTTCTTGGACATCGCCATCTCCAAAAGCGGTATGGCTACCATTATTCAAGTGTATGAACCCACAGCAGACAAAGGCGAACAAAAACATGTCAATTTCTATGACAATTTCCACGAAGTCCTTCAGCGACGCCACAGCAGGTTTCAGTGCTACTATTATTTGTTTTCATTTCTGGTCCCGGTATCACACTGTTCGATATGGAATCATAATGTTGAACAGCGAACGAACTGCATCGGTCAGTGACACATATCTGACTGCTAGCGTCAGGGCCAGCGAACCAGAGCTGCCAAGACCCTTCTACACCTCCACGCGGTGATCCTGGATAACAGGCTGCAGCAGGGCAGACTGGCTAAGGAGAAGGGATCGAACAGAGAAGGCTAACCCGGTACTCAGAAATAGCATGGTGAAGTCGGATGTGTCGGACCGAAATGTGGAAATATCGCAGTCAACCTGTAAACTACAACACAATGCATGCTGTTCTTTGGTCTACATCCTACTACTTGCAAATCCGTTTTGGGGGCTTAGTTTAAGAACGAATGTAAAAGAAGAATAAGAAGAAGCAGAAGAAGAAGAAGAAGAAGAAGAAGAAGAAGAGGAAGAAGAAGAAGAAGAAGCAGAAGAAGAAGAAGCAGAAGAAGAAGAGGAAGAAGAAGAAGAAGAAGAAGAAGAAGAAGAAGAAGAAGAAGAAGCAGAAGAAGAAGAGGAAGAAGAAGAAGAAGAAGAAGAAGAAGAAGAAGAGGAAGAAGAAGAAGAAGAAGAAGCAGAAGAAGAAGAAGCAGAGGAAGAAGAAGAAGAAGAAGAACAAGAAGAAGAAGAAGAAGAAGAAGACATTGGTAGATATCTGTTGATAATTTTAAATCTTGGAAACAACCGCTGAGAAAAAAAAAATGTATCTGTCTACAGATACAAGCCGTGCGGTCTTTACACCATCACCAACATTTAGACCTACAAACTCTTACTACCAGAACCAAGGTAAGGAAACCTCTATTATTATATTCTCTTGAAAAAACGGGATTCGTAACATGCAAATGGCATTAGTGATCTAGGATAGCGAAGGTTGTATAACGTGCTAGCAACATCATTATTTAAAAATCATTGCTATTGAAACAGCTACGGGATCAAGATGCTGAGCAGCGAATGAGTTGCAGTGGTCAGCGACCCATAGCTGACTGCTAGCGTCAGGGCCAGCGAACCATAGCTGCCAAGACCCTTCTACACCTCCACGCGGTGATCCTGGATAACAGACTGCAGCAGGGCAGACTGAATAAGGAGAAGGGATCGAAGAGGGAATGCTAACCCGGTACTCAAAAAATGCTTGCTGAAGTCGGATGTGTTGGACCGAAAGGTGCAATATCGCAGCCAAGCTGTAAACTACGACACAACGCATCCCGTTCTCTGGACTACATTTTGCTACTTAAGCCCTTTCAGGGTTTGGTAGTGGGAGATTGAGAACGAACGAAGAAGAAGAAGAAGAACAGCTACAAGTGCTCTGTTACTGGTACATGAGCAGCTGTAGTAGCTGTCTTCAACTTGGCCCAAGTAGGAGAATCACTACATGTAGACATTCACCTATACGCTTTCACGTGCAGACATTCACATGTGGATTTACACATGCAGACATTTACCTGCAGACATTCATCAGAAGACATTTACATGTAGACATTTACCTACATACATTCACATGTAGACATTCACCTACATATATTCGCATGTAGACATTCACCTACTTACATTCATATGTAGACATTCACCTTTAAAAAACACAACAACTCTGAAATGCTCACACAAAAACTATTTACATAGAAGATTGCCAACACAGAAAATTGCTCACACAGAAAATTGCTCACACAGAAAATTGCTCACATAGAAAATTGCTCACACAGAAAAAAAATTACTTTCATGGAAAACATTCTAGATTTTATATATTTTAGCTCTACATAATAACGATCTATTTTAATATAATTTTTTTGAATAAATCTGAGAATTTCTTGAATTGTTTCAAATATAAAACACGTAAATGTGCTATTGAGCAGAATAGTTTGAAATATCTTGGAGTAAAATTGATCGTTGCCCGTGATATAAGTACCAGGACATGACAAAAGTCCACACACAAAAATGGTGCACGAAAATTTCCACCCAGATAATGAAATATCTTCCAGACTATGGAATAACATATAGCTTAAAATCCGTGTGTGCAGTGCGTTGTTGGTTTACTGGTGAATAACTGTCAATTCCCTTCTTTTTTTTCTGGTAGTGATCTTGCCATTTAGAGCTGTCAGTTTCCAACCACAGATGCATGGATATTCCAACCATATTTCGAAACCAATGTCATTAGGACGTCTCCGTTAATTTCCAAATGATCAAGTGCAGCTTGATAATTTTACGCCTCATCTTTTCTCTGTTGGAATCGAACTGTGTCTATAAAGACTGGTGAGGGCCTACCTATTCTGCAGGTGCTATTATGTTCTAGAGTCATCGATCTTTGCAATGATCAGTCAAGACTTTCCTCGTTTTATTTCTTTTTACGTAAAAAAGTCTAGTGTTTCTGTTTCATTTCTCTTTACATAAACCAGTCTAGTCTTTCTCAGATTCATTTCTCTTTGCATAAACCTGTCTAGTCTGTCTGAGATTCACTTCTCTTTCCAGAAGTCAGTCAAGTCTTTCCCAATGCCATCTGTCTATCGACTAGCGAGATGTCAGGCTAGTGTTTCTGAGTGCCATCTGTCTATCGACTAGCGAGATGTCAGGCTATTGTTTCTCACTGCCATCTGTCTATCGACTAGCCAGAAGTCAGACTAGTGTTTCTTAATGCCTTATGTCTCTCCAGAAATACATTAGTTTTCGCCAATAGCATCGTATCATTGATTGATTAATTCATCCAAACGATGAGCCGACTGGCGTAGACGACCATGAATCTCCACAAATTAACGTCTCGTTAGTGTGTGCGTCGATCCAGTATCCTTGATAGGGACCCCATTTGGAGTATTGTCAATCTCATTGTTTATTATATGTGCATGTTCAACAGTTGACAGGTATAAGACATGTATTGTACATAAACACTGACTCTCTTAGGTTGTGGAGTCCAGTCGGCCTACAGACCCCGCGTGATAGGGGGCGAGGATGCTGACGAATGCGAGTTTCCGTGGATGGCAGGAATTACTATAAATACACTCTTCTGTGGCGGATCTATTTTGGACAGACGACACATTTTAACAGCTGCCCACTGCTTGAAGGACAGGTCTGCATCCTACGTTGTGTATATATGGATATGTAACTGTTGCATATTTTATGTCTCCTTTATCAAAATAAATATTAGTTGTTCTAAAGATGACAATGCTCTGGCCGGTAATTCGTGTCCTTTGACCCTCCATCCGTAGTATAGAGCCACCAGTACAGACGACCTTTGTCAGGAAGTCTGCGGCAAAGATCTTTACATGGTGCTGCTTTGGTAGTTTTCTTTCAGTAATAGGTTTACATTATAAAGTTACTAGTCCCATAAACGACTCTCCTCAATCACCTTTTACAACAAGGTATAGTAGATTGGGGTTATACTATGTCAGGGGTTCGAGTTCAGGGACGGACAGAACAAAATTCGAGCTGTGATTCGTCTCTGTTACGATTGCTCCTCTAGTCGACTCAGATGTAAATGGGTACCTGACATATGAGTTGGGGAAGGTAAAAACAGGAAAGAAATGGAACTGGCCACCACACGTCACATAGGCTGCGGCTTAGTACATGAAGAGCTGTTGTCATTCCGGACGGCGTGGCCTAGTGGTTAAGTGGCACAGCTCACAACCGATAGGTGCTGGGTTCGATCCCCATCACAGCACTGGCCGTTACCCCGGGGAAGCAAACCCTTAGAAAATGCAGGAGGAAGCAGACCCTTACATAAAATGCATGCTGAAGTCGGATGTACTGGACCGACAGGCGCAAAATAAAAACACAGTGTAACGCACACTGCCTTGGGCATTAGAGAAAATAAAGCGAACGCAAAATACAATTTTAAAAAATTAAAAAATTCCGGACGGCAGTTGTTGCCATTAAGATTGGTCTATAATAATTTTTAAAAAAAGGACTCCATCTTTGTGACGTTCACTCCTGCAAGTTCTAAGCGGTCCCTGGTCTCATCAGACAGTGAGCCATGGTGCCTTGTCCTTTCGGAGATTAGCAATACAACTTGAAAGTCCGATGAGCAAGATGCCGAGCAGTGCCTAAGCTGTAGCGATCAGCGAACTTGAGCTGACTGCTAGCTACAGAACCAGCTACCCGAAACTGCCAAGATCCTTCTACACCTCCACGTGGTGATCCTGGATAACAGGCTTCAACAGGCTAAGGAGAAGGGATCAAAGAGTGAAGGTTAATCCGGAACCTACAAATGCCAGTTTGAAGTCGGATGTGTCGGACCATAAGGTGAAAATATCGCAGTCAAGCTGTAAACTACGACACAACGCATTCTGTTATCCGGACTACATCCTGCTACTTGCAAAGAACTTTTCAGGACTTGGTAGCGAGAGTTTGAGAACAGAGAAGAAGAAAAAGAAGAAGAAGAAAAATAGGAAAGTCCCATGTACATGATGTGCACGTAAAAGAATTCTTTGAAGTTGAAAATCAAAAAGAGCAACATATTTGCTGTTATCGGCAAAATTCGAAATTCGAGAAAATAAACATATTCCTACTTAATAAACTACCTATCCTAGGCCTAGTCAGTCATGGAGTAAACCCGAGAGCAAATACTTTTGCATTCCATGATAGTTCTAGCGTCTCCATTAACACGTCTTACCACTGGATCAAGGTAGCTCAGGACGAGAGAATGGGGTTGGTGAGAGCGCAAAACTTCATTTAAATCAAATTAAAGCGCAAATCACCTTAGAAGATTCGTAAACAAATCATTTAATCTGTTGTTAATGTTTTATGTAGTCTGGTATATCTATTTTCTGTGGTCTGATGTGTATGTACTGTTGTCTGGTGTATATGTTTTCTGTTGCCTGGTGTATATGTTTCTGGTGTATGTATTTTCTGTTGGCTGGTGTATATGTTTTCTGGTGAATGCGTTTTCTGTTGTCTGGTGTATATGTTTTCTGGGGTCTGGTGTACATGTTTTTTGGTGTATATGTTTTCTGGTGTCTGGTGTATATGTTTTCTGTTTTCTGGTGTATATGTTTTCTATTTTCTGGTGTATATGTTTTCTGTTTTATGGTGTATATGTTTTCTGTTTTCTGGTGTTTATGTTTTCTGGTGTCTGGTGTATATGTTTTCTGGTCTCTGGTGTATATGTTTTCTGGTGTATATGTTTTCTGTTTTCTGTTGTATATGTTTTCTGGTGTATATGTTTTCTATTTTCTGTTGCATATGTTTTCTGGTGTATATGTTTTATTATTTCTGGTGTATATGTTTTCTGTTTACTGTTACATGTTTTCTGGTGTATATGTATTCTATTTTCTGTTGTATATGTTTTCCGGCTGATGATTGTGTAAGTGCTTTTGTGACTGTTATTGTCACCAAAAGCTTACAATTTGAAGAGGAAGAAGAGGAAGACGAAGAAGAGAGTGAAGACGATGATGAAGAAGAACAAGCAGAAGCACAAGAATGAAACAAAGAAGAAAAAAAGAACAACAGCAAGATTAATAACAAGAAGACAATAAGGTAGAAGAAGAACAAGAAGAAGAAGAAGAAGAGGAAAAAGAAAGAAGAAGAAAAAAAGAAGATGAAGGAGAAAAACAAGAAGAAGAACAAGAAGAAGAAGAAGACAGAAGAAGAAGAAGACAGAAGAAGAAAAAGAAGAAGAAGAAGAGAAAGAGAAAGAAGAAAAAAACATTGAAAAAGATCAGAAACGGAATAAAGAGAAGAAGAATAAAAGCACGTGATTACTTTTGCTAAATAATATTACGTCACCAACTGCACAGGTACAGCGGCGCCATAGCTTCAGCATCCCAAGTGACGGTTCGTGTAGGGTCTTCGCTTCTCTCTCGTCTTCGAGCTTACAGAGTTCAGCGGGTCAACGTGGAGCGGCGCCACGTGCCAGGGATTAATGGTCAGTAGTGTTGTGTCCTCTTCTTCTTTGTCTTCTTCTTCTTTGTCTTCTTCTTTCTTATTGTCATTCTCCTTTCTTCCTCTTCTACTACTACTACTACTACTACTACTACTACTACTTTCTCTTCGTACACTTTCAGACATCAACTTGAATATATCTAACAAAAGCTATCTATTAGCCGTGTATATATGTGTGTCCATCTTTCTATAACCCATGTATATATGTGTGTCCATCTATCTATAACCCATGTATATATGTGTGTCCATCTTTCTATAACCCATGTATATATGTGTGTCCATCTATCTATAACCCATGTATATATGTGTGTCCATCTTTCTATAACCCATGTATATATGTGTGTCCATCTATCTATAACCCATGTATATATGTGTGTCCATCTATCTATAACCCATGTATATATGTGTGTCTTTCTATCTATAACCCATGTATATATGTGTGTCTTTCTATCTATAACCCATGTATACATGTGTGTCCGTCTATCTATAACCCATGTATATATGTGTGTCCATCTATCTATAACCCATGTATATATGTGTGTCCATTTATCTATAATCCACGTATATGTGTGTGTCCATCTATCTATAACCCATGTATATATGTCTGTACATTTGCTCGTATATTCCATCCATATTTGTCTGTCCATCTATCTATAACACATGTATATCTGCCTGTCTATTTATGTATACGCCATGTCTCTCTATCAGTCTAAAATCAATGTATTCCTAACTTTAGACTACGACGTGGCTGTCCTAACCCTGTCAGAAGATCTAGTCTATTCAGACTGCGTGAGCCCAATCTGTCTGCCTCAGATCTGGGAAGATCCCAAGAAAGCCGAGTATTGCGTTGCTGCTGGTTGGGGCATTGATAACTGTAAGTACAACATCCAGTCGCTCTCTCCATGCTATAACTGTAAGTACAACATCCAGTCGCTCTCTCCATGCTATAACTGTAAGTACAACATCCAGTCACTCTCTCCATGCTATAACTGTAAGTACAACATCCAATCGCTCTCTCCATGCTATAACTGTAAGTACAACATCCAGTCGCTCTCTCCATGCTATAACTGTAAGTACAACATCCAATCGCTCTCTCCATGCTATAACTGTAAGTACAACATCCAGTCGCTCTCTCCATGCTATAACTGTAAGTACAACATCCAGTCGCTCTCTCCATGCTATAACTGTAAGTACAACATCCAGTCGCTCTCTCCATGCTATAACTGTAAGTACAACATCCAGTCGCTCTCTCCATGCTATAACTGTAAGTACAACATCCAGTCGCTCTCTCCATGCTATAACTGTAAGTACAACATCCAGTCGCTCTCTCCATGCTATAACTGTAAGTACAACATCCAGTCGCTCTCTCCATGCTATAACTGTAAGTACAACATCCAGTCGCTCTCCCCATGCTATAACTGTAAGTACAACATCCAGTCGCTCTCTCCGTGCTATAACTGTAAGTACAACATCTAGTCGCTCTCTCCGTGCTATAACTGTAAGTACAACATCTAGTCGCTCTCTCCGTGCTATAACTGTAAGTACAACATCCAGTCGCTCTCTCCGTGCTATAACTGTAAGTACAACATCTAGTCGCTCTCTCCGTGCTATAACTGTAAGTACAACATCCAGTCGCTCTCTCCGTGCTATAACTGTAAGTACAACATCTAGTCGCTCTCTCCGTGCTATAACTGTAAGTACAACATCCAGTCGCTCTCTCCGTGCTATAACTGTAAGTACAACATCTAGTCGCTCTCTCCGTGCTATAACTGTAAGTACAACATCCACTCGCTCTCTCCGTGCGCCTTTATGTCACGTCTCTTTTACTTTCAATCACCCTCGCTTTATTTTACGATAAAGTCGCATATCAGAGACTGCTGTCAGAGATTAAGTGTTTAGAGACTTTATCGTTCTTGGCCACATCTTGTGTTTGAGATGTAGCCGCCAGCTTCGTTCCTCGCCTGCATTCCTTCCTAACAATAAGCCTGGGACCTATTTACAATTGGGTCGACTGTAGCGGGTCGGTAACAAGAATATAACTCAGTACCTTTACTGTGAGAAGCGAGCACTCCACCACTCTACTTCTCAAACTTACTGTTACGAAACTAAAACTCTCTTTACCCCTTTGACTCAACCCCAACTTTCACGAATTTCTTCTTCATCTTTCGTTCTCAATCTCCCGCTATCAAACACTGAAAAGGTCTTTGGAAGTTGCCGGATATTGTCCAGAGAATGAAATGCGTTGTGTCGTAGTTTACAGCTTGATTTCGGCATTTGCATCTTTCGGTCCGATACATCCGACTTCAGCATGTTTCACTAACAAAACAAGTAAATATTTTGTTTTGGTATACTATTTTATTAATACTTTTATAAACTTTGGGGGGGGGGGGGGGGGGGGGAGAGAACTGAGACGCCAGTCCGGTCAGACACGGCATACTGACAATGCCGTTGCGTCAGGGTCAGGCACAATACACTGACCAAGACCACTATCTCTCTTCCATGTAGCGTTCACTGGAAACAGCAGTTTTCAAGGCAGTCTGGCTGACGAGATGTGGATCGACATGATCCCTGTAGTAGTGAGCGTTCTGCAGATGAAGCCAAGCATAGCACAATCACCTGGACGACCACGGTCCACATTCATCAGCACGCTCTGGATGTGAGGAAAGCTACTACAACCTGCACTTAACGCCCTTTTCAATGCGCACAAAAGAGTAAACTTACTCATTGTGGGCATTAAACAACAAAAACAACAATGTACTTTTTAATATTTTATTTATACATCTTTTGTTATTGTTTTGTTAACTACAGGAGTGTAACTTTGTTATTTTCGTATTTCTTTTTTGAATTTGTGTATTAACGATTTTGTTGTTGTTGCATTCGAAGATCGATGAAAATGTGATTGATTTACAGGATTTACAGGTTGCACCAGTAGAGGATGTGTACAAAATGTCGTATTCAAAGAGATCGGGCTCAATAGAAGAGCAATGGGAAATACTGGGAGAGAAATCTACAAACATATGGCCAACCCAAAGACAACATCAACCTCCTGAAAAGGAGAAAGCAAAGCATCATTTTCCGACTTCGCACTCAACACATACAACTTAACAGTCACTTGAACAGAATCCAAGCAGAACATGCTACAGGGTGTCGGCTGTACACACATCCCTATGAAACTGTTAAACATAATATTTTTGAATGTCCAGCGCTTCCCGGTGTTAGGACATAGTTTTTTCCTCCGAGGTCAGACAAATGGAACACTTTGTACGGAACTAAACAACAGCTTACAAACACTTGCAGATACCACTATATGGCATTGGGCCAAAGGGCAGGAGCCCACAGGCCGCTGGATCAATAACCAACCAATCAACCTTCGGGGAAGATGGTTAAAATAGGATGAATAGAAGTGCATGATAACGGACAACAGTCATTTCAAGAAGTCCACGCAAACGGACCACGGTCATTTCAAGAAGTCCACGCAAACGGGCAACGGTCAATTCAAAAAGTCTACGCAAACGGGCAACGGTCATTTCAAGAAGTCTACGCAAACGGGCAACGGTCATTTCAAGAAGTCCACGCAAACGGGAAACGGTTAATGTGAAGAAGTCCACATAAACGGACAACGGTTAATGTCAAGAAGTCCACGTAAACGGACAACGGTTAATGTCAAGAAGTCCATGTAAACGGACAACGGTTAATGTCAAGAAGTCCACGTAAACGGACAACGGTTAATGTCAAGAAGTCCACGTAAACGGACAACGGTTAATGTCAAGAAGTCCACACAAATGGACAATGCTAACGGATCAAGTTAAATAAAAAGCTTGTAAAAACAGCAATCTGCTTTACAGCCAGTGGGTGCTCATCGGTGACAAGTAATAAATAACAGGAGAATGTCCAATTAGTCTAAAACTAGTTTAAGGATTAAACGTATGTATAGGAAATGTTCTTTTTCAAAAGTGACTATACGCAGCTATTCCCTTTCGATGTGGCGTATCAGGGCAGTAGTCTTCAGCCAGTTGCCAATTTCTTGCTTCAGTTTGATCTGTTATGTAATTTATAAAATTAGTTGTTTACTACTTTTATTCACGTTTTGAAAACCATCCACATGTTCTATTACTATTAAATTTATAAAACACTATACACATAATCCAAGCAAATGTACAAGCCCACGAGTCTCTCTCTTCTTACCTCACACTCTGTTTCAATTGACTCTGTCCAACAATCACACTCTTACACAACTTTCACACGCGCCCTCAGTGTGAGGCCCTTTCATTGTACTTCGGTTGGGTTGACCGCTGAGGGCGCCCTAACTAGCATAGGTACATACAGACGTACACACGCATCCAAGAACTGGTTAATACGTTCTGATATCAGCTAAAAGGCAGCGGCCCGGGCTGAAAAAGGGCGTGCCTCCACCAGTACAACACAGAGAGGCAAACCTTTTAACCCCACCCCACAAACAAACAAAAATCCGAGCCAATTTAAAGAGCTTGTTAAAAATGAGGAGCCAATATAAATTTATCATAAAGTGGTTATTAGTTGATGATATTTGGTGACAAAGATTTAATATGGTAGTTGTTACTGTCTAGCTGTCTAGAAGAAGACTAGCCATGGCAATGCAGAGACTGAACAGTCTGAAGAAATTATGGCAGAGCACAAACTAAATGATAAAAGTAAAAGTCTTGAGAGCCTGTGTTTTTCCTATGGTAGCTTATGACTGTGAATTATGGACGATTACCAAAACTTCTAGACAAAGAATCGAATCCTTCGAATCAAAATGTTACAGAATGATCCTCAGAATACCCTCGACAGAGAAAAAAACTAATGTAGACATTCGGCAAGAGTTGGGCATAGAGGAGAACTGGTTTATCAATTCTATTTTGGTTAGAAAATGCAAATACTTTGGTTACATCAAGAGACACAATGGTCTCGAGAGAACGGTGATGGAAGGTATGGTGCCAGGCAAAAGAGGAACGTGTAAACCAAGAAGACGATGGCACCAAGATATCCTGAAATGCCTGTGTATGACTGTGGCGGAGGCTGGAGTTTCGACAAGAGAACGAGTTTCTTTCAGACAGACTGTGATGGGAGCGACGTTATGTAAAGGACATGCTAGATGATGATGAGTTGGTACTATTCTTTTTTTATTTCCCGGGAATTTTTAGATGACGTCATCGTCAGCTTCGTCTGCTGCAAAATGGCGTTCACTCTGTTCTAGAAACTGTTGCATGTAACATGATTCACCTACTTATTTACTCTAACAACTTTGAACACTCAACAGTTCAGAGTTAAATCCTGCTGACTGCAATTTAGGGCCTAATCGATAAAAAAATGAATCGTTTGAAGATAAGTGACATCCCTAGATTATAAAAACGAAATTTCACTCATTGTTTTTGTCCGTTCTGTTCACATCAGGAGAAGTCTGAACCCGGACAAACATTCTCTTAAGAAACATTCAACAGTTTTTAGAAATAAATGAATTCTTGGTGGTGTTTTTCAGTCCAATCAACAAGCCTGGCCTTCAACCTGAAGAAGGTCACACTCCCGATCCTAGACAACCCGCTGTGTGTACAATCTTATGGAAACACATACGTCAATAACCTCAAGATTTGCGCGGGAGATTTCTATCGAGGCGGGATAGACACATGTCAGGTTGGAAAATATGATTATAATTTAACGTCATTATACCAGTTTAGAAGGCTCTACTTGTAGGGGGGCGATGAGGGTAACGTCTGGTCAGGCAAAACACACTGATCAGAGAATGTTAGCCAGGGTCAGGAGAAAGATACTGGCCAAGATCCTCACCTGACCTCCTCGTTGGTCGTCCTGGAAACGGGCTTTTGGCGAGGACAACATTCTGGGTAACAAAGTGAGGTTCTATGTGATCCCCGTAGTAGTGAGCGACAAGCAGATGAAGCAAAGCTTTGCACAACCGCCTGAAGGACCCCGGTCCACTTCATCAGAACGCACGGATGTCAGGAAAGCTACTGCATTCTGCTACAAATTTGGTCCTCTTCAGGGTGCACAAAAGGGTGACCAACCCATTGTGGGCATTAGCAGCCAACCAACCAACCAGAGCCTGTAGGCAACCAGTTTATTCTACTCTTTGTCCTGTCTTGTATTTCCCGAAGCCCTTGAAGTCGTATGGGCATCCCTCAGCGTGTTATTGTTTTGTCATAGGGTGTTGCTAACCGGGCTAGGACAAATCTCTCTCGAGAGATGTGTCATGGACATGTTGCTAACCGGGCGGGGACCTATCTCTCTGGGGAGATGTGTCATGGACATGTTGCTAGCCGGGAAGGAACCAATCTCTCTTGGGAGATGTGTCATGGACATGTTGCTAACCGGACAGGGACCAATCTCTCTCGGGAGATGTGTCATGGACATGTTGCTAACCGGGCAGGGACCCATCTCTCTTGGGAGATGTGTCATGGACATGTTGCTAACCGGGCAGGGACCAATCTCTCTCGGGAGATGTGTCATGGACATGTTGCTAACCGGGCAGGGACCAATCTCTCTGGGGAGATGTGTCATGGACATGTTGCTAACCTAACCGGGCAGAGACCAATCTCTCTTTGGAGATGTGTCATGGACATGTTTCTAACCTAACCGGGCAGGGACCAATCTCCCTCGGGAGATGTGTCATGGACATGTTGCTAACCTTACCGGCAGGGACCAATATCTCTGGGGAGATGTGTCATGGACATGTTGCTAACATAACCGGGCAGGGCCCAATCTCTCTGGGGCGATGTGTCATGGATATGTTGCTAACCTAACCGGGCAGGGACCAATCTCTCTTAGGATATGTGTCATGGACATGTTTCTAACCGGACAGGGACCAATCTCTCGCGGGAGATGTGTCATGGACATGTTGCTAACCTAACCGGACAGGGACCAATCTCTCTTGGGAGATGTGTCATGGATATGTTGCTAACCTAACAGGACACGGCCCGATCTCTCTGGCGCGATGTGTCATGGACATATTGCTAACCGGATAGGGACTAATCTCTCTGGGGCGATGTGTCATGGACATGTTGCTAACCGGATAGGGACTAATCTCTCTGGGGCGATGTGTCATGGACATGTTGCTAACCTAACCGGGCAGGGACCAATCTCTACCAGGTGATGTGTTTGTCCATTATTGACATGTGTGTACCTTTCCCCAGACACACCATGTTTTGTTATGTTCGGAAGGAAAGCAAAGCATAGCAGAACTGTAACCTACAAGCCTGTCGTACGAGGGTTTGGCATGGGGCTGTCTGTTCCATTCTGAAGAAACGTTAAACCACAATTGCTTGTGTAGATATAGACAGGTCAAAACTGTACATTTGTTGAAGACCTGTGCTAAATGATTTTGATTGATAAATGTTTTGTTAAGAGCACAGTAGTGACAGAGGGGGTAAACTCACGGCCATCTAGTATAATATACAATATTATACTAGATGGCCGTGGGGTAGAGTGCACGATTATTATTGCAAAGAAACCAGATTCGATCCCTGGTATCGACAAGATCAATTCGACCTAACTGTAAACGAGTACTTGCTTTACTCATCATCATCATGTAGCGGGCCATTGATAGAGCGTTGGATGTCCAACTGACTTCGTCCACCTGTTCACTAGCTTGTGGATGTCCAACTCACTTCGTCCACCTGTTCACTAGCTTGTGGATGTCCAACTCACTTCGTCCACCTGTTCACTAGCTTGTGGATGTCCAACACGTTTCGTCCACCTGTTCACTGGCTTGTGGATGTACAACACACTTCGTCCACCTGTCCACTAGCTTGTGGATGTCCAATACACTTCGTCCACCTGTTCACTAGCTTGTTGATGTACAACATACTTCGTCCATCTGTCCACTAGCTTGTGGATGTACAACACACTTCGTCCACCTGTTCACTAGCTTGTGAATGTCCAATACACTTCGTCCACCTGTTCACTAGCTTGTGGATGCTCTTTAAAAAAAGTCTTTTAGTTTGACTTTTAATCAATTTTGCACCACCTCCATTACCACATTGTCAGCTGCTTTGTGATCCATCTGCTACACACTTTCCTATAACCGAGGTCATCATGAACTATTTTGTGCGCAGTGATTTGACTCATGTTGAAATCTTTTGCTTTTTCATCAATAACGACCCACCTATTGTCATGGGCTAGCTGGTCGATCTGCTGTTTTACAGTGTCAGACATCTCGCTCGCTGGCTTCCCACGCCGCGGTTCATCAATGACTATTTTTCTTCCATTTTGAAATATTTCAACCCATTCATACACTCTTCTCTGACACAAACGGTATGCATACTGAACCGTCATTCGTCTATAGATTTCAGAAAGTTGAACACCCTCTAAGCACAAAAACAAATAACATTTCGTTGTTGATCTACTGTGCAAGTCAACAGTGCTGCGGCCATGTTATGCACTATTCTGCTCATTCATATTCTGCTCCATCATCACAATCCATGCGTGGAGTACTGTTAAAGAGCCATTTTGTGTCTTGAAATAAGATTTTCCGTTGTATGTACTCTTTCATGCACTTTATAAGAACATTGCTCTTACTTAATGACCATCCCTCGTTTGTATATATAGAAATAACCTAAATGTAACGGAATTGCGTTGTTTTCTTGGATATTTTCTCCGCTGTTATATTCTTACATTGGTTAATATTTATTCTTTCCTCACACACATACATTACTTTCATGTCCGCAGCATTATCTCTCACCTTCAAAATCAACTGATTCAATTAATTCAAACATTCCTCTTTGATTTCCACAGGGCGACTCTGGTGGTCCGCTAATGTGTAAGTTCAGCAATCGCTTTGTTGTGCTAGGAATCGTGTCGTTTGGCTCAGGATGTGCAAGGCCGATGTATCCTGGAATCTACACAAGAGTCTCTCATGAAAATATCCTGGCATTTATCCAGCAGGCCCTCAGATCTTAACACGGAGGTTAAGGGTCATGAACTATTTTTTGAACCCTGAGTGGCATTCCAATCAACAGCATCGTGTGACATGCTGAGCGCCGTAGACGATCATCGATTCCAAAAACGTCATAACCCAAATGCTGTTGCGTCAGTTCTGGGTTTAACCCACTTCCATGCCATGAAGTTCTCGTGCCAAACTTCTTCTCTTTCCGTCTCCAAACCTTTGTTTAGCACATCTTTTTTTCTTCTTCTTCGTTAGCTTTTATTTTGTATATTGTTTGATACGTTACCCCCAGTGTCAGTGCCATACTAGTTTGGGTTTTATGCAAAGCTAAGTACTTGCATGCCCAACAAATATTTCAACTTAGATTTCCAAATCATTGCTATCCGAATCGACAGGCAACTCGGCTAACACCAACCTCGAGAACCAGCTGGATACAGAAATATGTTCTCTACTACTGACCGCCTCCCTCCACACGATCACTTAACTGAATGAGAGGACTGGCATACCCATTACGTCTTTTATTTATCGGTAATATGCGAGCCTAGGACAGTATCGAGACCAATGCTGTGGTAAATGCTCTCAGAAACCAGGGAAACTCTGAAAACCTATAGACTAATCGAGGAAACGAACACATATTGCCATCCCCATATACCACTTTCCAGCATTTGCTTCGATAGCAAGAGGAATCGTGCAGAGCTAAACCATTTTCCCAAAAAATTTACAACCGCTCTCGAAGGGATTTTCCAACAATTAAATTTGACCAACAGAGAAGTAAATACAGACAGCAAGTGGTTCACCCATCAAACGATTTGCAGACGACACCGTGTTCAGTAATACCAATGAGAAAGCCCAATAATCCTTGAACGATCTAAATGGAGTCAGCAGAGCTGCTGGTCTGAAGATTAATTAAAGTAAAACAATAACTCAGAAACCCTTCCTGTCCAAAGCAAGATATCAATCTAGGAGAGAGAACCATTGAGGATGTAAACTCCTATATCCACCTAGGCCAAGAGATAAATGCCAACCATAAATACGACCACGAAAATTCTAGACGAAAAAAAGCATCTTGGTACATCTTCGACTTAATTAAGCCAGTACTCCAAGAGATGAAGACACCACGGAAAGAGAACACACGTTCAATTTTACGTTTAATGATTCTAGCAATGATTTGGGGATGTCAGAACTTTCGCTAAACAGATGCTGAGGATCTCCGAGTCACTTAGAGAGCAATGGTACCAGACTTACTAAAAATTTCGAAACAAGATAAGATCCGAAATGAAGAAATTCGTCATTTTTTGTTATGTTTCAAGATGGTGTGGATACGGCGATATCAATCACACATCCCTGGACTGGACATGTAGTACGCTCTGCTGGACATGTAGTACGCTCTGCTGGACATATATTACGCTCTGCTGGACATATAGTACGCTCGACTGAACATGTAGTACGCTCTGCTGGACATATAATACGCTCTGCTGGACTGGACATGTAGTATGCTCGGTTGGACATGTAGTACGCTGGACTGAACATGTAGCACGCTCTGCTGGACATATAGTACGCTCTGCTGGACATGTAGTACGCTGGACTGAACATATAATACGTTCTGCTGGACATGTAGTACGCTCGACTGAACATGTAGTACGCTCTGCTGGACATGTAGTACGCTGGCCTGGACACGTAGTATGCTCGGTTGGACATGTAGTATGCATGTATGACAACAGGTAGACACGGAGAACAACGTTTTGGGGAACATATATATGTACACATCAAATGGGCCGTTCATCTATTCAATGGCGGGTAGACTGACCAAAGACCTATTGGGACGCATACAGAATATTGTTGGCTTCCTCGCGCACGGTATACTTACCCGACTGACGCTGAGAATGCTGTAAGTATGCGATGTGATGTTTAGTAGACAAAATGAAAGACACTAAACTTGGAACTGTTTCTTTTATTTTACAAATCAATTTGTTATTATCTTTCTCAAAAGCAACAAAAAACATTTTGGTGCACAAATTATTTTAATTTAGGATTACACATGGTAGATCGCATACTTCAGCCAAAAGACAACCCGACCCTGAACACACTATCAAAATATTACACTGCGTGCTTTTTTGTCTTTGTACATTGTTTCAACAATTTAATCGGACCAAATTCCAATGCGTAGTTTAAGGAGCTTGATATAGCCAAATGTAAGAGAAACTTGACAAAGTGAAGGAACAATCAGGCAAAATGTGACTGAATATCAACATGAAGAAAGCCAAGCTCCTTAAAGTAAATCCGATTAACAAAGTAACAGTCATGTTGAAGGGAGAGCCGTTGGTAGAAGTGGATACCTTTATCTATTTTTCGTAGCACAACTGACACATCGGGAGGTACAGATGCAGATATAAATATAAGAAATAGAATTGTATAGGCCATAAATGGCATTCTTGACAAATATAGATCCAGAGAAATTAAGATTTACACCAAAGCTGGAATATTCAACACCAGTGTCAAGTGGATACTGAAAGGGAACTATGATTCAATGGTTACGCAACAGAAACATAATGCGAGCACAATATCCACGAGTTTTTGTTGTGGTATGAAGAGAAGCACTCCTTTAGGCGTTATTGACTTCACAAGTCTTTGAACTTTTGCTGCAAGACAATGACACAGGTCTTCAGTATCAATATCTTTGTTTCCATTATTATAGTAGCTTCTTCTTTCAGTCATGACTGATTTTAGAATTTTATGACTTGGAGTGGTAAACAAAAATTCACATTTAGCCTTTCTTGTTTACTTTCACTATGTGATGTTGTCTTTTAACGTATCTGTGTTGCAAGAGCTTCCCTTCACCAAGTGTGAGGTGGCAGTTCGGGATACATCTCCACCTAGATCGGTCTGCAGCTTCGTCTTCCCCAGGATGTCATATTCATTTCCAGTGCCTTCATATCACGCTTACACCCATCTTTGAACCTCAACTGTAGTGCACTGACTGTTCTCTTGCCATTCCCCAACTGTCCATATAGGATATGTTTTGAACTGCGACCATTTTCCTCGCGACGAACATGACCAAGCCATCGTAGTCTTCACTGCCCAAGGAAAGTGTACATGCTTGAGAGACCGGTGTGAGAGTGCACCTCTGCATTTGTCACTCCGTCCATCCATGTAATTCCAAGAACGAATCGCAAGCGCCGTAGATGAAATGTGTTTAGACTGTGCGCTTGTTTAGCAAAGGTCTCAAAGTCTTGCTGCCATATAGAAGTGTGCTGACGACACATGCATTGTACACCATAGCCTTGGTTTTAATGGTCAGTTTCTGGTTTTTCCAAAAACGCGATGTGAAGTGAGTAAATGTAGCAACATATTTGATTAATGTGGCTGTCTATTTCTGGGTCTAAAGAAGAGTTTGTCGATAATGTTGGATCCCTGTATGCGTCTTGGTGCACAGCTGCCAGTTCATGATTATCGATGCTAAAAGATGGCGTGGTATCTATTTCCTGACCAAGCACATTTGTTTTGTTGAGACTATTGTGATACCAAAATCTTTAATAAAAATAAAAATGTGTGTTTCTATTATGTATAAATATTTGCACATATTTATTCCGACATTTCAAATGTTTTTACTGCCTTTTAATATGTGTTAAATTGTGAACAATTTGGTAGTAATGTTTGTGTTTGAAACAATGACTTTATTTTCTTTCCTCATATTTCTATTCACTATTCTCTTATGTCACACTCTAAATACATTGACACTCTACACTCTACACTATGGGTACCTCTGCGGTCTACGCCATAGGGGGCTATTTGGTTGACCTAAGGGCAGTAACGGCTTTGGTGGTTCCAAATTAGGAGTTTTATCTTTGCTCTTCTGAAAAACACATCAGTTTTCGACACCTCATTCTGATCCAGCTAATTCTCTCTAATCTTTGGATGTAACCAGGCTACCTGCAAGGCAGCAGGTAGTTTTCAACCCGAGGTTTGTCTTCTTTTTTTATTTCCACATCTTGGCATATTGTTACAACGTGCTACGTAGCAAAAAAATTTTAAAAAACTGAATATTGCACATTCTTATGTATTTATTTGTATCGTTTTGGTGTTGTAAGTTCGATTCACGTGGAATGGTACGCACTTCTCAACCACGCGTGGAATCCTTTTGGTTAAATTCAGGGTAATGGTGTTCATTTCAGTGGGTGGACATATCATGAAATGACAATTAACAATTAATTGTAGCATACGTATTAAACATAAGTTGATTTTATCCGTTTATCTTATTATTAAACATTTGATTTTATCCGTTTATCTTATTATTAAACATAAGCTTATTTTAGTCGTTTGTATTAGTACTAAACATAAGTTGATTTTAGCTGTTTATTTTAGTATTTAAGTTGATTTTAGCTGTTTGTATTAGTACTAAACATAAATTGATTTTAGCCCTTTGTATTGCTATATAGCGTTTAATTAGCGTTATGATAGAGCACTAGCTTAATACGGTTCAAATTCTAAGTACATCTCCCGTTATCGGCACGCTTCAGTCGAGCGAGCTGCATATGGGTACCTAGCTAACTATTGGGAGGTATAAAAGCGAACTGGCCACCCACCTCATAAATGAGCAATGACATCGTATCATGTAGTCTTCAACACTTTATCGCCGGCAGCAGTGTCTACTATGGAACTGTTCATTATTTTTGGGACTAAAATTAAATGATTACACCTTGATAGTGGCAGAAAGAACATCACATGAACATGTCTGCTGGCGGTATGTTGTGTGGTAGAGTCTAGGTTTAGCTGAGTAGATTACTATCTTAAGAGTTACAACATGCATCTATGCCAAAACATTATCATTTATTTACATAAATATTAGTACCATAATTTGACTTGGTTTGGCTTCGTTCGTTCTCAATCTCCCGCTACAAAACCCTGAAAGGGCTTAAGTACCACAATGTAGTCAAGAGAACGGAATGCGTTGTGTCGTAGTTTACAGCATAATTTAAACAAACGAAAAGGACTACTAAACTAAATAATCATAACATATATAAATATATACTACACTATTACAGAAGCTATAAGCAAGTGTGACTGATTTTACTTCTGTAAACTACATAAAACCCAGATTCTACGTCTCGTATGACATAACATAAATCCCAAACTTAGCCTAATGCAAAAGTATTATAAATTAATGGTTCTATCTAAGTCGTCTCCCAGGAAGTCTACGTTGTTGATGATCTGTTGTTCCTGTCAGGGTTGCTGCTTTAGGTTGTCGAACATATCAACATAAGTTGCCACATGAGTTATGTTTCACTTGTTGGTAGTTCTCAAGTGTTTGATATATTCCCTTTTGGTGCCCATATTACAACTATGTCGAATAATTTCGCTATCTGAGCGCTCAAGTGATGCACCTCTCTTTCCGAACTCACGGACCTTTGGGAATCACAGTCTCTAGGATTCACTAAACCCTGCATCGTGCCAAACTATCTTTACGCTGGGATCACAGTCTCTATGATTCACTGAACCCTGCATCGTGCCAAACTCTCTTAACGCTGGGGTTACAGTCTCTAGGATTCACTGAACCCTGCATCGTGCCAAACTATCTTAACGCTGGGATCACAGTGTCTAGGATTCACTGAACCCTGCATCGTGCCAAGCTCTCTTAACGCTGGGATCACAGTCTCTGATATTCACTGAACCCTGCATCGTGCCAAACTCTCTTAACGCTGGGATCACAGTCTCTGATATTCACTGAACCCTGCATCGTGCCAAACTCATTTAACGCTGGGATCACAGTCTCTAGGATTCACTGAACCCTGCATCGTGCCAAACTCTCTTAACGCTGGGATCACGAAGGGCCACTGTTCTACCACATACCACATATACCACACATACCACATCTACCCCCTCTACCACATATACCACATCTACCACATATAAATGCACTGGTTCTTTAGAGAATAGTCGGACTGCCTTCTAGATCCATTCAATTCGTATCGAGACGAATCTACTCACTCGATGTGATCAGATCTCTATCTCCTTTTTGTTTACAGGGTGTCCCACTCACACAAATGAGCAATAGTGCAAGGCTCTATGTGAATGATGGGAAAGCCACCCCGTGAACTCTCTCTCTCTCTCTCTCCCAAACCTTTGTGCACTGTCTTGTATATCTTATTTATCTAGCTTAGAAATAAATATGGCCGACCAGTGGTGCTCATCCGTTGGCTGACCAGCCATCCTCTAATTTGTTTCCTCACCCTCACTTGGTTGTACCAAATCTAGGTCCGTGTCCCTTTTCTGTGTCAGCCTGTTGTGTGCGTTCTTATCTTCTATCAAAACCCCTACTACTTAGGCCCGATGCTAGAATTGGTCAAACCGACACCCACCCTGAAACTAGCAAAGCTCTCCACGTTCGTTGTTAACCTTTGCCTCTCGTTTCCTTTGTCGACCTAGTGTCGAAACGATGATTGACCCTGGCGTGATCTGCATTCGTTCAACGCAGTCAAGCAACCTTTGTTTCTTATAGCTGCCAGTCCAATCTCCCCTGACCTAACGCCCATGCTCCAGCTAGAGCTGTCACAGTTGTCAATAGCCTATGCACCGAGAGGAGCGACAGGCTTTGATTGATTGAATGATTGATTGATTGAATGACCTGAAGACTGTACTAGACACAGTTGTACAAATTGTGAAAAAACATTAAAGGTGTATCTATCTATCTATCTATCTATCTATCTATCTATATATCTATCTACATATCTATCTATCTATCTATGAATCTATCTATCTATCTATCTATATATCGATCTATCTATCTATATATCGATCTATCTATCTATATATCTATCTATATATCTATTAATCTATCTTTCTAGCTATCTTATATTTCTTTCTTTCTATCTATCTATCTATGAATCTATCTATCTATCTATCTATATATCGATCTATCTATCTATATATCGATCTATCTATCTATATATCTATCTATATATCTATTAATCTATCTTTCTAGCTATCTTATATTTCTTTCTTTCTATCTATCTATCTATCTATCTATCTATCTATCTATCTATCTATCTATCTATCTATCTATCTATCTATCTATCTATCTATCTTCAGTCCACTTAAGTCGTTAGACGTCGTGCGGTGGTGTGACTTCCTTTGTTTCATATTTTTTTGACTGGTGAAAATCCACTGGCTATTTGCCAGGTCAATCCTAACATCTCTTAGGTGGAGGTGGAAGCGTAAATTAGAGCAAAGTAGACCCGCAGCTTGTCAGGCGTCATCTAAGCCGCTCCGCTAACCACATAACAAGATCTAAAGTTATAGCCACACAGTCCCCTTTCTGCGACATATTCTCTGTGGGGCGAGAATCCCTAGAATAATTTGTGTAGATTTTTAACTTGAATTTTGCCCGAGCAGATGCCGTTAGTCCTACTATTTTCGATTTCCAACTACTAAGGTATTTGTAACGTGCGCGCCACTGCACACATGTGTCTGATCTCACTACTCATAGATCATTGGAAATATTTACCGGATGATCCACGTGAAAAAAATCCCGGTCTCCCCCGTGATTTAAACCCGCGACCTCCGGTAACCGAAGCGAATACCTGACCTGGAGACCACTAAAGGTAATCACCTTAAATCTAGATTGTTTGCCACACTGTCTGAGCAACTGTGAGAAAATCGTGTGAATCTTCTTCCACATACAGAGATAATGGGTACTCCGTTAGGTGTTCGCCTCGGTTGATTTTGTGAGCCTAGAACAGGGTGTTAAGTACAAGGCTGCAGCAGCTTTGCTACATCCCGAGAGTGCTGATGAAGGTGGACCATGTTCCTTTTGGTTGTTGTGCTATACTTGGCTTCATCTGTGCAAAGCTTACTACTACTGGAATGACGTATATCAACATCTCGTTAGTCAGTTATAGTTATAGTAGACCTTTTCAGTCATGACTGACTATACAATAATATAACTTGGAGTGATAAACAGAAAAAGATATTCTTATCTTTTGTTTTCTTTCTTCTTGCGGCGTTGTCTTTTCACTTCTGTGTGTTACAAGATATTATCTTTGTGAAGCGCGAGGTGGCCATTCAGGTTACACCTCTTAACTTAATTGAATTTCAGGTCTCTATGCTGGTTCAGAAGACTCTACCGAGTCTTTATACAACCAGTTTCGTGGAGGGTAGTTTAACCAATGTGTGATTTCATCTTAATTGACTCAAACACTGGAGCCAATTAGTTCCTCTGTCAGTTAGACGCCATCTATTGCTGCTCTGAACAAACCACCAGGAGAAATGTACAAATAACTTGTGATAATTTTTAGCTTGAATTTTGTCTGGACAGCGACTGTTAAGCCCACTCTTTTCAATGTCCAATTGTCAATAAATTGTTGACATGCTTGGCACTGAACTCGAGAGTTTGTTCTCACTACTTAGAGATCAGGGGCATTTTTACCAGAAGATCCATGTGAACAAAATCCCGGTATTCGATCCCGCGACCTCCGGCACCTGGGGCGGACACCTTACCTCGAGGCCATTGAGTCCCCCTCCCTAGGCGGACACCTTACCTCGAGGCCACTGAGTCCCCCTCCCTAGGCGGACACCTTACCTCGAGGCCACTGAGTCCCCCTCCCTAGGCGGACACCTTACCTCGAGGCCACTGAGTCCCCCTCCCTAGGCGGACACCTTACCTCGAGGCCACTGAGTCCCCCTCCCTAGGCGGACACCTTACCTCGAGGCCACTGAGTCTCTTTCTTGGATCGTTCTGCAACTTCGTCTTCCCAGAATGCCAGATTCATGTCCATGGCATTCATATCACACACACACAGATTCTAGTCAGACTGCCCTGAAAACAGCCTGGTCAGAGAGTTGTGTCTGACTGGACATCGCAGTTCCCCGGACAGAAGATCAACAGGGAATTAAGCTACACCATTAACTTACAACAACCGACGCAACACGCTTGACCGAAGGAAGGCAACAAGCTCCTACGCCGCTAAACAGCACAAGTGGACGGTAAAGGCAGAACGACATGACGTCAATGTTTATAAGAACTCATCGGGTTGCTGTTATTGTTTTATATCGTGTTATGGTTGATATGATTGATTGACATTCTGTCAGTCTCGAGGGACAATTGCTATAGAGGGGCCTTTGTCAGTTGTTTTCCTTGCTTTCACCGTACGCATTTGGATCTGAATTGTGTCGCATCATGGCTTCCTAAATTTGCAGTACACAAAGTCTGACTCCAGCCTGGTTTGTTTTTGAAAAGTTTCTTCCAGTTAGAAGTGTTCATATCTAACGTCGTTGTAGTGGAGGAAGTGTCTATCTTTGTTACAATTGCTCCTTGCAAATTGGAGTACTGTGTACAGATGTATAGTCCTTTTCGCAGAGGAGATTTAACACGCTGGAAAGGATACAAAAAATAGCGACGAAACTGATAGTGAGAGTGAAGAATTACAGTTATGAGGAAAGACTTGAAAAAAACCAGCCTACTGTATCTAGAAAAGAGAAGAATTCAAGGTGACTAAATACAGGTTTAAAAGATAATCAAAGGAAAGGATAAATTAGACTATAGCTAGCTTGTTTTCAAAATACAACCACCAAGAGGGCATAGTTACAAATTAACTAAAGAAAGTAGACTGGATATTAAGGATTATTTTTTTAGTCTGAGAGTGGTGAATGCTTGGAATACATTTGTGCTAGAGTCTAGATTTAGCTGAGTAATTATTCTATCAAAGATATCCTGGCCACTCGGACCAAATTAAGACATGTGGCAGCGTAAGGCTTTTAAGTTGAGTAGTTTACTTATCTTAAGAGATACAACATATATCTACACCACGACACGACTTCAACACAGTAAAACACAGTAAACACTATCCTGATCATAAAACAAAACAATATCATTTATTACAATAATAATCGTTGCACAATATCAACAAAAAGCAAAGAAATTCTAAACTAACTAATCATAATACATATATTTAACTACAACAGAAGATGTAAGAAATTGTTGTTGATATCCCTTCTGTAACTACCCACGGGTTCTACTTCTATACATGCAACAACAAAACTTCACAACCTCAAGAATTATGCTTGCCACAACTTAATGGCTCCAGTTAGCTCGCCGTCCTTCTTCTGCACCCTCAACACACAATCACAAACTCGTCCTCACGATCGGATTACGTTCTCAGTTGATCTGTGCATTCCTATATAATCAGATCACTTACAACCAGGCGATATGTACATTCACATACAATCGGCTCACATATGGATCAGTCGATCTGTGCATTCACATATAATCAATTCAGTTAACATATACAGAAGAATCTGTACGCTCACACGTAATCAGAATACACATTATTCTTAAGGTGTCCTGTACATAAAGCCCACATTCAGATCACGTCCTTAGGCGAACTGTACACTCGTGTAACAATTCAGAATATACATCGTTCACAAGGTGTCCCGCACATACAACACACACTCAGCTCTTTCACTGTTCACATGGTGTCTTTCATAAACACCCATTGAGCGCGACTGGCCAAACTCGAGGTGAATAATGGTACTACCACCCTGCAAACTCTCTCACTTCCAATATTCCTGCCAGTCCCTGAGTTTATCCTTGCAGGGTATTTTACAGTCTCAATCAACAACATGGCTGTCCAATTGTCTTCTGTGGGTTGTCTGATTTAGCCCTAACTACAAATTGGAACTGTCCCATTTAAAATGTCATTGGTTGTCTATCCACGAGTTACCGTCACTACAAATGTGGTAGCCTGTCGTGGAAGTATCAGACTGCCAATAACCCCCATCCTTGTCAAATCTGAACGTCAGCGTGGTCAGCTCCGAACACCCACTTCTGTACCAGACAAAGTCTTCCACCTAACGTGTTCCTAGTCGCTCGTTTCTCTGTCGACCTAGTGTAGAAACGGTGACTGACCCTGGCGTGACATGCGTTCGTCCAACGCTTGCAGGCAACCGTTGTTTCTTAGCGTCATCAGCCCAATATCCCCTGCTCTAAACGCCCATGCTCCAGCTGGAACTGTCACACGTTGTCCCAATAGGTGGTTGAGGCAATGACAGTTAATGCATTTAAGACTAGATTGGATCCGCACATGTTTTAGAGCAGGGTAATGCAAATGTAACTGGTTGTATAGCGATGAGTCTTCTAAACCAGTATAAAGACGTTAAGTTAAGTTAAGTTAACTCCACACATATATATGATATCTTCTGGAATTCGCACGTCCTCCATTCTGCACACGTGATGCCCACGCGATGCTTGATAATTACAGTTTTAAAAATAGTTGAGCAAACTTATAAATATCCAAGTGCCGAAGTCCATATAAAAAACGAATTAAATGTCACCTTTTAAAATGAACAAATGTTTTGTTTGCATAGCTTCCAGATTAACATTGCATTTACTGTCCATTTACTACCTCGGGGAAGCAAACCCTTAGAAAATGCAGGAGGAAGCAGACCCTTACATAAAATGCATGCCGAAGTCGGATGCACTGGGCCGACAGGCGCAAAATAAAAATATAGTGCAACGCACACCGCCTTGGGGAATATATAAATACAGCGAACGCAGAAAAAAAAAAGCACACAAAAACTGTCCATTACATTAAAAAATAATTATATTAACATCAGTAAGAAATTCATGACAACACACTGCGGGGGAGGAAGGGAGGGCGGTGTCTAGGTTTTTGTGAAGAAGTCTGACGGGGTTGAGGGGGGGGGGGGGGGGGGGAGAGAATTGAAAGGAGAATGAGGAATCCATAACTGATCAAAATTAAGCAACTCTCAAAGAAGACATGCTGGTTATAACAATGCTACGGCAGCTGGAGGTCCATTTGCAGGGTCCAAAATTCTGATGTTCAAAAATATAATTATATGTAGACTGGTGGTTCGAGCCTTATTTTCCGATGGAATCCTGGGACATCAGGTCAATGCTTCCAAGACGTTTTCCGATGGAATCCTGGGATATCAGGTCAATGCTTCCAAGACGTTTTCCGATGGAATCCTGGGATATCACGTCAATGCTTCCAAGACGTTTTCCGGTGGAATCCTGGGACATCAGGTATATGCTTCCAAGAGGAATGTCATTGATTTCCCCAGCAAGCCTGCTTTTATCTCCAGTTGCATGGAGAGATATTACAAATAGTTGACAGTTTCATCTATTTGGTAAGCTTTTTTTTCTTCTTCTTCATCGATCAACTGATGATATGCTTCTAGTCCGGTTTGGTTCACGAAGGTGACTGTGCGTTTCAGGACTTCGCCGGTCCCTCACACCTTTTCGAGCATGGTCTCTCCCCCAGGCCAGACTGCCTCTCTTTGGTCTGCACAGGTAGAACATTCTTGCATAATATGTTCTGGTGTTTGCTTGGCTGCTCGACAATCGCACGTGGCAGTGTCACAAACAGGATCCTAAAAACTGCAGGCCCATCAGTCTCCTCAGCTGTGTGGAGAAATTGATGGAAAGACTGATATATAAATGACTCCCTTAGCATATTGAAACCTACTCGCCTCAACTCAAATAAGATACAGGCACCACAGAAGCACAGAGGATCAGTTAGATCTTGGGTAGAGGTAACTTGTAATCCATGAGAACATATTGTTTGTAATTTTTAGCTTCATACCTTCTCTCATGACAGAAGGCACGGGAGAGATCAAAGAAGATGGCTAGCACTTTCTTTTTCTCTTGAAAGGCGTTTTCTATGTCCTGTGTTAGATATGTTAAATTGGACAACTATATCAGCAAGTCAGTCAGACTAAGAGAGGAAGTGCCACAGGGAAGTGTAATAGCGCCTACTCTCTTCTTGATATATATAAACGACATCACCAAATGCTGCCATCAACATATATCAAACAGCTTACACGCAGATGACTTTGCTGTACGGACAGCCACAGAACATGCAACAATTACCTCATACTTGCTACAAAAAAGACAGTAGAGAAGGTGGAAAACTGGACAAAAGAGTAGAGACTGAAAATAAATCACACAAAAACCTCCACCACTCTCTTTTGCCTTTCACCCAACAAGGAAACAATTACAATAAAGATATCTAGGAAGCAAAATAACTCAAGATGGAATTACATCTAAGGAGATTGAATAACTCACGATGGAGATAAATCTTAGGAGATTGAATAACTCACGATGGAGATACATCTAAGGAGATTGAATAACTCACGATGGAGTTACATCTAAGGAGATTGAATAACTCACGGTGGAGCTACATCTAAGGATATTGAATAACTCACGATGGAGATACATCTAAGAAGATTTTCACTTGTATTGCTTCTGGAAACCAAAATCACTGAGCGAGAACACAAAGCTCAGGTCGTTTAGCTCCAACACATAACCAACGCATAACCAACACATAACCAACGCATAACCAACACTCACCTATTGATATGAATACCGGACAATCACAGAGGCATAGGATAGGAAACTAAATGTATTCGATAATAAGTGTCTTAGAAAACGTTTGAACATTCGCTGGGAGAAATTCATAACCAACAAAATATTTCGGAAAGTCGCCAATCGACAATATGTTTCATCTCTCATCAGGAGAAAACGGTGGTCATACATCGGACATGTTCTTAGAATGGACAGCAACAGTCTCCTTCTGCAAGCGTGTATGGCGTCACCATCTGGCAGCAGGAAAAGCGGAAGGTCAAATGAAACTCTCCACAGAACAATCGTCAGAGAGGGCTCCACTATGGACTTGAACTGAAAAGAGTGGCGTCACACAGATCAAACTGGAAAGCGTTGGTTACTCTGCCATGTGTTTGGCACTTTAGGAACACATATCCATGGATACTGGGAAACGACTCTAAATACTGATGTCAGAAAATATATTTGAATGGCATAAATCAACAATTACACATGATCACCGTATACAGTAATATTTATATCCATAGCAACGCCTTCCAACTTTGACCACGCCTTTTCTAACCGTTGAACCAATCGCGAGCCGTATCTCTCTACAACTAACATATCTATCACTCTGGGTTGTGGGTCCTTCGGATTCTCCCAATTTCTGTAGTGATGAAGATTGGCAACGTTTTCTGGAACCACATCAATCTTGCTACTCGCCTCCCAGACTTGATGCACACCAACAATATTTGTTAGTCTTGGGTTTATAATTAACTTGGATCGGATACCGTGAGGTAGATACTGTGACTCACGGAGCGCATGTGCCAAAATAATAGATTTGAATTTCTTAGCTGATTCCAGGAAATCCGTCGACGGACTAAACCATTCCTTTCTAAAGAAAACACACTTAAATTGGAAGGCAGCCACTTCACCATGTAATCGTTCTCGTTCCTGGATAAGCTCTCCCCATGTTTTGTGTTGAGTTGGAATAATGAACTCGTCAATGTCTTGGTAAACGATGTACTGAGAGCTGTGTCTGTACCGGAATAAACAATCGTTGAGCGACGCGATCTGGGCAAAGTAGTGGATATCGGGGTCTCCAGATGGCGGCCATGTGTCTGTCTTTATTGGTAGTGGCCAGGGATATACATCCACCTTATTTTCTTGTGAATACATTTGCAGTACCTGGGAAATAAATGCAGTGTGTTGACACAGCTAACGTAGTGAGAGAGAAAGAGAGAGAGAGAGAGAGAGAAAGTGACATAGAGAGAGTCAGAACAGTGAGATGGAAAGAATGTGTAAAAATCTTATAGATAAATTAAGAAGATGAAATTTAAGAAAGACAAAAAGAAAGACGGAATGATTGAAAGTATAAACAATGAGTCACACAATTAAAATACTGCCCAAGATCATGCACGAGAGAGTAAGACAAAAAGTAGAGAGGAAAGTACCGGAAGAACAATTTGAGTTTCGAAAGTATAATGTAACAAGAGAAGCAATTTTCTGTTTGCGAACTGTGACATAGAAATACAAAGTGACCTTTTACTTCTTTGATAACTACCAGAAGGTCTTTGACAGAGTCCAACATGGGAAAATAATCTCGAAGGAATAGGACTTCATGGAAAATATACAAGACTGCTCAGTAATCTGTTCAGTTCAGTTCGTCCCTTGAACTCTTGAGACCGTTGGGGCACCCCTGCTGACACCTCCACAAATATTTGCCATCACTTTCTGTCTGCGGTTGCTGTTTGTGCCTGCTCGGGTCGTAGGTTAGTCCATTCATGGATGTTGTCTTCCCAATGTTTTCTGGGACGTCCCCGCCTTCGCTTTCCTTGTACTGTGTCCTGTAGTATCGTATTTGAAAGGACCTTTAGACTTCTAGAAGTGACCATACCAAGTCAACTTTCGCCCCTTGATCGTTGATCGTACAGTCCACTTGCATTTTCGATTCTTCGTCGCACTTCATCATTTGTCATACAGTTTTTGTAGTCTGTACTGGGAAAAAACTACCACAGCAACACCTGGAAAGATATGCTTTCCAAGTATACAAGCATAAAAGTAAAAATCGGAGTGAGGCAAGGATGTGCATTATCTCATTGCCTTTTTAATATCTACACAGAACACAACATTCGAACAGATGACAGAAATGTTAGGGAATGTCATGAAGCAGTAGTTATGAATAATGCGGACGATACAGTTTTTATGGCAAAAAGTGAGCAAGAATTACAGGAGCTTGTGGCAATAATATACACAATAAATCAAGAATTTGGATTAGACATAAACATAAAGAAAGAAACACTATAATAATTGGCGAAAGTGACAAGAAAACATGTATGCAGATAACAATAAAAGATTAAATACTGGAACCGATACTGATATTCTCCTATCTAGGTCATAAAATAACGGAAGAAGGTAACATGTTAAAAAAAGACCAAAAAGAGAATAGGAATAGCCAAGATGGTTTTTCAGCTACAGACAACACATACTGACATCAAAACAGATTAATAATACATTGACAATATGCAGTTGTTATGTACATTCGTCGCTACTTTATGGTCGCTACTTTATGGTCGCTACTTTATGGCACAGAAACATGTGCACTGAATAATAAGTTGGAAAAGACCATGTATGAATAAATATATGATAAAGTCATGCATGAACTAATGTATGTATGAATAAATATATGATGAAGTCATGCATGAACTAATGTATGTATGAATAAATATATGATGAAGTCATGCATGAACTAATGTATGTATGAATAAATATATGATGAAGTCATGCATGAACTAATGTATGTATGAATAAATATATGATGAAGTCATGCATGAACTAATGTATGTATGAATAAATATATGATGAAAGCATGCATGAACTAATGTATGTATGAATGAGTTTACGATGAAAGCATGCATGAACTAATGTATGAATGAATGAATTTACAATGAAAGCATGCATGAACTAATGTATGAATGAATGAATGTACGATGAAAGCATGCATGAACTAATGTACGTATGAATGAATTTACGATGAAAGCATGCATGAACTAATGTATGTATGAATGAATTTACGATGAAAGCATGCATGAACTAATGTATGAATGAATGAATTTATGATGAAAGCATGCATAAACTAATGTATGTATGAATGAATTTACGATGAAAGCCTGCATAAACTAATGAATGATCGTCTGCAGTGGTTGCCTCCAGCTGCATGACATCATTATCGTCCATGCATTTTCTTAATCTTCATCTCATCCCTGCCTCCAAATGTCTCATTTCATATTTTTGTATTTGGCCAGTATCGGCCTACCCGACCTTTTTCAACCTTCCTGCCCACTTAAACCCGTCTTTGTCCGTAGCTAAATACAGTAGTCTGTCAACTATACCATGAGTCTAACCCTAGAAGAGTCGAGGTACAATTAGTCACATCCAACTGTAACATTCAAGGCAGGGGGGAATCCAGACAGACTGGCGAAATAATGTGGAAGGTTGCCGCAACTTAATTCAGATGTGAACTTCGAAGAGTCCGAAGGTTAATTAGGTCAAATACATGAACACATAGAAAATAAGAGAATACTGGCCACACGTGAAATGATACCCTTTACCAGCTGAACAGAAGAGCTCAGGAGGTGGTCTTCAGACTCTGCACAGGCCACAACAGACTGATGTACAATATATTCAATAAACTGAAGATAGGTGCTAGTGATGAATGCAGATGTGGTACTGGGAAAATTATCCCTGAACATCTGCTACAAAATTGGCACATAAGAGGATCAGAGAAAGCACATGTGGTCATCCCCAGTACCAATGCTAGACAAGCTATATGACAGCGTGACAGCCTCATGATGATTGTTGCTTTTTTAAAAACAAATTCCAATCGACGTCTGACAGCATACGAAGAAGATTTGGTATCCGGTCTCCGACACGTCAGGGGCCATTACCCTATTTACGTCATTACATATTGTTATCCCCCATGTACGCGTCCCTGCATCTCTGATTTGTTAGTTCGTTTTTGTTGTTGTTCGTGGCCCCTGATGAAGGCCTATTGGTCGAAACATAGGTTTGGTATATATTTTGGTCTCAATTCGGTATATGACCATACCTATTTTACATTTGTTTTCCCTTTCGGTTTTTTCTTAAATACCGTGATCTAATAAATATATGAATAAATGAACAATGAATGCATGATTGAAAAAAATATATCTATTTGTCTATCTACAAATAATTTGTGTCGTTAGGCGTCGTGGGGAGGTAGGACCTTTGTTTCATATATTTTGGCAGGCGAAAATTCGCTGGTGACTTGCCAGTTCAATTCCAGTATCTATTAGCCCCTGGAACATATGATTGCCTATTTTTGAAACTGGTAGTGGTGGAAGCGTAAATTAGAGCAAGGTAGAATTTCAGGCGTCATCAATGCTGCTCTGCTAACCACATAACCAAAACCTGATGTTTTAGCCATTTTTGCGACATACTTTCTGTGGGGCAAATAATTACATCCCTAAAATAATTTTAGTAGATTTTTAACTTGAATTTTGCCCGAGACCGGTGTCTGATCTCACTACTCAGAGATAAAAAAACTTTTTTACCGGATGATTCACGTGAAAAATTTCCGGTTTCCACCGTGATCTGAACCTGCGACCTCCAGCACTCGAGGCGAACACTTTACCTCGAGACCACCGGGTATACCTTGAACTAATATATGTATGAATAAATGAACGAACTAGTGCATTCATAATCTAATGTATGTATGAATGAATGAACGAACTAGTGCATTCATAATCTAATGTATGTATGAATAAATGACCGAACTAGTACATTCATAATCTAATGTATGTATGAATGAATGAACGAACTAGTGCATTCATAATCTAATGTATGTATGAATGAACGAACTAGTGCATTCATAATCTAATGTATGTATGAATGAATGAACGAACTAGTGCATTCATAATCTAATGTATGTATGAATAAATGAACGAACTAGTGCATTCATAATCTAATGTAAGTATAAATGAATGAACGAACCAGTGCATTCGTAATCTAATGTATGTATGAATGAATGAACGAACTAGTGCATTCATAATCTAATGTATGTATGAATGAATGAACGAACTAGTGCATTCATAATCTAATGTATGTATGAATAAATGAACGAACTAGGGCATTCATAATCTAATGTATGTATGAATGAATAAACGAACTAATGCATTCATAATCTAATGTATGAATGAACGAACTAGTGCATTCATAATCTAATTTATGTATGAATGAATGAACGAACTAGTACATTCATAAGCTAATGAATGTATGAATAAATGAACCAACGAAGGCAGGACGGAATGATGGAAGACACAATGTTTCTACCTTGTCAACGTTAGGACCCGTACTGTAGTTGTAGAACACCAGCCTATCAGCTCCAAGCAGTTTGTTTAGTTCAATCATCTCGACCAGCTCGTAGGCCCGGCTGTAGCGGAAGTTAAATGGCGTCACGCACACAGTGAACTTTGACCTCATCGCCTCTGGTCCCTGCACTTGCAGGATGTTGGTGGCTTGACTACATGGACTTCCGGTTACAATACTAACAGCAAGCGGGACCATGCCAATGGATTCACTCGGCAGAGGACATAATATAAAAGCCGATGTGAACCTGGAAACAATTAAAATAAACCATTTTTGTGATTGAAAAGAGATTGCTTCTGTATCTTCCTCTTTATCGCCCACCTGTTTTCGCCCTTAAAAAATAAATTTAAAAAGTGTGACATAGAGAAACGTAGAATACTTAGAAAAGTTCTCATATCTCTCTCAATTCTGAATGTGTGTATCTGGCCTGTGGCACTGAATTTTTAGTACTTGCGTCTTAATTCACCCCAAACATAGCTCCCTTGGTTCCCATCTTACGTAACGGGACATTCCATTTCGGGTTAAAGGGAGAACAGGTCAATATTATTTTATTTTAAATAAATAAGTAAGAACTTCGATACAGATAGAAGTGTAGAAAAGATGGTTTTATTCAGTTGTACAAAGGGTTGGGGTGTATTTGCATCTTAATTCACCCCAAACAGTTCCCTGAGTTTCCATCGTACCTATTTGCCAGCTGATGGCTGTAACTGGATATTCCATTTCGGGTTAAGGAGAGGAGAGGTCGAAATAATGTTATTTTAAATAATAAGTAAAGACTTAGAAAAAGATGAAATTGTACAAAAGATGCTAACCCTAAACTAAACCTAACCTTAACCTACCCTAACCCTAACTTAACCCTAAACCAAGAAATGTATTGCTAAGACGGCGGTAGTAAGCAGAAAAGAACGCAGAAATTCACGTCAAATTCACGCTGAACACTTGACACCCCCAACAGCTAAAAAGTGGACTAAGCTGTGACATCACTACCTCAAATCCGGTGCTAAAAATATATATTTATTTTATTTGGGGTGAATTAAAACGCAAATACCGAATTGTTTAAAGACATGAACTTTAAACGAGAGAGAAGAGATATATTTAGAGCTTTGTCTAAAAATCGGGTGCTTTCGAAGGATGGAATAGATCAACAGGACAGAGAGTAAGTCGAATAAGACGGTAAGGTTGATGATGCAGCAGCGATCATGGAAGATTGCTTGCCTCGGGATCATTAGCTCATAACCGACCAAAACTCTTTTCCGCCTCCAAGTGGCGTCAATAGAAACAGACTGCATTTATGCATTTATAAGGATAGAAGAAAAACGGTAAACCTGGTCCCAGGAATGCCATGCTGAAATCGGATGAGTCTGGTCGAAAGGCCCAGATATTACAGCCTGGCTGTAAATTGCGTCACTACGTCACAAAAGTCTTTTTCGGGACGAGCGCTGAAGAAGAAAAAGCAGACGAAGAAAAACAAACAGGAAAAAGAAGAAGAAGAGGAGGAAGAAAAAGAAGGAGAAGAAAACGAAAAAGAAGAAGTAGAAGAAGAAGAAAAGAAGAACAAGAAGAAGAAAAAGAAGATGAAGAAAATGAAAAAGAAGATGAAGAAAATGAAAAAGAAGAAGAAGAATTAGAAGAAGAAGAAGAAGAAGACGAAGACGAAGAAGAAAGGAGAAGAAAACGAAACAGCAGAAGAAGAAGAAGAAGAAGAAGAAGAAGAAGAAGAAGAAGAAAACGAAATATGCTTCAGATATTGAACTAATAAAATTCCTTACCCAATAGGCAAGCAGCTTTCCTCTAGTCAAGCCACAGGTAATTAAAAACTGCAAAAATACAGAAGGCATTATGGACAACAGGCATAATCTCCATGTTTTAAATACCAGGATTCAAAGTACCAAAAACAAACAAAAAAGTCTACGTCTTCTAAATGACCACGTGACTCACCTTCTTTCGTGATTCTCTGGTAAATTCTGCACCGTGGCATTTGTGATGAACAGGGGATCGCGATCCTTGAACCGACCCCATAACTGGCATGTCAGAGGTTTAATCGTAACCGTTATCTGGCGTAGTGCAATCATTCTTATGTTGGCTTTGTCTTGGTAGGCTGAGTAAACGTATGTATTGTCTCCCTTGACGACCTGATGTATGGAGTGAATGGAATTCAATTTTATTTATATAGCAATAAATGAGGCAGGCAGGGTTGTGTCTGGATGCCTTAGACCCCCCCCCCCCCCCCCATTTCCCTACTAAAATTCTCCCTATAATTGGTCAGAAGAAGCGAGACTGCTGAAATTGAACCAAAGAAACAGGAAAATGACCGAAGACACCCAATTTTTGTTAATGCAGTAATAGATCAAGTCCGGGATCAAGATGCTGAGCAGCGCATGAGCTGCAATGGTCAACGACCCATAGCTGCTAGCGTCAGGGCCAGCAAACCAGAGCTGCCAAGACCCTTCTACACCTCCACGCGGTGATCCTGGATAACAGGCTGCAGCAAGGCAGATTGGCTAAGGAGAAGGGATCGAAGAGGGAATGCTAACCCGGTACTCAAAAAATGCTTGCTGAAGTCGGATGTGTTGGACCGAAAAGTGCAAATATCGCAGTCGAGCTGTAAACTACGACACAACGCATTCCGTTCTCTGGACTACATTCTGCTTCTTAAACCCTTTCAGGGTTTGTTTGCGGCAGATTGAGAACGAACAAAGCCAAGCCAAGCAGCAGATCAAATCCAGGCAGTTTTTTTTAAATAAGCCAAGTCCATGCAGTCAAGTCATGAAAGTCGTCTCACTGAATTATGACACCAAATGATACAGGACCCAGAGATCGAGCTTCAGGGGGAGCCTATCCCTGGACATCCCTTACCATACTCACTTTAGAAGACAATAAATAGACTACGAACCGGCGTATCATGACGTAGGAGGTGCGTGAAGATGAGGGGGTCACTTGGTCGGCGATAGATGTGACTTGTCTGCGGTACAAGATTCAGGTCATCTGAATTATGATGATATGGTTATGATGACTATGCGTCTGCGATTGAAGGTAGTCGCAAAGAAAGATGTGACCAGACTAAAGTTTGACCTGGACAAACTAAAATACCCAACAATCATCGAAGTGTTCCAATCAATGGTAGGAGGGAGATTTCCCCAAAAGAGGTGGGAGGACAACATACAAGAATGGACCAATCTCCGTCCAGAAGAGGCACAGGCAGCGGCCGCTGACAGAGAAGGGTGGCGTGGTGTTGTGAGGATGTCTTCCTGTGTGCCCCAACGACCTCCCCGGTTACGAGATGACCTGACCTCCGGATACATGTCACGAGAGCGATATGCTGAAGGCCAACAACAAGACAATTCAAGTCGCTGGACACTGGATGAATGGTATATGACGTGGTGCATGGACACGGAAAGCAAGTAATATTTTTTAGAAGCGGCGTTAACATTCGTCCGTGTGTGAGCAAGGGGTTGACCAAGAACATGATGAATGCATGGTTGTTAAATAAACACTACAGAGACATGAGGTGTCGCGGTAGTGCAGTGGTTATGGCACTGGCGTCCATGCTAAGCGATCAGGATTCGCTAGTTGGTGCATAACTTTTTTCGTCGACGCAGCCACATAAATTGGCTACCAGAAATATTCTGAGATGTAAAGGCGGCAAGCGTCATGCATTATGTGCTGTGGGTCACCAAATAATATGGGCCTAACACCATATTTCCCATACACCGCACTGTATTTATTTTGCGCCTGCCGACCCAATGCATCCGACTTCGTCATGCATTTTATGCAAGGTTTTGTTTCCTTCTGCATTGTTTAAGTGTTTGCTTCCCCGGGTTAACGACCGGTGCTGTGATTGGGGAATGAACCCAGCACCTTGGGGTTGTGAGACGTGTCATTTAACCAACTAGCCAACGCCATCCCTATAGTGGCATGGATTGAAAGTGTTAACGACCAAGCAGATGGCAGAAGAAATTATTGTGCACCTAATCTAGCTGTAACGCCGTATCTAATGACACAAATGAACGTATTGGAATAAATGTATTTCCGTGTCACACAGTGGTCCAGAAAGGAAACCAAACAAATGTATGCATTAATTAAAATCGGTTATCACCCTGTGGATCTCGTCCTTAAAAGATGCACGCAAAGTCAATATATTCAAGGCCGCCCATTCCTGCTATGTCTAGGTATTCCTGGTCCTTTACGTTTTTCTCTTGAGCTCTTTTCTCCACCTGTGTTTTGGTCTCCTTCTACTTCTCCTATCTTGGAGATTCCAGAAGAGATTGTCTTGTAATGATGTCCTCAGTTTTCCTTATTGTGTTTCCTATCCACGCATTCCTGGTCATTTGGCTTGGCTTCGTTCGTTCTCAATCTCCCTCTACCAAACCCTGAAAGGGCTTAAGTAGCAGAATGTAGTCCAGAGAACGGAATGCGTTGTGTCGTAGTTTACAGCTTGGCTGCGATATTTGCACCTTTCGATCCAACACATCCGACTTCAGCAAGCATTTTTTGAGTACCGGGTTAGCATTCCCTCTTCGATCCCTTCTCCTTAGCCAGTCTGCCCTGTTGCAGCCTGTTATCCAGGATCACCGCGTGGAGGTGTAGAAGGGTCTTGGCAGCTTTGATTCGCTGGTCCTGATACTAGCATCAGCTATGAGTCGCTGACCACTGCAGCTCATGCGCTGCTCAGCATCTTGATCCCCCTGGTCATCTACGTTAGTCTCGACCTCTCTTCTCTCCGTGTGTTTTGGTCTCCTTCTACTTCTCATGCCTTGAGGATTCCAAAAGAAATGGCCATGTAATGCTGTCAGCTGGTTTCCCTATTGTGTGGCCTGTCCAACGACATCGGTATCTCCTTAAAACATGTTCCACTGATATCTTGTTTGATTCTTTCCAATAGGTCTCCATTCGTCATATGATCATTCCATTTCAACCTCTGTATTCTGCGAAGGTAGCCTTTACTTTTGCGCTTTGGTTAAAATTCACTTGTAAGTTTGAGTCAAATATCAGTATTAAACAATTCAGACACTTCCTGATAAGCAAGAGAGCTTAAACTTTCAGGACAAACACAAGTAGAAGTAGTAGTAGTAGTAGTAGTAGTAGTAGTAGTAGTTGTTGTAGTAGTAGTAGTAGTAGTGGTAGTAGTAGTAGTTGTTGTTGTAGTAGTAGTAATAGCAGAAGTAGTAGTAGTAGCAGTAGTAGTAGTAGCAGTAGTAGTAGTAGTAGTAGTAGTAGCAGTAGTAGTAGCAGTAGTATCAGTAGTAGTAGTAGTAGTAGTGGTAGTAGTAGAAATAGTAAAAGTAGTAAAAGTAGTAGTAGTAGCAGTAGTAGTAGTAGCAGTAGTAGTATTAGTAGTAGTAGTAGTAGTAGTAGTAGTAGTAGTAGTAGTAGTAGTAGTAGTAATAGACTCACTAGTAGTAGTAATAGTAGTAGTAGCAGTAGTAGTAGCAGTAGTTGCAGTAGGCAACAAGGACCAATCGGCCGTGTCCACGACCAACCTTATAACTATACACTTTCCTTATGTTGGTAGCAAACTTGATTATATCCCATGTTTCAGAGCCACACAAAAGAACATACTTTAAATTGGAATTGAAATGTCTGTTTATGTGTTTGATTTAATTTGTTTAGATTTGTATAAGTTCATCGATGATATCTTCTGCTTATTCGGCGTTTGTCCTGAAAAATTTGATGTGTCGTAGTTTACAGCGAAGCTTCGATATCTGCGCCTTTCGGTCAGACACATCCTGTTTTATCTGGCGTCTTGGGGTAACAACGCTAATCGTGCCACTGCGACCCATATTCTCATAGCTAGACTACACAAGATCAGCACGTTTCCAGGACCGCCGTTTGGTGGCGTAATAGGTTCTGAGTCAGCTCTGGTTAGCTAACTCTGACGCAAGAATCCATTTATGATTTGTTGTTGTTGTTGTTGTTGTTAAAGGTCCGGGATCAAGATGCTGAGCAGCGCATGAGCTGCAGTGGTCAACGACCCATAGCTGACTGCTAGCGTCAGGGCCAGCGAACCATAGCTGCCAAGACCCTTCTACACCTCTACGCGGTGATCCTGGATAACAGGCTGCAGCAGGGCAGACTGGCTAAGGAGAAGGGATCGAAGAGGGAATGCTAACCCGGTACTCAAAACATGCTTGCTGAAGTCGGATGTGTTGGATCGAAAGGCGCAAATATCGCAACCAAGATGTAAACTACAACACAACGTATTCCGTTCTCTGGACTACATTCTGCTACTTACCCTTTCAAGGTTTGGTAGTGGGAGATTGAGAACGAACGAAGAAGAAGAAGAAATGCCCACAATGGGTAGATTTGCTTTTTTGTGGGCCCTGAAAAGAACGTGTTGCAGTAGCTTCCCATATTCTCCGAGCGTGCTGATGAAGCTGTACTGGGGTCATCCAGGCGGTTGTGCTATGGTTGGCTTCATCTGCGTGTCTCTCACTACTACGGTGATCACATTGATTTCTCACTTCGCTAGCCAGCCTGCCAAGAAGAACAGCCCGTTTCCAGAAAGCAGAGATAGGTGGTCTTGGCCAGTATATTTTACCTGACCCTCAACGGCATGTCTGATCAGTATGTTCTGCCTGATCAGACGTTTGTCCCATCTCTGTGCTATGTCTTCAACAACATCCACAACAACAACAACGTCTTCAAAAGAACAACAACATGAACAACAGCACCAAAAAAACAACACCACAACCAACATTAGCAACACCAACTACAACATGACCAACGACAACAACAGCACCATTAACATCAGAAACATCATAACAGCAACATGAATAGCAACTCAAAAAACAGCATCAACTATATGAGCAGCAACACCAAAAAACAAGAACAACAACAACAACTTCACAGAAATATTCAATCTGATTGGTTGTCGCTTCATATACAACGCATTCAGTGTGGCAGTGATCTTGCTCGTGCCTCTGTCGCACACAAAGTGTATTATATCTTAAAGTGGTAAGTGCACAGTATTAATGACCTACTTAACGACATACTTGCAGTATGTTAAAGACCTACTTAACGACATACTTGCAGTATATTAATGACCTACTTAACGACATACTTGCAGTATGTTAATGACCTACTTAACGACATACTTGCAGTATGTTAATGACCTACTTAACGACATACTTGCAGTATGTTAATGACCTACTTAACGACATACTTGCAGTATGTTAATGACCTACTTAACGACATACTTGCAGTATGTCAGTGACTGAATTCTCATCTCTGTTTCAGACCAAGCCCTTCTTGACATCAGTTCATTTATGATTTGTTCTATAACTAATCGACTCCGCCTTAGCTTCTCTGCCTCCCTTAGCAAATTGCTAAACGTTTAAGCACTAATGGTTTTAGTAGCTCGCTGTGAGTACACACTCCTGCCACTCTTCCTCTTAAGCGCCACTCCCTGTTGGATTCAGGAAGATCACTGACTCTCCTTCCTCTGTCTTCTCACTTCACTCTGTTTCATTTGACTCTGTCCTACAATCACACTCTTGCACAACTTTCACACGCGCCCTAATGGTGAAACCCTTCCATTGCATTGGTTGGGCTGACTTCTGAGAGCGCACAAACCTAGCATAGGTACATACAGACGCACACATGCACCCAAGCACTGGTTTATGCGTCTTAATATGGCCCAATTGACTACGGTCTGGGGTGGAATAGGCGAGCCTCCGGCAGTATAAACTAGTGAGGCAAACCCGAAAAATATAACAAAATGAAAAAAGATTCACCTTTGAACTTTTCCTTAAGTCTTGTTACCAAACGGGTCACCTTCATACTCGTCATAACATTGTTTTAGTAAATATGTCTACCTGAAACTCTCCACCCTGGGGTGGTTCTGCCATCTCAAGTCCTGGACAAACAACAGTCGACTTTAGAGTAGCATGTTTAGTGACAGCGTGACGGATATGCTTGGTATGGCCTGGAAAAACATTCAAAAGTAAACACACTTATATTTGCCTTAACTATTGTTTATTTGATTCGCGGGCTTTTTTGTTTTTTAGTGAATTTCTTCTTCTCATTCACCTTGTTTCGTAAGGCCGATGGCGTTTCTAGTGAATTTTTTCTTCCTGTTTGCTTTGTTTCCTAAAACCGTTGATGTTTCTAGTGTATTTTTTCTTCCTGTTTGCTTTGTTTCATAAAACCGTTGATGTTTCTAGTGTATTTTTTCTTCCTGTTTGCTTTGTTTCCTAAAACCGTTGATGTTTCTAGTGTATTTTTTCTTCCTGTTTGCTTTGTTTCCTAAAACCGTTGATGTTTCTAGTGTTTTTTTTCTTCGTTTGCTTTGTTTCCTAAAACCGTTGATGTTTCTAGTGTTTTTTTTCTTCCTGTTTGCTTTGTTTCCTAAGGCAGGCGACGTTTCTTCCCGGTTGCCTTGTATGTTAATGCGGAAAGCGTTTGTTGGTTGTTGTTTTTTTTAATGCGCTTAACACCCAGTACATCTGACCCAAAAAAAATGGTGTGGATGTCTTTCGCAAGGCGTTGCTTTTGCATTAATCTAAACGGATCATAAATGCTGTCATAGCGAGGAGTGGATTGGAGGACAAGCTCTCAAACTCCAGTCTAATTGTCGCACACAGTGTGCCTCAAATAAACTTTGAAAGCTTTGCCCAACTCCTGGTTCTCACTCGGCACATTTGTTCCTGCTAACAGGAGACGACTGGACAGGTGAGTTACTGGTACCCTAAAATCAGTTAGATGCTTCAATTAGATTAGACTTATCAGCCTTGAAGGGCAGCTCGTCTAGCAGAAGGATTACTCTTTCTTCAAAACCGCTTGCTGCCTTGTAGATGGGATAGATGCGTATCCAAGGTTACTAGGGGATGGCGTGGGCTAGTGGTTAAGTGACACGGCTCACAACAAGAAGGTGCTGGGTTGGATCCCGGCCGTTACCCCGAGGTAGCAAACCCTTAAAAAATGCAGGAGGAAGCAGACCCTTACATAAAATGCATGCTTAAGTCGAATGCACTGGGCCTACAGGCGCAAAATAAATACCACAGTACAACGCACACCGTCTTGGGAAATAGAGAAATAATGAAAACAAAAAACAAAGGTCAAGAACCCGACCCAAAGACATTCAAGGTAGATGAGACTCACTAACTTCGAAGCTATTTTGTCCAGAAAAAATAATAATCTGAACCCAAACCACGTCCTTCCTTAGAGGTAGTCTACGGGCATTCAAAGGATAGAAAGAGTTGGCAATTTGGCTTGGCTTCGTTCGTTCTCAATCTCCCGCTACCAAACCCTGACTCGGGCCTAAGTAGTAGAATGTAGTTCAGAGAGCAGACTGCGTTGTGTCGTAGTTTACAGCTTGACTGTGATATTTATACCTTTCAGTCCAACACATCCGACATCAGCAAGCATTTTTTGAGTACCTGGTTAGCATTTCCTTTTTGATCCCTTCTCCTTAGCCAGTCTTCTCTGTTGCAGCCTGTTATCCAGGATCACCGCGTGGAGGTGTAGAAGGGTCTTGACAGCTTTGGTTCGCTGACCCTGACGCTAGCAGTCAGCTATGGGTCGCTGACCACTGTAGCTCATGCGCTAATATTTGCTGGAAACGGATGCAAAGGGCCATAATGTACCTATATAGCAGTCCAATTATGAAATGCGACACACCATAACTCGCTTACACTGGCAATCGCTCCTATTAAGGATATAGATGTTACGTTCCATCTTAGAAATCCTACCAGCAGAACAATTGCCATATCCTGAGTAGGCACACGCAGGGCTATTGGTAGCTTCCCTGTTCCATCGTGAGAGACCAGGAGATAGACACCAGCGGTACATACCACTGGTAAAACTCCAACGAGATAAACCTGCAAAACGTCCTTCTGTGAAATGCAGGAGAGACGAATGAGAAGTAAGCCCTTGCAGCAAGACTAGGTTAAAAAGTATCAATATAGCTAGCATCCTAGAGGCGTTCATATACAAACAGTACACGCTCAAAATGACAGAATACCAAACAGTAGTAATAACAGTTGCACATCTCAAGTGAAGAGGCGACAGCGAAAGAAATGTGTTCTCTGATGGTTGAAAAGATCAATCCTGGAACGGCACAGCCTGCCGCATTCAGATGTACACACGTGGGGAACCTGCTGTGGAATCGTCGTGCCTGTTGTATTTTGGGGGCATCATGATTTTGCTGAGTCTCTGAGATAGGTCTACTCTCTGCGATCTGCGTCTCTGAGATAGGTCTACTCTCTGCAATCTGAGTCTCTGAGATAGGTCTACTCTCTGCGATCTGAGTCTCTGGGATAGGTCTACTCTCTGCGATCGGAGTCTCTGAGATAGGTCTACTCTCTGCGATCTGAGTCTCTGAGATAGGTCTACTCTCTGCGATCTGAGTCTCTGAGATAGGTCTACTCTCTGCGATCTGAGTCTCTTAGATAGGTCTACTCTCTGCGATCTGAGCACTTTCGGTGATACTAGAGCATCAGGTTTCAAGAGGTACAGTCTTGTGCAAGCATCTCCTAGGATGTGACATCAATAATGACTCTTTTCAGAGATACTTTCAAAGAGTCACTGTAGCACTTTTATTTTCTTAACCTATCCACTCTCATGGTGATCGGCTGCCTGTTGTTTGAGCTCACTCTATAGCAGCTGCTGAGGGATGCGCTCATCTTTTTCTTCTTCTTCTTCTTCTTCTTCTTCTGCGTTCGTTCTCAATCTTCCGCTACCAAACCCTGAAAGGGGTTAAGTAGCAGAATGTAGTCCAGAGAACGGAATGCTTTGTGTCGTAGTTTACATCTTGACTGCGATATTTCCACCTTTCGGTCCAACATATCCGACTTCAGCAAACACTTTTTAAGTACCGGGTTAGCATTCCCTCTTCTATCCCTTCTCATTAGCCAGTCTGCCCTACTGCAGCCTGTTATCCAGAATCACCGCTCTGGTTCGCTGGCCCTGACGCTAGCAGTCAGCTATGGGTCGCTGACCACTGCAGTTCATGCGCTGCTCAGCATCTTGATCCCATGCGCTCATATGGAATGCTAACAACATGTTCCCTAAATCTTAGCTGTGCTACGTGTATTTGCAGAAGTGTATTAATGCTCGATGTGCTAGTCTTGCTAAGATTTTCAGAATTGCAATTTGTCCTGAGCAGCCTACGCAGACAGCTCAGGTGAAAACGTCTGACATGTCTGCTATACACTGTCCATGTATCACACGCATGTTGCAGAGTGGACTGCACTGCAGCACGATACACCCTTACCTTGGTGGCAACACCGATACCTTGTTGGTTCCAGACGTTTGCTAGTAACCTCCCAAACGCAGAGTTCAACTTAGAAACCCTGTTACTGACCCTGACAGTCGATACTGTGATGCATACCTCATATAACATCCATGAATTAAAGTGGATTACGATGTTTTGACTGATAGCAGAAGGAGAAGGTTCTCTACGTACAGTCAACAGCATCAGCATATATGGCCCTAAAAGCGCAGTTGCTGGATACATACTAGGGAAGAGCCAACACATTCTTTGGCTGCTTTACACACATTGACATGGCGTCGTAAAGACTGAGATGAAGAAGAAGAAGAAGAAGAAGAAGAAGAAGAAGAAGAAGAAGAAGAAGAAGAAGAAGAAGAAGAAGAAGAAGTAGAAGAACAACAACAACAAGAATAGCAAATATGAAAATAAGACCAAGAAGAATAAAATACAAAAAAGAACAACAACAGCAACAAGAACAAGATAAAGAAAAACAAAATACAAGAAGAAGATGAGAAAGAAGAAGAAGAAGAAGAAGAAAAAGAAGAGGAGAGGAAGAAGAAAAAGAAGAAGAAGAAGAAGAAGAATAATAATAATAAAAATAATAATAATAATAAGAAGAAGAAGAAGAAGAAGAAGAAGAAGAAGAAGGAAGAAGAACAAGAACAAGAAGCAGAAGAAGAAGAAGAAGAAGAAGAAGGAGAAGAAGAAGAAGAAGAAGAAGAAGAAGAAGAAGAAGAAGAAGAATAAAAATAATAATAAGAAGAAGAAGAAGAAGAAGAAGAAGAAGAAGAAGAAGAAGAAGAAGAAGAAGAAATGAGTAGAAAAGGCAGACAAAGACTGAAGGAGAAACATGAACAATATACATTTCAGTCAAATTATAGACCTTAAGCTGACAACCTGTCAAACAATTTATCACCTCTACTTCCAGATAACTCCAGGATGATGAAGACTTTGATGCAGCCAGCAAAGATGAAACCAGCAAAGACATATTTGACAAGCCTACACCTATTGCACTTCATGGCTGGGAACCAGATGTAACCTGCAAACAAGCACGCAATTTAAAAAAAATTCTTGCAGTTGTTGTTGTAAGCAACGGGTGTTGGGTTGTTCCACAACGTTTTTTTTTATTACAAAAGATGGAAGGCGAGGGCTCGACTTCATCGCCGTGGGTTTACACATGTGGCTCTATCCAATACCCTCTACAGATAAAAGGTCAAAGCACAACAACGTGCAGAAGTCCGTGCAGAAGACAACAGAAGTCCGTGATAAGTTTCCTGAATGCGATCTTTCAATCAATACCAACATCTGTTCTTACCTAGTTATTCATAATTTAAACGTGTTTAGTATAATTTAGACTAGTCTATGTTTCATCGAAGTCGTCGTTGACGATGCCTTACCACTGTGCTGCTCCAAGCTGTCTTGGTAATTATACAAATGGCCCACGTGTTTCGGTTTTTAAATTCTCAGACGATGCACTGTTTCGAAAATATTGAATATGAGCCTTAATCAGAGAAAAATTCACTCCAACTGATAATGCCAGATGGAGTAAAATCATTTTAAAGTAATTATAAAACAGTGTTTTCTACTGGAGTACGAAGTCAACGAATAGTTATATACAATTATTAGGTGTGACATGAAAAGCATAAACAAAGAGAAAAATATGAACGTGCCCAGCAATGAAATAGGGGATAGATTGATCCAATTCTGTGAAGGGTACAAGCTTTCTGTATGCAACATGTGTTTATTTTGTTTTTAGGAAGAAGGCTTATGGCACCCCAGAACATTTGTAGGTTGTATAGATTGGCAAATGAAAAATGGATTTAGGAAAAATGTCAGTACGATAATAGTTGTGCACAATAAGAACGGTAGACCTTTGTATGAAGAAAATGTAATGGGAAGTGGTTGGTTAGACTAAAAACAGAGACATGAAATTATATTTGATGAGGAAGATATTTCAAAAGAAGTGGACAAACAATAAAAACAAAAGTACATAAGCCACAGGTACAGAATGATGAAGAACCAGAAATACTAAAATCAGAGGTGGAGAAAACAACGAATTTTCAGGGATATGATGACACAGTGACCTGATGGATATTGATATAGACAACACCAGAAGTCAAGAATTGGGATTAGAGATCAACATTAGAAATGTAATTTTTATCCGTCCTTAATGTCTGACGCTGCTGACACGTGGACAATGAATAAACAGTTGAAGAGGAGAATTGATGCCTTTGAAGACCAGAAACAGAGAACGTTGGAAATCAATTGCAGCGAACCTTCTTAAATAAGTTGTGTAACTGGCTGGAAAAATCGAGGACCGGCAAGCATATAACATGAGTTATGACTAGAGAAACATTTAATTATGTAAGACACACAACACATGTAGTATTAGAGCTAACATCATATTGTGCAGAAGAGTTGGGATTTTCATATTTTTTTAACAGGAAAAATTCAAACAGATGCGCTGAACGTAGGTTTGAACAGTTTCGCCAACTTACTTAATTTCTTTACAACATATCTTTAAAACAGAAATCAAACTTTTGCAAACGCTTGCAGAGTATTAACCCTCTGAAAATATATTCAGCAAAGTATGGGGAATTTCATGTTGATGTAGATCATGTTGATGTAGATCATGTTGATGTAGATCATGTTGATGTAAATCAAAATGAAGTTGCTGAATTTAGCGAAGATGTTAGAGATGAATCTCTGTAAGGAAAACATAATTGTTACAGATGATGATTTGCAGAATGTCATTGATTTAATCCCTATTTTAACAATGACGCAGGATATTGTACATTTTCTACTATCAAGAAATGGAAATGTACTTTCTGTTAGTTCTACTTGAAAGTTGATGATATTGACATGAATGTCACACAAAGTCAATATGAGCTAACACAAATGGTGTTCTGTAAGATGTACTTGACAGTTGATGATATTGATATGGATGTCACACAAAGCCAATATGGCCTAACATAAAAATTTGACAGAGGAGGTCTTCTGCATCCTCAACCTGATGTACTTGATATTGTAATATATACATATATTGTCATTCAAAAACTTATTTCTGTTGATTTCGAAATATTTTTTTAAAATGAAATCAATCAACGACATCTTAAAATTACCCTTGTATCGAAAATACTCAGCGAAAAGGAAATATCTATAAGCGGAGATTGGGCAGAAGGGCGTAGTATTGACTTAGTCATAAAATATCTCATTATGGCAGCCACAAATACATTTATTAAGAACTACTGCAAAGGAAAAAATGATACAAAGAATGAACATGCAAAGAAACGAAAGCTTCAAAATATAAAAAATTGAATTCGTTCATATGTATTTCAGATAACAAGCTCTCAATTAAACTATAACTATGTTGTGCAAATGTTGTTTGTGCTCAGAATTACCCCACGTGAGCTTTTTTTGTTTGACCTAGTCTTCAATTTTGTTATTGTGTTTTAAAACCATTACCTTTAACCACCTGTGTTGAGATATAAAATTCAAGTACTTGCAATAATAAAGCTTGGTCTTATTTCTTATTGTTGTTATTTGCATTCATCCAATCATTTGAAACGTTGCAGTCTGAAGACTAGATTTTATGTTTAATTATGGACAAGATTCATATTGAAGTTGCTCTTGATATCAAGATTATCAAAATTATTGATTCTGAAAAATTGAGTAAGTGTCCATGTCAACTTTGCTGGTATTAACTTAATTCTTGCAAGTCACATAAAAAATAGTAAATAAAAGTATTAATAGCATCGAAATAAAATGTCCATTTTTATATTCCGCATTCAATTAAACAAGTCCTAAGGCAACCATAACCGTCTAATGCGCTTCTCGTAACTTTTGTAACCAAGGCCTACCCTCCGTGACGTCATAACCGGGTGCTCAGCCTTTCTATGTAGGGTATTGCTCTCTCTCTCTCCGCAGAACAGTATCCCGCTTGCCAAGAGCATCGCACAAAGGTATGCCGCCTGCCAAGAGCATCGCACAAAGGTATGCCACCTGCTGAGAGCATCGCACAAAGGTATGCCGTCTGCCGAGAGCATCGCACAAAGGTAACCCGCCTGCTGAGAGCATCGCACAAAGCACGAACTCCGTAGCTATAGCGATGAACCCAGGGATCTCCGAAAAAATTGACATCATGAATTCGAAACCCCGGCCGTCTGAACACGAGGAAAACAGCTCAACCGCTTCGCGACAGTCTCCCGTTTTTTTTATAGCAGATTACATGGGTATTACATACCCTGGCGTACTGAAGAAAGAATACCTGTGTTCTTCACGTTGTCGTGCAATTCGTGGGCGGATTACGAATGCGAATAACAAGTGAGTCACACGAATCATTAGTATCCATACTGAAAAACGATACATATTATTGCAACAAATAAGCATTTAATTACATAACATTACAAATCTTACATAACATTACAACCCTTACATACAATTACAGCCCTTACATACCATTACAACCCTTACATAACATTACAACCCTTACATAACATTGCATACCATAGTATACATAAAGTTTAGTACGAGGCGTGTTCAAATGAAACCGGATCTAACGCACCAAGTGAATATACGTACCATCTGGGGCTGGTCTCTCGGTGGCACGATTGACTCGCATCCAGTGTACGTACAGCGATCTCAGTTCCGCCAGGCGGAGTGAAAGCCAGGGCTCGCCTAACACGCTCCCCCGCCTTTCCCCAGCACTGTAGCGGGACCATTTTGGTGGAGTCGTACCGCTGGAAACGGTGCTTTACTGTGGTCCGTATCGAGAAACTTTGTCAATCCGTCTGTGTTTCGTCGAAGGCGTATAGCCAATCTCGTCAGTTCGTCTCGCTTGTGGTCATTTTCTCGCAAAGAGCTTGTGACCGGCAAATGGAAAGCAGGAATCGTGCCTAAAGGCCCTGTCCTCGCCCGACCAACCGGTCGGAGAAGGACAGGCCGGCAAGCAAAAATCGTCTCCAATCCGAGTGAAAATCATCGCCGGGGCCGTTGGGATCCATTCTGCACAGAGCGCTGCCATCCCTCCCCGAGCGAGCCCGGTCGGTCGGTCAGTCGGTCGGTCGGTTGGTGTGTGTACGGACCCCTGCCAGGCGGTCCTAGGTCGACAGAGTGAGGGACGGAACAATCGTCCGTATATCAGCCATCCAGGTGAGGCTTTTTACACATCCATCCATCCATCGCCGACCTGTGTGTGTTGGTCGTACGTCTCCGACAGATATCTGGTTGATCCTGCCAATAGTCATATGCTTGTCTCAAAGATTAAGCCATGCATGTTCACACTGTCTCACGGTGAAACCGGGAATGGCTCATTAAATCAGTCGAGGTTCCTTAGATGACACGATCCTACTTGGATAACTGTGGCAATTCTAGAGCTGATACATGCTTACCAAGCTCAAACCCTAGCGGAAAGAGCGCTTTTATTAGTTCAAAACCAATCGTCGTCTCCCCTTGCGGGGTTGCAGCGTCTCCACTGGTGACTCTGAATAACTTTGTGCTGATCGCAGGGCTTCATGTGCCGGCGACGCATCTTTCAAATATCTGCCCTATCAAATTTCGATGATTCGTGACATGCCTACTATGTTTGTAACGGGTAACGGGGAATCAGGGTTCGATTCCGGAGAGGGAGCATGAGAAACGGCTACCACATCCAAGGAAGGCAGCAGGCGCGCAATTTACCCACTCCCGGCACGGGGAGGTAGTGACGAAAAATAACAATACGGGACTCTTTCGAGGCCCCGTAATTGGAATGAGTACACTTTAAACCCTTTAACGAGGATCTATTGGAGGGCAAGTCTGGTGCCATCAGCCGCGGTAATTCCAGCTCCAATAGCGGATATTAAAGTTGTTGCAGTTAAAAAGCTCGTAGTTGGATCTCAGGCGCAGGCGGGCGGTCCGGCTCGCGCCGGTTCACATCCCGTTGTCTTCTGCCGGTTCACTGCCCGTTGTCTCCTGCCCTACCGTCTGCCAGCTCTCCCCCGCGGGTGCTCTTCGCTGAGCGTCCCGGGTGGCCGGCGGGTTTACTTTGAAAAAATTAGAGTGTTCAAAGCAGGCCTCGGCTCCCTGAATAATGGTGCATGGAATAATGAAATAGGACCTCGGTTCTATTTTGTTGGTTTTCGGTACTGGAGGTAATGATTTACAGGGACAATCGCGGACATTCGTATTGCGGCGTTAGAGGTGAAGTTCTTGGATCCCCCCAGACGAGCTACTGCGAAAGCATTTGTCAAGAATGTTTTCATTAATCAAGAACGAAAGTCAGAGGCGCGAAGACGATCAGATACCGTCGTAGTTCTGACCATAAACGATGCCAACTAGCGATCCGCAGGATTTGCTTCGATGACTCTGCGGGCAGCTTCCGGGAAACCAAAGTGTTTGGGTTCCGGGGGAAATATGGTTGCAGAGCTGAAACTTAAAGGAATTGACGGAAGGGCACCACCAGGAGTGGAGCCTGAGGCTCAATTTGACTCAACACGCCAACACTGAAATGATTGACAGGCCGAGAGCACTTTCGTTGGGTCTAATAGGGAACGTGAGCTGGAATTAGATCCTCGAAAGTCTGTGGCTAGGCTCTCGGTGGCTCGATTGTCTGGCATCCAGTGTTCGATAAAGGAATTGACGGAAGGGCACTACCATTAGCGGAGCCTGCGGCTTAATTTGACTCAACACGCCAACACTGTAAAATGACTGATAGACTAAGAGCATTTTCGTTGGGTCTAATAAGGAACGTGTGCTGAAATTAGACCCACGGAAGACAGGTCAGTTTTACCGTCTTAATGAAAAAGAGAGTTTCTACGGTAATCCTGCTAAACACTAGAGGAATCGCAGGTTTCAGACGCTTGGTAATTGATTGAATAAAAATCCTTCTATTTGATTCGTTGGGTCTAATAGCGAACGGGTGCTGGTATTAGACCCTCAGAAGACAGGTCAGTTTTACCCTACAGATGACAGGGCGTTGCTACGGTAATCCTGCTCAATTTGAGAGGAGTCGCAGACGTTTGGTCCACGTGCTAGGCTGATAAGCCAATGGCGCTAGGCTACCATGTGAGGGATTACGGCCGAATCCCTCTAAGCCGGAATCCCGCCCAAAATCTCAGCACCACTGCGAAGGGAGGCTACGATATGGTTGGGACCTGGGGCTCGCGTCTCAGCCGGACCCGGTCGAGCTGCAAAAAGAGGTATATGCCGTCCGCTGATCAAAGCGGGCGGGAAGCTGCTCGATATTCACCCCATACAGCGATCAGGTGTGAAACCACTAGTAGAAGACTTAGTTCTCGGTCGGGGTTTCCCAAAAATGATGCCTATTACCAGTTGAACCGAAGAGAGCAGGTCGTTGTCTTCAGACTTCGCACTGGCCACAACAGACTGAGGTACCACCTATTCAACAAATTGAAGATAGAGAGTACCGACGAATGCCCGTGCGGTACTGGTAAAATGACCACTGAACATCTGCTGCAGAACTGCCCGACATACGAGGATCAGAGAGAGCAGATGTGGCCATTACCAGTGGAACTGCAAGACAAGCTCTATGGCAGTAGCGAGAGCCTCAGGATGACCGCCGCTTTTTTCGAAAAAATAATGGTTACTGTCTGACTGTGTACGCAGAAGAAGAAGAAGAAGAAGGTCGGGGTTTCGTAAGCAATAGAGCAGCCACCTCACTGCGAACTGTTCAGACTCAACCACTGATCATGAGATATGTCCACACACCAGGCGAACAACATCCCAGTGCCATGGCCAGGCTTGTCCCCTGGTTAAAGGTACTCCTGCCTCGCTCTTTACCTCTGTCAGCTATCAGTCATCCCAATGGACTCAGAAGAGATGCAGGCCAGCGGACATTGCACCTCTGCCCTATTGTGACAACCTCCCAGGTGGCGGGGAATGCTAGGCGTGCCATAACTGCAGATGATCCTAGAAAATAAAGGGAGCAAAGAGATACCTCACTCACATGCATATGCTACGTTTCTGGCAGGACGTGACGATCCTGGAATACAGACACACTGGACTGCCTCTCTTCCGGGATAGTACAAACTAGTACATAGTCCATCATATCATATCATTGCCACACCCTATAGACACGAATGGGGAAGACTCGATAGTCCTGAAAAAAACAACTTCCCTAAGTGAGACAACTCTGACCAAAAACAACTGCTGCCTTGCAGATAGGCTGGGGACAGCCAAAGGCTAAGGAAGGCATCCCTGCAGAAAAGCCTGTTGAAATCGGATGCACTGGGCCACAGGCTTAACGAAACAGTGCGACGTATATCGCTGTATGATGACGTATATGCAAACCTACATGGAGGCAGCATATATTTCCAGAGGTGGTAGAAAATATACCAGGTATTGGAAACAAGAACAGCCAGACTGAAAAAGAAAGAAGAGACATAACCCTGAGGTACATAACGAAAAACTACCCAAGCATGGACTGGATCCATGCATACACCAACGGTTCTGTAACAAACACAACACAGAACGGAGGGGCAGGGGTATTCCTGAGCCTACCAAATGGTAAAAAAATAACACTTCAGTGGCAACTGGAAAATACTCAAGCAATTTCAGAGCGGAGGTAGAGACACTGAGGGCTGCAGTAGAAGAAATAGTGACAGGCAAAAGAAATGAAAGCCATATAGTCCTGTTTACAGATGCCCTGGCCGTAGCCATAGCAATAACAAGCCAGAAAAATACTGAACTTAATGATTTAAGAGCAGTACTCTGTCAACTATGCCAGCAGTCCGCACCAAAAAGAGTAGTGGTACAGTGGGTTAATTCCCACTGTAACATCCAAGGCAGCGAGGAGGCAGACAGACTGGCAAAAGAAGGTGCAAGACTACCACAACCAGATACTAGTGTGACATACGAAGAATCAAAAAGGCTTATTAGAGCTAGATACATGACCAAATGGGAAACAGAACATACTGGCTACACAAAAAACGATGCCTATTACCAGTTGAACAGAAAAGAGCAGGTCGTGGTCTTCAGACTTCGCACTGGCCACAATAGACTGAGGTACCACCTATTCAATAAACTGAAGATAGGTGGCACTGACGAATGCACGTGCCGTACTGGGAAAATGACCGCTGAACATCTGCTGCAAAACTGCCTGACATACAAGGATCAGAGAAAGCAGATGTGGGCATCACCAGTGGCAACACTAGACAAGCTCTATGTCAGTGTCGACAGCCTCAGGATGACCGCTGCTTTTTTCGAAAAAATAAAGGTTGACGTCTGACAGCGTACGAAGAAGAAGAAGAAGAAGAAGAAGAATATACGTACGATGCGCACGATGACGTCACTTCGTGTAAACAGCACATACCAACCTCGAAGTTTACACACTTTCTTATTCTCCGACTCATAGTTTCTCCAGCAGACCGTTGGAAACATGGCTTATGTGATACGGAATCCGTGCAGAGTGTTGATCAGTGAGCGGTGATTTGGTTTCTAACAGCTGAAGGATGTGAACCAGTTAACATTCATAGCAGAATGCAGGTGTTTATTGGTCGCTGTACGCCCGTTCTGAGCTGGTTGTTTCTCGTGAGTCATGAGTGTTTGTTAGTTCCTGTAGGCCCGCTATGAGCTGGTTATTCTCACTTCAGTCAAGTGTGTTTGTTGGTCGCTGTAGACTCACTGAGATGTGAATTTGTTTATCCTGCCTCTCTTGCGTGTTTTTGGTTATTGTAATTCTCTGTTGCTGTATGATTTCTGTTACTCCGATCATGTGACCTTCCACTTGCTCTGTAGTCAGTCATATTCTCCTTGTGATATCCGCGCAAATTTGCTTGGTTGGGTGTATCTCATGACCAAATCATCTGAACTTCTACTCCGTAGTTTGATAATGTTAGTTGCTTTGTTCTGACATTTTAAGCCATAATGTACATCTGCTGTATTACTAGACCAATCACAGCTGTGGTAATGTCATTAGCTGGAATGATCAGGACTAGCCCTCGTGGATACCATAACGGCCACATGAATTGTTTCTTCTTTTTTCATTCTCGATCAACTAGCCCGTCAAGTTCACGAAGGAAAATGTGTATTTCAGATCTTTGCCTGTCCCCCACAGTTTTCGGTCACAGTCGCTCCCTCTGGCCAGACTGCCTCTCTTTGGTCTGTATTAGTGGTTCACGAAGCTTCAGCTCTCACTCGCCTGCAATACTTTTGGCTAAAGAGAGCTTCAGTCCCCAAGAGCTCGCAACAAACACAACACGTTTGGAAAAAGAAAGATAAACTCAGCTACCCACTATGACCTCCACAACACTTGACTCAGAAAAAGGTAGCAAAAGGTTCCCACATGCATGAAACAAAACGTCAGCTGTCAATGAGCATACAACACAACGCATTTGGCTCAAGAAAGAATGCTTCAGCTCATAATCGGCTTAAAACAAATACAACACTTTGCCTCAGAACACAAAACTACCGCTCCCAACTGACTTACAACAAATACAACACGTTGCCTCAGAACACAAAACTACCGCTCCCAACTGACTTACAACAAATACAACACTTTGCCTCAGAAAACAAAACTGAAGCTCCCAATTGTCATTTAACAAATGCACACTTTGGCTTATAAAATAAATCAACAGCTCCAAATTGGCTTACAATAAACACAACACTTTAGCTCACAAAATAAAACTACCTCTCCAAAATTGGCTTACAACAAATACAACACTTTACCTCAGAAAACAAAATTACTGCTCCCGAGAGGCTGAAAACAAATACAACACTTTTGCTCAAGAAACAAAATTCAGCGTCTTGTCACTTCAACTAATTGTACAGCACTTGGCAATAGATACACACCAATCTTTCAGCAATGTTCTGACCAAGAAGCCCAAGGTTAACAATTCTGTGCCCTTCAAGCAAATCGGTATCATTCATTAAAACAATGAACATTATGATTACCTTGTACATCAGTTTCCACTTAATCTATGTCAGATCTTTGCTTAAACAGATCCTCATAAGAGCCATGCTTTAGGTTGCTTATTCTGCTCTAATCGTGAAAGAGGTGTGGCATTTTGTTGCATTCCAATTTCAAAACTTTTAGTCTGCACCGACTATGAACTATCAATGCGAAGCTCAGCACTGAATCTCGATGTATTGTTTCCCCTTTGTTTCGTTCGACTGTATCTTGATTGTCACGAGAATTACGTTTCTTTGACATACTTTTACTGAACTTTTTGTCTGAAGGCATGGTTGTCAAAAATATCATGATCATGTAGCATGTCCTTTGTAGAACGTTGCTCCCATCACAGTCTGTCTGAAAGAAACTCGTTCTCTTGCCAAAACTCCAGCCTCCGCCACAGGCATATACAGGCATTCCTGGATATCTTGGTGCCATCGTCTTCTTGGTCTACCGCTTCCTCTTTTGCCTGGCACCATAACTTCCATCACCGTTCTCTCAAGACCGTTGGGTCTCTTGATGTGACCAAAGTATTTGCATTCTCTAGCCAAAATGGAATTGATAAACCAGTTCTCATGTCAAATATCAAAAATATATTCAAGTATTTCTGCAAATTATGTTGTTGTTGTTGCTTAGATGTTTGCCTCAGAAAGTTCTACTCGCGGAGGCGCGTCATTTTCCACCCCAGACCGTAGTCAAATAGGCGATATCAGTGCTTGGATGTATGTGTGTATTTGTGTGTACCTAACCTAGTGTTTCAGTGATTAAAAAGTGTTTCATGTCATTTGGTGATCCACTCGTTGATCCTTCCTGTCGTTGATAGGTGGATTAGATTTTGTTTTTCAATTTTTTTTCTGGTACTCTGTCCGGATTCGGAGGCTCTGTTTTACTTTCGATTTCCAGGGATTGGAGTGCTAAAAATTTAATCCTGCAAATTATCTTAGTTTCAATCGCTTGTATGCTAAATCGCGGTCATACTGCAAACAAAATGAGAGCATTCATTGTTTTCGCTGTATTTAGTATTAGTATATTTTTCGAGGGAGTGTTTATTATTTGGTATCGCTTCCAATATGAGGGTTAGCAAAAAATCATATTTTTAAGGATTAAAAGTCAGTAATTTTGTAACACACTCACCTAATTTGAACATATGTATGTCCCAATCCTTTCCACCTGTGCTCTGATGTACCCAAAATGTATGTTGTTGTTCTTTCCACTTCGTTAGTGACCATCGTGTTTTCCATCATATAAACTTCTAACGTTCCACGTACCTATTGTTATCTTCGCTTTAAGCCCACGGGCTGAGTTTTCCTAAGCAACGCCGTCAGACCTTTGGCCGCAATAATAATTACTTGTACTAGCTCTGCCCTTGTGCTTTTTCCCAGTGTGTACAGTCGATCCGCCTGGTCTGGAAGTCTCGCCATCGGACCTTTGAGTTTCAATATTTGTGACTGTCATAAGTTTTCTGGCAATTGTACAATCGGTAGTTTGCCGTTGCTTCCCGACTGGTTCGGGCCGCTAACCATTGTTAGTCCCTGGTGGGTCCTAAAGCCGATACCAGGCCTTTTTCGCTTCTGCTCTGGCGGTCGTTGTCATTACGTTTCATTCTTCGCCCTTTTGACCAGCAGGTGCGAGTGCACTTGTAGAGAGGATATCTCTTCAGGATGCGCCACCTGACCAGGGCTATCTTGCACCATGGGTCTATCCACATATTCTCTACCACTTAGGAAGAGCAAATAGGAGTTTCTCTTCAACTATTTGAGACTCCTTTTCGTATACTATAACAAGTGGATGTTTACAGCCATATTTGGTGGTTGCTTCAATAGCTTTTCACTGTCCCTAGCCCAACTGCAAGGCAGCAGTTAGTAGTTTACATGTGTACATCTTGTGACCGCTAAGTAAGAAACCGCGACATCATATTCGAGAATCGTAATGTCACGGTACTCTCTATCTACCGCCGTTCATTAAGCCCAAATGTTATAATTCTCAATAAACATAGAAACTTATACAAGTATAATGCGTCAGAACAATGAAGGACACATTCATAAAAACCGTTTCACACTGTCACAATACATCTAACATCGTCAGTAGTGACAAATGCATCGTGAAATTCACAACTTGTGACTGCTTTGAAAAATGTGGCGCCATCTTGGACCGGATATACACTGAATTATTTGTACTAGCATTAAATAAAATTATGGAATCAAGATGCTGCGCAGCGCATGAGCTGCAGTTGTCAGCGACCCATAGCTGACTGTTAGCGTCAGGGCCAGCGAACCAGAGCTGCCAAGACCCTTCTACACCTCCACGTGGTGGTCCTGGATAACAGGCTGTAGCAGGGCAGACTGGATCAGGAGAAGGGATCGAAGAGGGAATGCTAACCCGGTACTCAAAAAATGCTTGCTGAAGTCGGATGTGTTGGACCAAAAGGTGCAAATATCGCAGTCAAGCTGTAAACTACGACACAACGCATTCCGTTCTCTGGACTACATTCTGCTACTTAAGCCCTTTCAGGGTTTGCTAGCGGGAGATTGAAAACGAACGAGGAAGAAGAAGAAGAAATCAAATTATCAGTTCCTTCAATCAAACTGTTAGCACCTTCAATCAATTAAAATTACCGGACTTTAAAAAATACAATCAAATTATTAGTACTAACATTCAATCAAATTATTAGCACTCAAATCCAATCAAATTATTAGCACTCAAATCCAATCAAATTATTAGTACTCCCATCCAATCAAATTATTAGCACTCAAATCCAATCAAATTATTAGTACTCCCATCCAATCAAATTATTAGCACTCAAATCCAATCAAATTATTAGTACTCCCATCCAATCATATTATTACTACCTTCAGTCAATCCAATTATTACATTAGTACTCCCATTCAACCAAATTATTAATACTTGCATTCAATATAATTATTAATACTAACAGTCAATCTAATTATTAGTACTAACAGTCAATCGAATTGTTAGTGCTAACATTTAATTAAACATATATAACAATCAATAACACGTTTGTACTAACCAAGAACAAACTGACTGGTAACAGCAGCTTATCAAACGATATGCACCGACAACCTAATAGCCATGGCTGATTTGACTGAATGAGTGATCACGTCCGATAACCACCTTCAGAATTCAAGCGAGTCAGGGATAACAGTTCTGTCTTTGGGCTTGTAATCATTATCTGTGCCAGTCTGTATGAAAGTGATGTAAGTGCCGCTGTTTTCAGATTTCTAAATCATTTAGACCCTGCTGTTGGCCAGCAACCTAGATCCCAAGCACGAACTATGGCCTTTTAAATATACCAGGCGTATTCAAATGAAACCGGACCTAGCTGCGCCAAGTGAACATTCGTACAATGCGCATGATGACGTCAATTCTGGGGTAAACAGCACATACCAACCGTCAAGTTTGCAAAATATCATTATCCTCCGACTGATAATTTTCTCACCAGACCGTTAAAATCATGGCAGGTGTGATACGGAATCCGTCCAGAGTTGATCAGCGAGCTGTGATTCGGTTTCTAACAGCTGAAGGATGACGACCAGTTGACATCCATCTCATAATGCAGCCAGTGTATGGTGACAAAAGTGTGTCGAAGACAAGAGTGAAGAACTGGACAACGATGTATAAAGAAGGACGTGAGTTAAATAAAGATCTCCCGAGACCAGGTCAGGCGCATATTGTTGCCTTAACTCACGTCCTTCTTTAAACATTGTTGTCCAGGATAATGACATTTTGCAAACTTGACGGTTGGTATGTGCTGTTTACACCAGAAGTGATGTCCTCACGCCCATTGGTCCGGTTTCATTTGAACACACCTCGTAAATAAATCATTATTCGATTGGACACAAAGTGTACATTTCTGCAGTGTTTGATAAAATATCGAATATGGTGGACTCCAGAGATACGTGCCAAAGATGCAGATTCAGAGTGTATGTATTAACCATTGCTGCAGGCATTATAAAAGCCTATTGGTCGTAACGTAGGTTTTGTTTGTGTTCTTGTTTGTGCGGTATCTGACCATACCCATTTTTAAATTTTTATTAAACTTACCTTTAATCAACTTTAACATTTGTATTTATTTATTTTATTCCCAGACATAATAAACAACACAACAAGCCAATGTAAGCAGACTGTATTCCTTACAGATGCAATGTCAGTTCTGCAAGCCTTCGTGAATGAGATATTGCCACTGCTTTAAAATGCCTTGTGCGAATTGGGAGTTTAAAAAATGGTAGACATACAGCTGATAGCATCACTCTGCGACAAGGAAACGAAAGAGCAGATAAGTTAGCAAAAGAGAGGACAACACGAGATAAGAACAAACAATCACTTTTCTGGAAAGAAAACCCTTATTGATAAAGAAAACCCTTATTAATAAAGAAATTCTTTATTGATTAATAAAACCCTTATTGATAAAGAAAACCTTTATTGATTAATAAAACCCTTATTGATAAAGAAAATCAACCAAATCAGAGACAACTATCACTGTCTTGATCAAGCAAAGCAGGTGATCTTGTTCTGCGTGAAAAATAGGTATTTCAGAATGAATAATCGGTTTTACATACTACAAAACTATAAACGGCTAAAAAGAAGAGTGGTTTCCAACTATGGTCGGTGTAAGACAGGGACGTTTATTGTCACTCAATCTTTTCAATTTGTCCACCATGGAACAATAAGAATAGGTGGAAGACTTGCCCTCCAATAGATCCTCGTTAAAGGGTTTAAAGTGTACTCATTCCAATTACGGGGCCTCGAAAGAGTCCCGTATTGTTATTTTTCATCACTACCTCCCCGTGCCGGGAGTGGGTAAGTAGCGCGCCTGCTGCCTTCCTTGGATGTGGTAGCCGTTTCTCATGCTCCCTCTCCGGAATCGAGCCCTGATTCCCCGTTACCCGTTACAAACATGGTAGGCATGTCACGTACCATCGACATTTGATAGGGCAGACATTTGAAAGATGCGTCGCCGGCACATGAGGCCATGCGATCAGCACAAAGTTATCCAGAGTCACCAGTGGGGACGCCGCAACCCCGCGATGGGGAGTCTATATACAACCAGTTTCATTTACATTTCCTTGCTCTAAAAGCAATGCGTATCCACTCTATTCTTCAAATCATTAATTGTCCCTGCATCCACTACTTGCAGTGCATGTCAAGCATTCACCACTCTCTGACTAACAAAATCTTTCCTAATATTTTATCTGGACCTTTCTTTAGTTAATTCGTAGCTATTCCCTCTTGTTCTTGTAGGTGGTTGTATTTTTTTTAAACTTGTTAGTCTAATTTATCCGTTCCTTTGATTATCTTATAAACCTGTATTAAGTCACCACGAATTCTTCTCTCTTCTAGACACCGTAGGCCTATTTTTTATTAGTCTTTCATCATAACTGGAAATCTGGAATACCACTATCAGTTTTGTCGCTCTTTTTTGTATTCTTTCCAGCATGTGTATATCCCCTCTACGATAAGGACTCGACACCTGCACAAAGTACTCCAATCTAGGTATAACTAATGCTTTATACAGTTTGACAGACTCGGCTAGAGCGAGAGGAGAGGTCGTTGCTGAACGCAGTAGGGAATACATGCCAACAACCTCCAGTATGAGAATGGAGACGGAAGCAGTGACCTCAGCACTGAAATGGATATCTGAGACTTCTATAACAAAGGCAGTCATCGTGACAAACGCGCAAGCCGTACTTCAGAAAGTACAGAAGGGATGGCTTAGGTTCGAGTGGGTATCTGCTGTTGAGGCCTCAAACCTCCATTCGGTGACCTGGATCTACTGTCCTGCTCATGCCGGGGTTCAGGAAAATGAAAGAGCTGAAATCTTGGCCTCACAAGCTCCCATCATGGGTACATTAGTGATGGATAGAAGTGACATTTCGAAATCAATCAATGAACGCCTGCTGTGTGAGGACACCGCAATAGATGAAGCAGCAATCCACAGACTGCAAAGTTTCGACATTAAAAGAAGTTTGAGCGTAGGGTGGGGAATGAGAGGACGGCGCAGGAGAGTGTACAACTAGCGAGTTATAGGGACCACCAGCATCCATACCTTACGCCATTTGATGAGACAGACTGAGATCTTATGGGTATTCCCGGAGTGCAGTGACGTCGGTTCTTAGAAACAGAAACAGTTTGACTATCACTTCCTTGCTCCTATGTTTAATATTACTTGTTATCAGGTTCTGGATGATTCCTAAGTCATATTTGTTTGACATTATCCTCGGCTTAAGATCGACAAGAATGTCGTATGCGAGGAAGCCAACGATATTATGTATGCGTCACGCTCTTTGATAGTGCTGCACCAATGCGGATCTAGTGCTTTGGTCAGTCCCTCCATGGCCATCTCTAAACTACAGATCGTCATGGTCCATCACACCATCGCATAGGTGAGAGGTCCCGTGGACATCTATAGAAATAGGACCCCCAAAACGTTGTTTGATGCGTCTATTTGTTGTCAAGCATGCGTACTGCGTGTCCAGCCTAGCGAGGTTTGCGGGATATCGCTTCCATGGCGTCCCGAAACAAATTTTGATATCGAATTTCTTCGTTTCGGAACTTATCCGGTATCGAAATTCATTGAATTCTGAGCGACAGAGCTTCTCAACGAAAGGTGCTAATACCACAGTCAAGCTGTAAACTACGACACAGCGTATTCTGTTCTCCTGTCAATATCCTGCTACTTGCAAAGCCTTTTTCAGGGATTGGTAGCGGGAGGTCGAGAACGAAAAAGAAGAAGAAGAAGATGAAGAAGAAGAAGAAGAAGAAGAAGAAGAAGAAGAAGAAGAAGAAGAAGAACAAGAACAAGAAGAAGAACAAGAACAAGAACAAGAAGAAGAACAAGATCAAGAACAAGAAAATATTTGTGTATGTTAGTATATAGCTTTTTATGAAGAAGGGGTGTCCAGTACTTTCCATAACAGTAAACCAGGTACCCGTTTTTTACCTCACAATCGACTTGAACATGTCGAATGCGGGAATTGAACACCGCATCTTTGTCACGAGACGAACGCACTCTACCACTCTGAAAGAGTCTGCACTTAGACCTTGAGTAGAAGTAGCTCAAATTTAAACACGGAAACAAGCTGAAAGCGATTCAAGATACCATTTAGCTCTCTGTGGAGCAAAGGTCATCAACAAATACACATCATTCTCCTGTCCTGATCCGTTTGTTCCAGGTCTGTCCATGTCTTCCCTGTGTCTTTTATGTTTGTCTCGAACCCTCTTCTCCTTGGGTGTGTGGTCTGACTCTACTTCTCTTGTATTGGGGATTCCAGAACAGAGATTTTTTTGTAATGATATCAGCTTATTTTCTTTATGTGTGTCCTACCCATCGCAGACGTCTTCACTTCATTTTTGTGTTTCACTTATTTATATCTAATTGTTTCCAACAGTTCCACATGAGTAACGAAATCGCCTTCACTTCATTTAGTGTTTCACTTATTTATATCTAATTGTTTCCAACAGTTCCACATGAGTAACGAAATCGCCTTCACTTCATTTTGTGTTTCACTTATTTATATCTAATTGTTTCCAACAGTTCCACATGAGTAACGAAATCGCCTTCACTTCATTTTTGTGTTTCACTTATTTATATCTAATTGTTTCCAACAGTTCCACATGAGTAACGAAATCGCCTTCACTTCATTTTGTGTTTCACTTATTTATATCTAATTGTTTCCAACAGTTCCACATGAGTAACGAAATCGCCTTCACTTCATTTTTGTGTTTCACTTATTTATATCTAATTGTTTCCAACAGTTCCACATGAGTAACGAAATCGCCTTCACTTCATTTTGTGTTTCACTTATTTATATCTGTTTCCAACAGCTAAACATAAGTAACAAAATCATAACATTTCTTCATCTTCTTCTTGTTCTTTCTCTTCTTCTTCTTCTCCTTTTTCATCTTTTTCTTTTTCGTTCTCCCGCTACCAAGCCATGAAAAAGGCATTGCCAGTAGCAGGATGTTGTCTGGAGAACGGAATGTGATGTGTCGTAGTTTACAGCTTGACTGCGATATTTGACTATTTCGGTTACACATCTGACTTCAGCAGGCATTTTTTAAATTACCGGACTGTCTTCCTTCTTCGATCCCTTCTCCATAGACAGCCTGTTCTGTTGCAGTCTGTCCTCCAGACTCAGCGCTTGGAACGACAGACGGGTCTTGGCAGCTCAGGTTCGCTGGCCCTGACACTAGAAGTCACCTATGGGTTGCCGACTCCTTAATCTGTCCATTCCGCGCAAGCACCCATTTATGGACGTCCTTATCTTCTTTTTTTTACCTGCTACTGTTCCCCACGTTTCAGTCAATCAAATGGATCTAGATGCTAAGTAGTGCATACGCTGTAGCGGTCAGTGACCCAAAGCCAACTGCTCTCGCTAGCGCCAGGACTAGCGACACAGAGCTTCCAAGGCCCTTCTCCACCTCCACGTGGTGACCCCAATTCTATGGGAGCGACAGATTCAATATTTTACACACTTACCATTCACCACGCCTGAATAACCAAAGTTATCGTCGCGCGTGCATAGTCCAGCGTGTCATGTGTGACTTCCAGACAGAGTGGATTCTGCTCCATCGTTAGCACCTTCTGCGTGAATGTCACAGATGCTCACTGCATGACCAAACCATCGCTCAAACTTAAGTATACTGAGTATTCCCACCTCGTCCACAAGTTTTCGGATGGTGTCTCGGAGGCTAACAATTTCCTTCGTCCTCTCAGCTTGTTTTTGTTTTGTTTTTGTGTGTTTTTTTTCTTTGTGGCCAACTGGAACGTGTCGCTCTCCTCCAATGTACGGCCATCTCTGAAGGGATTGTACAACGCCTCAATCTGTGTGATGCTCATTGCATCGTCGATGAAAACATGATAAATCTTCCAAATGGTTTCCACTTGGGTATCGCCAAGCTTTTTGGCAAAATTGTATGCAATACCGCTGCTCAAATCGCTCCGTCATTTCGTCCTAAACGAAAATCTGATTATCGTTCACTACACTCACTCACTCACAACCGTACTACCAGCGAATGACGCTCTCTGTGGGAGAGAACAAACGTGCACATACGTTTGAAATTTGCCTTCACCTCCTCACACGAGAACACCTTCCGTGCTTTATTTGTATCCGCAGAAAAAAATTAGTCCAATACATTTTGAACAAACTTCGTATCTTGACTATATATCGAAATACAAAACTAACAATAGCGGTGAGAAATTAGCAGACGTTAAGTGATTAAGAAATAAAAAATTGTGGCTGACAGATAAGAAAGCGATAAGAATTAACAGTGAGTGAAGCATTGTGTGAAGATAAAACAGCACGTAAGGATCACATCGTTAGATACAAAATAAAAATGTATTAAAATGTACGTGTCATTGCAGCCCTGAATTGATATTGGTACCCTCGCGTCAAATATAATAGAGGCCTGTACTTGTTCTTCTTTGCGTTCTGTTTCGTATGCTCGTTTTATGTTCCCAAAATGGGCCGCCTCTGTGAAATAACACGTCAGTCGCAGTTCCTCTATGGTTCCCCACAGTTTGTCTTGTATGTTTCTTTCCGCGGGTCAGGTCTTATCACGAGGGCCTTGGTGCAGTGGATATGTTTGCAGGATGTGTTCTGGAGTCTGTGGGTCCTCTCTGACATGTGCATTGCGGTGTCTGTGCTGCTTTCAATTTATGCATGTGTGCATTTAGTCTGCAATGACCTGTTCTGAGGCGGAAAATTGTGGTATACTGGGGCCTGGTACAATAAACTAAATGTAATTTTGTGCGTCATGATCCAAACACTTGTATGTACTGTTTCAATAGACATGGTTTTGCAATGCTACGGTAGTTAGCCCAATACTTAGCTGTCCTTTAATAAAATACTTTGAAGGTTACAGTTGTTCTATTCCTGTAGCTTCGGGTATCACAAGGATTGATAGTTTTGTGCTGGAAGAGGCAAGGATTTGGTGGCTAGGTGGTTAGTGACACGGCTCACAAGCAAAACTTGCATGTATTCGGATCCGTGAAAGGGTAAGATTATAACCCTTTGGAATTTGAACCAAATGACATGATGCCAAAGTCGGATGCACTAGGCTGTGCGGCGCAAAACATATAGCAATGCACTCTGCCTTAGACCATAACGCGCAGTGCAAATAATTTAATAAAATATATTTCTTGTATTGTTTTTAAATTACTGCCTGTTCATATTAAGAAAGTGAAAGTGAATTGTTATTTATAGGTCATGCCCACAATAGTGAGGTGTGAAATCTAAGAATAGTAGATATAAAGTAGATACAAAATAGATACACAGTAGATACAGAGTAGATACAGAATAGATACAGAGCAGATACAGAATAGATACAGAATAGATACAGAGTAGATACGGAGTAGATATGGAGTAGATACCGAGTAGATACAGAGTAGATACAGAACAGATTCAGAGTAGATACAGAGCAGATACAGAGTAGATACAAAGTAGATACAGAGTAGATACGGAGTAGATATGGAGTAGATATGGAGTAGAGACAGAGTAGATACAGAATAGATACAGAGCAGATACAGAGTAGCTTCGATTTGCTCAAAGGGCAATGTGGTCATGAACATTGACATGCTCTCTATGGGACTGGAGTTACAACACAAAAAATCTGTCACCGAGCTCCATCAATGACGTCGCAATTTCTTCAAGATGCTGAGCAGTGCATTAGCTCCATCGGTCAGCGACCCAAAACTGACTGCTATCGTCAGTGACAGGGACCCCACATTTTTTAAGAATCTTCTATATCTCCACGGGGTCATCCTGGATAACACGCTGCAACAGGGGTCAGACTGGCTAAGGAGAAGGGATCGAAGAGGGAAGGTTAACCGGGTACCCAAAAATGTTTGCTGAAGTCGGATTTGTTGGACCGAAAGGTGAAAATATCGCTGTCAAGCTGTAAACTACGACACAACGCATTCTTTTCTCCGGAAAATATCCTGCTACTTTCATATTCCTTTTCATGGCTTGATAGCGGGAGTTTGAGAACGAACGACGAACTAGCAGAAGATATTGCATTGTTAAGAAAGTGCAGATGGGATGGTCACATTAAGTGATGTCCTGGGGACCCTACAGCCTTGAGCGTCCATGTAGGACGTCCAGCAATGAGATGGAGAGATGGTCTAACATGGTACGCCAGGGCAAAATAAGGTATTAAGTTTAAACATTTGACTGCGTGCCATTAGGCACTGGCTAGTTAAATACTAGGTTTAAACCTACTCTTAAACAGGAAACGGGAACAAGACGCTAAGCAGCACATAAGCTGCAGCGGTCAGCGACCCATAGATGACTGCTAGCATCAAGGCCACCGAACCAGAGCTGCCAAGACCCTTCTACACCTCCACGCGGTGCTCCTGGATAACAGGCTGCAACAGAGCAGACTGGCTAAGGCGAAGGGATCGAAGAAGGAATGCTAACCTGGTACTCAAAAAATGCTTGCTGAAGTCGGATGTATTGGACCGAAAGGTGCAAATATCGTAGTCAAGCTGTAAACTACGACACAACGCATTCCATTCTCTGGACTATATTCTGCTACTTAAGCCTTTTCAGAGTTTGGTAGCGGGAGATTGAGAACGAACGAAGCCAAGCCAAGCCAAACTGGAAACAGGACAAAAATATGTATTTACATTTAATTACACAGATAATTACTTCTAAAATAATCATTCACAAATTAGAAATTAATTTAGTTATTATGCGTTACATATTTATCATTCAACCCAAGATCTTATCAACCCAAGATCTTATCAAGCCAAGATCTATCAACCCAAGATCTATCAACCCAAGATCTATCAGCCCAAGATCTATCAAGCCAAGATCTATCAACCCAAGATCTATCAACCCAAGATCTTATCAAGCCAAGATCTATCAAGCCAAGATCTTATCAACCCAAGATCTATCAACCCAAGATCTATCAACCCAAGATCTATCAGCCCAAGATCTATCAAACCAAGATCTATTAAGCCAAGATCTATCAAGCCAAGTTCTATCAACCCAAGATTCTTAAAACGTCAATATGACTGTGCAGGAGGGATTTCGGAGGGGGGGGGGGTGGGTGGATGACATCTCAATCATCCTCTGGTCACTTTGTGATGAAACGACTGGAATGTTCCACTGGCTGTCTACAGACTCTAGAGTCTTCTGGGGGCTCGCTGTGATCGAGAGGACACGCACTCGCCTCCCAAAGTGATGAGCAGAAACGGTGAACTATCTAATCCCACAAGTTTTCAAGTAAACCCCTGGTCTCACTAGAGGTGGAGTCTTGAGTGCCCCTGGTTCAAAGTAGCTCTTCACCATAGAGTGAGGTTGATAACAAGCATAGTTTCTTCCTCACTATAATCCAACTACAGCGCAAGTTACATCATCAAGACAGAACCATCAGCTGATGTCGTCACCATCGCTAGCGATGGATAACTAATACTAATAATAGAATAATATTCCACATTACTGGAATATGTGCAGTGAGCTTACACTTGACTTATCTTAATTCCTCTTGTGACTAGCCCATGGCCTGCATTTTGCACCTTCTTTATGCATACTGTGTTTGTTTTACATGATGTCGAATTCCTGAATAGGGCTAACTGTTATTGATAATACATTTTATTAGGATAATGCCTTCTGTCCAGTTATAATCCCCCCCCCCCAACTCCGCCCCCTTAAAAACCCCTACTTTTTGTCAGCCAGCTTTGTCATAATAAAGAGATTGATATTTGTTTTATTCTTCTTATTCGGCGTTCGTCCTCAAAAGGACGTTGTAGCGTTGTGCCGAATTTACAGCAGGGTTGCGATATCTACGCCTTTCGGCCTGACACATTATATTTCAGCGGACTTGAGTACCTGGTTTGCCTTCATACTGCTATCCCTATCTCTTGACCAAACTACACTAGTGACTTGTGCAGCCTGTTTCCAGGTGGAATATGGTCTTGATCAGCCGTGGTTCGCTGACCCTGACGCAAACAGCCAGCTATGAGTCGCTGGCCCTGACGCTAGCAGTCAGCTACGGGTCGCTGACCCTGACGCAAACAGCCAGCTATGAGTCGCTGGCCCTGACGCTAGCAGTCAGCTACGGGTCGCTGACCCTGACGCAAACAGCCAGCTATGAGTCGCTGGCTGCTGCTAGACCATTCAATGTTTTGCTTCTTGGACCCTATTTGTTTTCTGTTCTGTAGCTTTCTGATGGAGATTCCACCTAAATCGCTTATGCAGTTTGATTCTGAGACATGTGGGATTTTCTTGGTGTGTAAGTAATCTTTTAAGAAATTGAAATTTGACAATGTCTTTTTGCTTGACAGAGCATTAACTACAGTCTTTGGGCTGTACATTTATACTCGGTTATCAGACGACCATTTGACAATGTTGTCAAGGGCCGTCTGCACTCTGTTTTTGTTTGTTTGGTGTTTGCTTTATTTCCTTGACCAGACAGCAAACCGATTGAAACATTCTTGGACATTTTCTATAAGAACGTGTTATAACAAAAATTATAAACAGTACATGGGAGATTACTCCTAATTGTGCACGCCCTGTTGGGGTGAAACTCGTCTGCTCATTTTCCCATCAATCTTCATTCTTGTTGTGCCGTACCTTAGGAAGTCTGGTTCTGGTAATCCAATTGTACCTTCTCCCAGCAACCTTATTGTTTTGCATCTTGAGAATCAGTTCACCTTTTCATACATTGTTGAAGGCCGTTATCAAACCCAAGAAGGCATTCAATACTCTTTTCTTAACTTTGGATCATTTTCTATTTCCAACGCTATGTTCACTAGCTAGTCAGCCTTAATGCTGTTTTCTTTCTCACATGATATATATATATATATATATATATAAACACAAAATACACACTTCCATATATACATATATATATATATATATTTATATATATATATATATATATATATATATATATATATATATACACAATACACACATACACACACTCACACATACACAAAGAAACCCATACATATATATATATAGACAAATTAATATAATCATCAACTGAAAAATAATAGAAAAAGTACAAATGCTTGCATATTTGGGGCAAACCATAATAAAAGATGCCCGCAGTAAGACGTACATTTCAGAACAAGGATTGTATTGGTAAAAAAGGCTTTCAGAGAAAAACAGAAATTGCCAAACTCAAAGTACATCAGGAGAGAACTGAGGAAAAGAATTATCACTACTCATATGGGACCAGATACAATCTCTGCATGGCGCTGAAATATGGACAGGACAATGAAGGATGAAAAGTTTGGAAGCGTTTGACATGTTGTGCTATCGTAGAATGGAACTAGTATGTTGGACTGAAAGAAGATCCAACGACAATGTTCTCACTGAGGTAGGCACAAAGACAAATATTACATGTGATATAAAAACGTCGGTTGAGTTGGCTGGGTGACGATATAAGACATGACAGTCATCTACTAAAGGTACTAGAGAGCCAGATCCAAGGGAAATGAGGAAGTGGGTGACCGAGACTCACCTTTCCATCTCAGCCATACAGTGATACGATATAAGACATGACAGTCATCTACTAAAGGTACTAGAGAGCCAGATCCAAGGGAAATGAGGAAGTGGGTGACCGAGACTCACCTTTCCATCTCAGCCATACAGTGATACGATATAAGACATGACAGTCATCTACTAAAGGTACTAGAGAGCAAGATCCAAGGGAAATGAGGAAGTGGGTGACCAAGACTCACCTTTCGATCTCAGCCATACAGTGATATTAAAGTGGAAACCTATGCTGGAATGAAGAGAGCTGCAGAGGATAAGATCAAGTGGAGAGATATGCTCAGACTACCTTGCAATCAGTACGCCAATGTCAAGATGGCTTGATGGCTCGTGTATTGCACGAATGAGAATTGTTTGTAGCCTTCCCCGTCACCAAGGGTCTCAAACATGGATGTGTACTGGCACCGACATTCTTTAAAGGTTAAAACATTCTTAGCATGGTCTTTTAGTCAAAGCTTACTGATGCTGTACGTGACTTTACTAATGACATCACATGGGGAGAAACATGCTCAGACAACCTAACAACCCGTCTTCAGACTGATCAACCAAAGGAAAAAGTCAAATGGAGAGACATGCTCAGACACCCTTTAGTTCAGTTCATCGCTTGAACTCTTGAGATAATTGAGGCACCCTGCTGACCCCTCCACAACTCTGCGTCATCTCTTTCTGTCTGCGGTTGCTTTTTGTGTCTCTTCGGGTCGTAGGTTAGTTTATTCATTCTTCCCATCTTTTTTGTCGGACGTCCTCGCCTTTGCTTGCCCTCTATTGTGTCCTGTAGTATCGTATTTGCAAGGACTTTAAACCTGGCCATTTCAAGTCAGCTTACGACTTTCGGTCGTCGTACAGTCCACTTTCAATCTCTATTATTTGTCGTACTTCATCATTTATGATACGGTCTTTGTAGGTGAACTTTTGGAGTCTCATACAACCATTCTGATGATAGATCAACGATATGATGATAATATATATATACAACTTCAATATAAATTATTGACAATGCTTGATTCACGTAAAGAAGAAATATCAGGTCAGCTTCTGCCCGTTGTCATGGAGATAAATTGTAACATCTGTTCGTGGCTGACTTTGGTATAGATACCAGGATAGGACCTCAGAGCACAATTATATCCGTTTGATACGATTCCATATGCAACATAGCGACCTTGAACCCGGCACATGAGAGGCGCTCCGGAATCTCCCTGGAGAGCAGAAAGGGAAACATAAATGGAAGTGCGTGTATATTACAGAACTGCGTGAAGAGGACTGTTCATTACATGATTTGGTTTGGTCATTCCTGTTATAACTTAAAATGTAAATGTCTCTTTATTTTCAACTTGTGTTTTATAGTTTCTACAGGATAGGGTGGTCGGCCCAATGCCCAGCTGTCCTTTTTCTGGTTTGGCGTAATCCGCAACGAACAGTAATATCAGGAACATTTGTATTATATACTGATCAAGACCCAACATCTGGTCCACACGAGCTCCTGTAAATAGGTTCTGCCCTAGTTGTATGGAGAAGTGGGTGCGGGATAGACTCTGTAATCCCTTAGTGGTGAGGCTTGCTGCGGAACCTCGAATTGCACTACAGACAGGAGGACCCCCATCCACCTTCATAGGTACAGATTGAGATGTAAGAAGAGCAACTGTAACACGCTACCAAATATACAATGTCGAAAACTAAACAGGGCATGGGGCTTCCAACAATATTTGTTGTAATCCCGTTTTGATACCATTAGCATAGAGGCTTTAGCTTTTTCTTCTTTTTGGAGAACTAAGGAACAGCAGTGAATAAGCTGACAGCATCCTTCGTCTTATAACAATAAGCTGACAGCATCCATCGTCTTATAACAATAAGCTGATAGCATCCTTCGTCTTATAACAATAAGCTGACAGCATCCATCGTCTTAAAACAATAAGCTGACAGCATCCTTCGTCTTATAACTAGCGTCAGGGTCTGCAAAATATAGCTGGCCATAAGCTTATTCCTCCACGTCGCCGTTCTGGATTCAGGCTTACAACAGGAAGTCTGGCTAATAGAATCAAAGTGTCAAAGAGGAAAGAGGAACCCGGTCCTAAACAATCCCGTGCTGAAACCGGATGTGTCGAATGTGTACTAATACCACCACCACCACCACAACTACTACTACAATTACTACTACCAACATCACTACTACTACTAGTACTACTACCACCACCACTACTACTACTACTATTACTACTACTACTATTATTACTACTACTGCTACTACTACTGGCAATATCACTGCTGCTACTACTACTACTATTACTACTACTACTACTACTACTACTACTACTACTATTACTACTACTGCTACTACTACTGGCACTATCACTGCTGCTCCTACTGGCACTATCACTGCTACTACTACTGGCACTATCACTGCTGCTACTACTACTGGCACTATCACTGCTGCTACTACTGGCACTATCACTGCTGCTACTACTGGCACTATCACTGCTGCTACTACTGACACTATCATTGCTGCTACTACTACTGGCACTATCACTGCTGCTACTACTGGCACTATCATTGCTGCTACTACTACTGGCACTATCACTGCTGCTACTACTACTGGCACTATCACTACTACTACTACTACTGGCACTATCACTGCTGCTACTACTACTGGCACTATCACTGCTGCTACTACTACTGGCACTATCACTGCTGCTACTACCGGCATTATCACTGCTGCTACTACTACTGGCACTATCACTACTACTACTACTGGCACTATCACTGCTGCTACTACTACTGGCACTATCACTGCTGCTACTACTACTGGCACTATCACTGCTGCTACTACTGGCACTATCACTGCTGCTACTACTACCATTACTACATCTCCCAATACTAGCTGTACAGCTGCTGTTACTATTACTAACCATTTCTAATGTTTATTGAAAAAGGGATACAGACAATGATAACGTATCTCAAGAATACAAAGACTGTACCTGACACGCATCAATTCCTCCGTTGTAATAGTCGCCAGCACACACGGTTCTGTCGTTGACCCTGACTTCATCGTAACTTCTTTGACACAGCGTCTGATCCACTATGGAGAGGTCCACCTCTAGAAGATTCGGCATGGAGTGTTTTGATCCATCTAAAGATGAAAGCGGAAACCTGTTAAGGTTAGTATGACTAAACTTTGAAATGTTTATAGTAAAGAAACTGGTTACTTTAGAACTGCGAGGCGTATTCAAATGAAATCGGAACAAACTGCAACAAAGGAACATTCGTACGATGTGCAAGTTGACGTCACTTAACTTAACTTAACGTCTTTATACTGGTTTAGAAGACCCTGCAGACTCTGTATACAACCAGTTATTTACATCACCTTGCGCTAAAAGGTATGCGCATCCAATTTATTATAAAATGCATTAACTGTCCCTGCCTCCACTACCTCCCCTGGCAATGCATTCCAAGCAGACACCACTCTCTGACTAAAAAAATATTTCCTAATATCTAATCTGGACCTCTCTTTAGTCAGCTTGTAGCTATGCCCTCTTGTTATTGTGGGTAACTGTATTTTAAAAAAACTTGTTATAGTCTAATTTATCCATTCCTCTGATCATCTTATAAACCTGTATTAAGTCACCACAAATTCTTCTCTCTTCGAGACACGGTAGGCCGGTTTTTCTGAGTCTTTCCTCATATCTGTAATTCTGGAATCCCACTATCATCTTTGTCGCACTTTTGTGTATCCTTTCCAGCATGTTTATATCCCCTCTATGATAAGGACTCCACACCTGTACACAGTACTCCAATCTAGGTCTAACTAAAGCTTTAAACAGTTTGACTATCACTTCCTTGCTCCTATGTTTAATATTTCTTTTTATCATACCTAACATTGCATTGGCCTTTTTCACTGCCACCTCAACTTGCTCACTCACACTTCTGGTGTAAACAGCACATACCAGCAGTCAAATTTGCGAAATTGCATTATGGTCCGACTCATAATTTCTTCAGCAGACCGTTGAAAATATGGCGAGTGTGATACGGAATCCGTCCAGAGTTGATCAGCGAGCGGTGATTCGGCTTCTAACAGCTCAAGGATGTAGACCAGTTTATATTCATCGCAGAATACAGGCAGTGGATGGTGACAAACGTGTAGCACTTACAGGAACAGGATTTCAAGATATACAAGGTTCGAACCACTGTTATCAGAGATCAGAGCAGAAATAGCAAAACTCCAGAGATCCTCAACAATAGCGCTCCAGTCGCTACCCTCCCATTGCGGAATCACGGGAAACGAGAGAGCTGACGCTCTGGCAAAAGATGGCAGAAAAAAAGGCACAATTTAATTATCGAGTACCATACAGAGAAATCAAGAGCATCATCAGAAATCAGTGTATACACCAATTGGGAAAACCATTAGCAGTACACCAGACCCAATTCACCAAATCTATTGATAGTTTGTCCATCACAAGTGATGAAGACCACTATCTTTGTTCAGCCGTATGGGCAGTCGTATCTCTTGCTGTGTCCGCTGAAATGGGTGACTTGCGCGGAGATTTGGATTAAAGTGAGGAAGAAACTGCGCCTTTTGTCAACCTCACTCACAGAGCCTAAGCTACCTTTTGCCAGTGGCAAGACATTCATCCAGACGACTGGAGATAGCATAGGATGCAGATTTTGCCTCAGGGTTACCACCGAAGCCTTTCCGTAAACATGTAACCCGCAAGGTAGAAAGGTGGGAAGGCATCTAACGCAGTTTGTCGTGCCTTTTCGATAACCACAAGAGGTCGTATAGACAACACTCAGCGTGTGAGTGAGTCTGGCATCTCTCCCCTGCTGTATTCAGTTCATCATAGTAGCATCTAAAATTCCCACACGCCATATTCGTGAAGGTGAACCGGCAGAACTAACCCGTGAGCTACGACACAGGTATAACTAGTTTAAGTGTAGCGCCATTCAATTGGCGTCCAGACCAGGATAAATGGATGGAAGAAATCACAAAAAAAGAACGAAATAACAAGTCCAGACGGAAAACAACTCCACGTATCCGTGAACACAAGTGTAAGTCGTCGACTAGTGTGAATTCCAGGCAAATCCGTGGTCTGGCGGCATCCATAATGATCCAAAACAGTAGAGAAATGTAGACTCGCAGCCAGTTACGGCGCCATCTTTGCCAGATTTTAGAATCTATAGAAATCAACAAACTACCTTATTTCGTCTGAGAACTGGGCACTGCAGAATACTAGAACATCTATACCGACTGAAGATTTCACACACCGATAGGTGCCCATGTGGAACAGGAAGCCAGAACCCTGAGCATATTCTACAGGAATGCCCAACCTATAGGGAAATGAGATGCCAGACCTGGCCAGAATGTGCGGAACTGAGACAAAAGCTGTGGGGCAGCCGCTCCGACCTGGTGAAGACTACAGACTTCATCATGGCGACTGGCCTGCAGATAAAGCATTACCAAAAAGATCCTGAACGCAAAGAAGAAAGAAGAAGACAAGGTTCGAAATAACTTCGTGGTCAGTTTAACTGGGCATGTCAGTGATTCTCTTATCCTAGTGTTTGTTTCTTAACTATGTTTCTAGATCATCCAACAACGGCAAGTATATTCACTTCTTGATTTTTCTCATGGTGTAAGTTTCTGGTTTGGAAGTCATTATTTTGACATTCTTAATTACTTCATACTTTCAATCTTTCTAAAGTCATCCTCCGCTAATCTTCTTCTTCTTCTTCTTCGTTCTCAATCTCCCGCTACCAAACCCTGAGAGGGCTTAAGTAGCAGAATGTAGTCCAGAGAATGGAATGCGTTGTGTCGTAGTTTACAGCTTGACTGCGATATTTGCACCTTTCGGTCCAACACATCCGACTTCAGCAAGCATTTTTTGAGTACCGGGTTAGCATTCGATCCCTTTTCCTTAGCCAGTCTGCCCTGCTGCAGCCTGTTATCCAGGATCACCGTGTGGAGGTGTAGAAGGGTCTTGGCAGCTCTGGTTCGCTGGCCCTGACGCTAGAAGTCAACTATGGGTCGCTGACCACTACAGCTCATGCGCTGCTCAGCAGCTTGATGCCGTCCTCTGCTAATTGTATCTGTTCATTCGTATTTATAAAACTGACTTCTCATCTTAGTAAAGATGGTCTCACAGCAAATAATGATGTCAGGGATGAAGTGTTATAGACTTACTTCATTGCACTATGCATGTTGTTTATTAGGCAAAGTGGCTACTTCCCTTCCACGTTGCCTTTACTTCCTTAACAATAAGCCAGTTAACCAATGTGTGTAGGCTTATTCCTACCAGAACCGGAGTTGAATTTCATACTTTTGCCGTGAAAAGCGAGGGCTCTACCACTAACCTAATCTAATCTGCTTTCAGTTAATAATAGTTTCAGTTTTCTCTGCGTTATTATCTAATCAATAAACTGGGCATAAATATATTCACTTTATTCGTCAAGTAGGGATCAAGACGCTGATTGGCGCATGAGCTGCAGCAGTCAAGCGACCTATAGCTGGCTTCTAGCGTCAGGGCCAGCGAACCAGAGCTGTCAAGACCCGTCTACACCTCCACGCGGTGATCATGGATAACAGGCTGCAACAGAGCAGACTGGCTAAGTAGAAGGGATCGAAGAGGGAAGGCTAACGCGGTACTCCAAAATGCTTGTTGAAGTCGAATGTGTTGGACCGGAAGGTGCAAATAGTCAACCTGTAAACTACGACACAGCGCATTCCGTTCTCCGGACTACATCCTGCTACTTGCAAGATTTCCTTTCAGGGCTTGGTAGGGGGAGATTGAGAACGAACGAACGAAGAAGAAGAAGATTCGCCAGTTTGTAGATGAGATGGGGTCAATTTAGAAGTTACAATGTTGAAATATATTTGTTGTTGATCAGATTTACAATGATGCAGTAAAATAAACAATTTGTTTTGACCAAAGACCAAACATGATCATGTGCGTGCGTGAATGGGTTACAGCCCTTTGAGGTGACCAAATTGTTTTCATCTGCCCTTGGTTCATACTAATACCATCATTACTATTGCTACAGCCATTACCAAAATAACTTCACTTCCCCCATTACTACTACTACTACTACTACTACTACTACTATTGCTACTGTTATTACTACCACAATAACTTCAACAACAAAAACTGCTACTACTACTACTACTACTACTATTATTACTACTACTATCTCAACTAATATGAACAATACTATTACTTTCATTAATTCTACAACTACTACTACTACTACTACTACTACTACTACTACTACTACTTCAAGTTCTACTACTATTGCTATTACTATTACTACTACTACTACTACTACTACTACTACTACTACTACTACTACTACTACTACTACTATTACTACTACTACTACTACTACTACTACTACTACTATTACTACTACTACTACTACTACTACTATTACTACTACTACTACTACTACTACTACTACTACTATTACTACTACTACTACTACTACTACTACTTCAACTACTGTTATTATCACTATTACTATTACTGCCACTACTAACTACTACTGCAACTACAACTGCTACTACTACAGATATTGTCAATACTACTATTACTATTACTACTACTACTACTACTACTACTACTACTACTACTACTACTTGCACTGCTACCATTTCTACAACAAATGTTGACGCTACTACCGCCTCCTCTACTACCACAACCATCTCCAGTACCATCACCCCTACTACTACAAGTATAGAAACATCAATCAGTTACTTGCACTTATTTATTTAAGATACTGAATACCAATGTATCACATATAGGACTATAGAGTGACACGAATAAATAGAAAACTTACAGCGAGTAACTCCCCAGCCCGCCACCACACAGAACTCTGCATGCTTGGGATCCGAACCCGCCTCTGGAAGGCATATTGGACGCTGGCACTCCGAGAAATCTAGATCCCCAGCCAGTGTTAAAATAGCTGCGTCATTGACTGTAGAACGGAAAATATACACTTTTAGGCATATAATCTTCTTTCTCCTACTTCTCTTCGTTTTTCCTGTTCTGCCTTTCAGTGTCAGGTAATGAAGAGATCTCTAGAACGAGCCCGGCTGTGTGTTTCAGGCATAGTGGCATTTACCGCCTCAGATATTTCCGAAAGCCACCGTCACCCCTTTGTAGCGTGTAAGTCTTTGGTCTCCTATCTCAACTATATTTGTATTTCACGTTCAACCTCTCCGTCATTCGCGAAATGTTTCATGTCAATGTGGTGTCAGACAGAATACTGTAGACTAAACCACGTAAACACAATATTACAGTTGCCACACTATATATATCATTCCTCGTCTGTCAGCTCGAATCATCTCCCCAGCCCACCAGACAGATGCATCTGTTGTAGTTTGAACAGGACGACAACACCAATAGTTGAAGGTCCTCGATATAATATATCGACTCAGCTATGTACCGCTTTACGCGACAAACATTTCTTCTCGCCGTAAACTTCTTCTTCTTCTTCTTCTTTGTTCATCCTCAGATCAAGGTTCCGGTTTCTCTTACAAAGGACATCGTTGTTTGTAAGGCTGTTTCATCTCCATACAGCTTTTGTCTCATATCTGTCTCACGAGGCCAGTATTGGTCTCTCATTTCCTGGGTGAGCGTGCAGCTTTGCAGGATGTGTTCCACGGTCATGGTATGCTCCCCACATGGGCATTTGTCATCTGTCCCAATCCTCATTTTGTTGTAAAGATGACCCTTCAAACTGTTATGCCCAGTTCTCAGTCTGAAGATGATGACTTGCTCTTCTCTAGTTAAGTTATAGTAGCTGTCTTCTTTTCGGAAGTCGGGGTGTTGATCAGCCCATTTTACCCTGAAGTTGGCTTTAATAATGGTCTTAGCCTGATTATATGTGATACTCAGGTCTGTTTGTGGGGATGCTCCTCCTCTCTTTGCTAGTTTATCTGCAGCTTAATTGCCTTCAATATTGCAGTAGGATAGGATCCACTGTATGACCAACCTTGGGTGTTCTGTTCTGCTGAGAGCTGTCAGGGAGAACATACATTGCTCGAGATCTTTATCTTTGTGTTGTTTTAGCGCTGCTAATACTGACGTGGCATCAGTCAGGAATACTATGTTTTCTTGGTGGATATCTTTATCTTGGATTATAAGCTCAGCTGCGGCCTTCAGTGTCTTTGCATCTGAACGGAAATTATTGGAATATGTTCCCGTTGTTAATTCTCTAGGTATTTCTTCTTCATTCCTTAGTCTGTAATAGACCCCTCCACCTCCATTGGATGTGGCTTTGTTAAATGATCCATCTGTATATACGTGTATCCATGTTTCTGGTGGGTATACTCTCCTAAGATATTCTTCTATGATAAATTTCCTTTCTGAATCTGTCTGAGTTCCCTTTTTCCTTATTCTCTCTATGGTTTCTACCATCTTAGAGGTCTTGACTTTTTTCCATGGTGGGATTTGGGATGTTTGGTTTAGATCTCTAACCACTGTCTGGCTATTGATTTGGTCTGCTCTTGCAAGTTGTTTTTTTTTTTGGGGGGGGGGGGTGGGGGGTGGGGTTTATATGATTCTCGCCGTAAACAGAAAGCATTTCAGAAAAACCATTTTGCCCCAAATAAAGAAGCGCACACCAGCACGCTGTTATTTGATTGTACACTCTGTGAACATGGACGCCATTTTGTATCTTAGTTGTGTGTGTGCATGTGTCAACTAGCGTCTGCTACCTACAGAGAACACCATCAATAGCATATAGTTTGGACATCAGGTACAGAGCACAAGATTCAAATCCAGACATAGCTTCCTAAAATCAACACAGACCATACAGACAAACCCTAAAAGTCGCCGTATCGAGAAATGCACGAATTGATGCAGGCCCCAGAGATGGGAATTCCTGAGGAATCTGCCCCCTGTTATCATCTACCATACACAACATGGAAGTCGCTGAACAGACTCCCGAACTGGTGTACCACTGTGCAAGAGGGATTTGAAACGATGGTGTTACACAGATAATGACACATGTGATTGTGGCGCAATACAGGACCCAGACCACCTGATGACCTACCCCAACCTCCAGGAAACATGCAATAAGTGCGACATGCTGGAGGCAAAAGACAAAGCAATCCATGTCGTTGAATACTGGATACATGCTGTATAACGTGGTGCTTGGACAAGGGAAGTAAGTAAGTATCGGCAAAGGGACAATGTTCAGACTACGAACATACCGCTGTGGACTACCAACAGTCCACTACAGACTACGAACAAGCCACCGTGGACTACCAACAGTCCACTACAGACTACGAACAAGCCACCGTGGACTACCAACAGGCCACTACAGACTACGAACAAGCCACCGTGGACTACCAGAGAAAAGTGGCATCAAGTCAATTCTCAACCCAACTTTAGGGACACATTGTACGGCGACGGGAAACGCCAGGCATTCTAGTCAAGATCAGGTCAAATGTGCTGGTCGATCCCCACCTCACGTCCACACAATTCTCTATGGAAACAGTGTATTTTATAGTAGTCTGGCTAAGGAGGTGGGATCGACGAGATCCTCGTAGTAGTCAGCGACACGCAGATGAAGCCAAGCATAGCACTACAATACCAACCTCTACCTTCATCGCCACGCTCGAGATATGAGGAGACTACTGCAACCCGTCCCCTAACTCTCTTTTCAGAATTCACAAAAGAGTAGATTCACTTATTGTGGGCATTGAGCAACAAAACTTTAGAGGAATCGACCCAGATGAAGAAAATGTATTTCATATCTAGCAAGCATGAGCTGCAGCAGTCAGCGACCTATAGCTGACTGCTAGCGTCAATGCCAGAGAATCAAAGCTGTCAAGACCCTTCTATACCTCCACTCGGTGATCCTGGATAACAGGCTGCAACAGAGCAGACTGCTTAAGGAGAAGGGATCGAAGAGGGAAAGCTAACCTGGTACTAAAAAAATGTCTGCTGTAGTCGGATCTGTCGGACCGAAAAGTGCAATTATCGCAGTCAAGCTGTAAACTACGACACAACGCATTCCGTTCTCTGAACTACAGCCCATTCAGGACTTGGTAGGGAGAAATTGAGAACGAACGAAGCCAAGACATATCTAGCAACTTACTTTTGGTTCTCGAATTGTACTGTGGATGCACAGTGATGTTCACAATTGGATACGCTTTGGTCTTGGATATCGCGGAAGACCCAACTCTCACGTAGACTGTATTCAGATTGACTGGTGTACTCCAAAGTCTGTGGATACATTATGTTAGACAGGACTTAAGACTGGTCAAAGGGAGACAATTCAGTACTTGCAAATCAATCAATCAATCCTAGTCGCTACTATCGGTGCATTGGCCGTCAACAACATCTCGCCAGCGTACACGGTCATGAGCTGCTTGTCTGCCTCTGGTGTAATTATTTAATTTTAGCTCCTCACAATCTCTTCTCCACGTATTTTCAGACGGGCAGTCAGCAGTGGAGCTTTCGTGCGGCTTTCACTCTACTGCGTCTTTCTTCTCCCCTTCCGAAGGCCCTTCCTTTCCCAAGGCCGTTTGCTTTTGCATTGTTATCAATGTTTTCGTATCCGACATTTGTTTTATAGATTTGAGTAACCTAACCTATTATACTCTAGGTGAATTGTCCGTGTTTAGTCTATTCTCTCCCCTATGACCTAACCAACTTGGGTGACCCTTCTGGAAGCTTTCACTTCCGTTGGCTTAGTTCCTGTGATCATTGAGACATGCACGCTCCGTCACCACCCTTTCAAGGTAACGGACTTGCAATTAGCACCTAATATTTTTCAAGACTAGCGTCAGAGTCATGTGAAACCTATTAGCCCAGATCGCATCTCCCGTCACAGTCATGTGAAACCTACTGGCCAAGATCTCACCTCTCGTCAGAGTCATGTGAAACCTACTAGCCAAGATCCCATCTCACGTCAGGGTCATGTTAAACCTACTGGCCAAGATCTCACCTCCCGTCAGAGTCATGTAAAACCTACTGGCCAAGATCTCACCTCACGTCAGAGTCATGTAAAACCTACTGGCCAAGATCTCACCTCACGTTAGAGTCATGTGAAACCTACTGGCCAAGATCTCGCCTCACGTCACAGTCATGCAAAACCTATTGGCCAAGATCTCACCTCACGTCACAGTCATGTGAAAGCTACTGGCCAAGATCTCACCTCACGTCAAAGTCATGTGAAACATGGTAACCAATGATTCATCTCACGACTGGGATATGACAACATACTGGCCAAGACCGTCCCCCCTCCGCCCCCCGACCCCCACGTCAGGGACAAGTGAAACATACTAGCCAAGATGTCACCTCACGTCAGGGTCAAGTGAAACATACTGGCCAAGATGTCACCTCACGTCAGGGTCAAGTGAAACATACTGGCCAAGATGTCACCTCACGTCAAGGTCTAGTGAAACAATCTGGGCAAGATCTCACCTCAAGTGAAACATACTGACCAATAATAAACGTCACGTCCGCGCCTTGCTCAAGTCTTTGTTTAAGCCACCTGTCCAACCAAGTGGGGATTCACACTGACATTCCCAAATTGGTGAGCCTAATTATAAGTTATCAAACAAGAACGGGAGTTCACATACCCAGGCAGTATGTTCACTGATAACGGTAGAGGGGGCAGAGAGATCGCACGTGGAATTCGGAAGGCGAACAGTGTTCGCTATCAAATTGCACCAATTTTGAAACACCCTAGAGTGCTTCTTTAAACTTAAAGGAGGCTGATAAATGCACTATTTATTCCTTCATTGTGCTACCAATGTCAATCTTGGTCTTTACTAGAAACACATATACGTAGGATTCGGAGCTATGAGATGCATTGTGGGAGAGGTGCAGCCGGAGAGACAATCTATAACCGAATGCGCAACACCACGCTGAGGCAGATAGTGGGGACAAACCCAGTTAGTGCCTACATTGACGCCCACATTATGACCAGTCTGGTTCTAAATGTTGTTATAGCCCGGGGTGAGGTTTTGGATGAACTCTCAACACGAAGTAAATAATCCCATGGCGAGCGTTTCATATAACCTCTGACAACAAAGTCCAACTCTTGGTCTTCGCGCGGCAGAACTGTTTTGACTAACAGGAGAAGGGACGGAAGGCGAGCTACTGGCGCCTTAAAACCGGTAGTTTCGGGCAGATTGGGCTCAAAAGCCTAGAAATGCAGCTCATCTAGGAATAGGAAAACCCTGATTACAAACCATCTGAAGCCTTGCAGATAAGATACTAACGTATCTTGTCGGGTTTTGTCAGATATGGCTGTGCAATCTGTTTTCTGATAACTGAAAGTTGATCAGCATCTACCAAACCTGACAGCCGACGATGTACGAAGGAGCACACGCAAGAGGATACAATGCCTTATTCTAGACCGAGGAAAGACAACCTCAGCTGAGTGTTGTGGCAGGGCAGACCAGGCCCTTAGCCTTGGTTGGCGGCTGGTCTATGAGTGAAGCCACAACAGGCGAACAGATAGAGCATTGCTCTGCTGATCCGGCAGCTCCTGCGGCTTGCCTTGTTCCAAATGTATTGGTCTCACCTTTCCCTTGGAGTAAACCAGGCAGACCGAGAGAGGGACCATACTGCATGGGCAACACATGGTCTCTATATTTCTGCCCTGGCTTTGAGCTAATAGCACAATTACCTTTGTCTGACAAGACAAGAAGAGCCAAGGATGATTGGTTATGACCAGTCTGCAGTGAGATCATATCGTGTCTCTGGCACTTTCAGGAAGTTAACGACAGCACAAGTCTCCCCTTTAGCGATAAGACGAAATCTATACATCCCACCTCTCTCCGACGCCTCATGACAAAAGCAGTCGGACAAAATAACAAACAAGAATTATGAATTGTGTATTGCACTAAAGCCAGTAGGTTTGGATTTACTTTATTCAGCGTACTTGGGTAGATATGAGAACCCATGTAACCTGCTACGGAAGAAATATTGTCATGAATGAAGAACTCTGCATGCTTAGTTTCGAACAACAATTAGGGCATTCATTGAAACAATCATTACAAACTCATGTGAAGAGATTGATTTAAATGCTCTATAAATAGCTTCGGGAATCCATAGCTTCCATGACGTCATCAATTTCGTCATTGCTTTTAGCTCACGTAGAGCATAGGAGGTAATAGATGCACTCCCTCCGTTCTTATTCAAGGTCCCCTTCTTTAGTTCCATGCAACATACTCCACCTGCATTGGCTTCCTCTTCCATTAGGTATGGCGTGCAAGTCGCTGGTCGGCACTGAGGAGGGCCGCTGTAACGCGCCACCAAAGAAAGCCCTTATGCGTACCTACCTCAAGTACGAGTGGAATTAACAAACAAAAAAGGCAAAGACCGCGTAATTAATTTTGCTAGCGCTATTTTTAGTATGGATTAACTGCGCTACTTTTTATCCTCACTCTCTCGTCTCGAGCCGCCCGACCCCAGTGGCAAGTCAAGGACAAGACGAAATGCAAGGAACTCCGCATCAAGCACCCGTGAAAAAGACGGCGGAGTCCAGAGTCGAACCCACACCACCTTATCACGAGGCCGACGGCTTAACCAATTCACCACGGAATCCCCAATTAACAACAACAGCACCATCACATGCATTTATTGATGAACCACTGCCATTTCTTAATACAATGTGAGGTTATTCAATAGGTTTTCACTCCATATTAAAGGATCGACTTCTTACCCTCTAGAGACACAGTGAGCCGCTGTGAGAACGTGCCGCTTGTCCAGTATTGCTCCAGCACATACGTTCTCCAGGACTGAGATGTGGACGACCCATGGATATTCGCACTCATCAGCCGTGATCCCTCCAACGATACGATATCTGTGGCTGTGTAAACCAGGTCTTTGGATTCCGCACTCTGAAATAGGTCGAAACGGTCAAGGTTATTCCATATCAGATACTGGGAGGAGGATTACGATGAGGATAATCATGATGATTGTGATGAGGATGATTTCAATCTAGATGATAGTGATGAGAATGATTGCAAATCTAGATGATTGTGCTGAGAATGATTGTAATCTAAATGATTGTGCTGAGGATGATTTCAATCTAGATGATAGTGATGAGAATGATTGCAAATCTAGATGATTGTGCTGAGAATGATTGTAATCTAAATGATTGTGCTGAGGATGATTTCAATCTAGATGATTGTGATGAGAATGATTGTAATCTAGATGATTATGATGATGATGATAAAATCCCTTTAGCTATGCGCAGGTAACCAAATTCCTACCAACATGTCTTCCTCAGTATCCCTCTCTGGCTTTCCCTATCCTTTTAATTCCCTCTCTCTCTCTCTCTCTCTCTCTTCTTCTTCTCTCTCAGTTTCTCTCTCTTTCTCTCTTAGTCTCTCTCTCAGTTTATCTCTCTCAGTCTCTTTCTTTCTCTATCAGACTCTCTCTCTTTCTCTCTCAGTCTCTCTCTCTCTCTGAGTCTGTCTCTCTCTGTCTGTCTCTCAGTCTCTCTCTGAGTCTCTCTCTCTTTCTCTCTCAGCCTTTCTCTCTTTCTCTCTCAGCCTTTCTCTCTCTCTCTCTCTCAATCTCTCTCTTTCTCTATGAGTCTATCTCTCTCTATCTCTCTCTCTCTCTCTCTCTCTCTCTAAATCAAGATGCACGTTAAAATGTGGAATATTCAACGCAACAAACACAGTGAAAAAAATATACCGCACCAAGACGAAAACACCATCTAAACCTACGTTACGGCCAATATGCCTTCGTCAGGGACAACGAATAACAACAATAATTAACTAACGAATCAAAGAAGAGGGAACGGCGTGGGCTAGTTGTTAAGTGATACGGCTCACAATCCGAAGGTGCTGGGTTCGATCCCCATCACAGCACCGGCCGTTACCCCGGGGAAGCAAACCCTTAGAAAATGCAGGTGGAAGTCGGATGCACTGGGCCAACAGGCGCAAAATAAAAACTACAGTGCAACGCACACCGCCTTGGGGATTAGAGAAATAAGGCGAACGCAAAAACAAAAACAAAAAAAACAAAAAACAAAAATCAAAGAAGGAGGGATTAATATATACATTGAGGGATGTCAATACATATTGGTGAAAAAATGGTTTACTGTTAACTGAGAACAAAAATCACTCCCTTCAAGACCGGGGCAGGAACTCAAATGACAGACAAAAGGACAAAAGTGGGAAGAAGTGGCCATGAGGGCGTAAGAAGTGGAAAAGTCAGGTGAGCCGGTGGCGGTCAGATTCTGAAAGATTTAATTAGAGAGAAAAGGGGTTAAATAATAGAAGGAGGTCGGTATGAGATGAGGATTCAAGAAAAAAGTATGGAAGATATTAGTCCCGTGTTCCTGCAGGCAGCTCACGAGGGTGATCAGTTTGTTTTCAATGGCAAATCGAAGACGATCGCCAGAGAAGCAAGAAACTAAGCCTGTGTCAAGTCGGTGCTGCTGTATGGAAAGGAAACATGAGTGGTGTCCAAGGGCAAACATAATAGACAGTTTCTTCGTTAACACATGCATAAGAAGGATAATTGATATCAAGTGGCAGGATATGTTGAGGAATTGAGAACTATGGGAAAGGAGCCAATAACAGCCACTGAAACAACAAGACAAAGATGCTGAGCAGCGCATGAGCTGCAGTGGTCAGCGACCCATAGCTGACTGCTAGCGTCAGGGCCAGCGAACCAGAGCTGCCAAGACCCTTCTACACCTCCACGAGGTGATGCTGGATAACAGGCTGCAGCAGGGCATACTGGCTAAGGAGAAGGGATCGAAGAGGGAAAGCTAATCCGGTACTCAAAAAATGCTTGCTGAAGTCGGACGTATTGGACCGAAAAGTGCAAATATCGCAGCTAAGCTGTAAACTACGACACAACGCATTCCGTTCTCTTGACTACATGCTGCTACTTAATCTCTTTCAGGGTTTGGTAGCGGAAGATTTAGAACGAACGAAGCCAAGCTAAGCCAAGCCAAGCCAAGCCAAACAACAAAAACAAAGAAAATGGGGCTGGACAGGACATACGCTGCGGAAGGCACTTTTCTGACCTAGCCAGACAGACTCTTACATGGAATCGTCAGGGAAAGAGAAAGAGGGTAGATAAAACTGCACGAAGAAATGAATGTGAGAAGGAACTAAGATTAGATTATTAGATCAGGAGAGAGAAAGAAAGAGCAATCCTTGACCTTTTATGCTGGCAGGATGTTGCCAATGGCCGATGCACCGAGAGAAGCAAGGGGCTTAATTGGCTGATTGAGATCGAAATGTTCAATGACACGAAACATGACTTACCAAACGATGGAACGGTTGTTGTCGTTATATTGTTGGTGGTAGTGGTATCGGCTGTTGATGTGCTTGCCAACGTGGCAGTTGTATGTGGAGATGATCTTGCTAAGGTTGTTCTGAGTATTGTGGTAGATGTTGCCGATGTAGTCTTAATGGTCGTAGGCGTAGAAATTGATCTCAGGGTTGTATATAAGGTGCTTGTTGGTACCCTTGTTGTTGCCGATGTAGTCTTAATGGTCGTAGGCGTAGAAATTGATCTCAGGGTTGTATATAAGGTGCTTGTTGGTTCCCTTGTTGTTGCCGATGTAGTCTTAATGGTCGTAGGCGTAGAAATTGATCTCAGGGTTGTATATAAGGTGCTTGTTGGTACCTTTGTTGTTGAAGATGTAGCTGTAGTTGTTGACGCAGTGGTAGATGTAGTTGGCGTGGTGGATGTCGTAGTGGAGGTCGTAGAAGAAAATGTGCCTTGAGTGATATTCTCTGTAGTTATGGCTGTTGTAACTATTAAAACACAAAACGGTAATTGAAGTTTGTACAATTCTCGACAGATTTTTTAAATACAATGCTCAAACAAATTAAAGACCATTCAGTTTTTTTAAGGAAACGAAAAACTATTCTTGCCATATGGAAGTTAATTATGGACAATTCTTTTGGTTTGATTAAAGTTTTCCTTTTCTGATTCCACTGGCAAATGCACACTCTTTTCCGCCCCAGACCGTAGTCCTTTGGGCGATATCAGGAACGAATTGGCCAGTGTATGGATGCATGTGTGTATTATGTATCTGTATCGTACTCCACTATGGCAGTTATGCAGTACAGTACAGTAGTTTTGTCAAGTCTGGCTAGTGCTGGGAAGATGAGAGTATCATCGTATGTCTCGAGTAACTAGCATCTGCGGGCAACGACTCCACTGCCTTATGGAAATCTCAGGAGAGAGTAGGGCTACGGGGGTAAACCCAGACAGAAAATCCGGAGTGGTAGCACCTACTGCGAATGGTTTCAAAATTTCAAACTCATTCCGGCAGCTTCTATAGCTGAGCTGGTGCCAAATTGTCATGCTCTGCATTCCTTTGGATTACACCGGTGAGGCCTAGAGGGGGGATCCTACAATTTGAGAAACTACTCACTGTGAAACGTGCATGGTCTACATAAACTGAGACGCCTATTAGTTATGAGTTTTACCAATCTTTTTTTTTAAATGGAGAAGTGGTTGTACCGAGAAAAATTCTCGACACGCCCAGTCAAAGTGTACGCGAAATGATTTCTAACCTGTTATGTTGAGAACCAAGTACGGCCTCAATATACACCCCTACACCACGCACAATTACGGGCAAAGATAGGTGTCACTGCGATCATCAGAGATGTGCTTCTGTATAGAAATGCGTTTCGATATTTATGAAAAGTTAAGACCAATAATGAGGAATTGACTTTGCTCGCCCAGATGACAGTTAAGTACCAGCCATTTCCTTTCCTCATAACTGTAATTCTGGAATCCCACTTTCAGCTTTGTCGCTCTTCTTTGCATCCTTTCCAGCATGTTTATATCCCGTCTACGATACCAAGACACTATTCTACTTCCATGCTAGAGGTCCTGGAAACGGTGTAGTCTGGTTAAGTTGAAGGGATCGAAGTGGGAATGGCAAAACGGGTTCTCATAAAAGCCAACCGAAATCGGGCGTGTCGGGTCGAAAGGCGCAGCGATCGCTGCCTCGTTGACCAATAAGATACAACGTCACAGCGCTCTTTTCAGGACGAACGCCTAGGATGAAAAAGGAGAAGAAGAAAAAGAAAAAAGCAGAAGAAGAAGAAGAAGAAGATAAAGAAGAATAAGGAGGATGAAGAAGAAGAAGTAAAAGAAGAAGAAGAAGATGATGATGATGAAGAAGAAGACGAAGAATAAGGAGGAGGATAAAGAAGAAGAAGAAGAATAAGGAGGAGGATGATGAAGAAGAAGAAGAAGAAAAAGAAAAGGAGAACGAAGAAGAAGAAGAAGAAGGAGAAGAAGAAGAAACAGATGATAAAGAAGAAGGTGAAGAAGAAGATGAAGAACAATAAAGAGGAGGATGAAGAAGAAGAAGAAGAAATAGGATGAAGAAGGATAAGAAGAAGATGAAGAAGGAGGAGGATGAAGAAGAAGAAGTAGAAGAAGAAGAAGAAGAAGAAGAAAAACACGAAGAAGAAAATGGAGAAAAAGGAAGAAGAAGAAGTAGAAGAAGAAGAAGAAGAAGAAGAAGAAGAAGAAAATGATGAAGAAGAAGAAGATGAAGAAGAATAAGGAGGAGGATGAAGAAGAGGAAGAAAATGACGATGAAAAAGAAGAAAAAAAAATGAAGAAGAAATAGAGAGAGATCGGATACAGTAGTTAGGTGCAGCTATTAAAGTCATCAGTCTTCCTGTCAGTCATTCACCAAGAATCTGAAGCGATGCCTTACCTAGAACTGGTGGGGGAACGGTCGGACATCTGCTTGTACATACTTCAAACTTCAACTGTAGTGCTGAAGCAGATATGAACTGTCTGAAAAATCTCCGCTGATGTTCACATCGTGTGCGACAGATATCTGAAATGAACAGAAATATATTTCCTTCTCATATTCATCTTAAATAAATTGTCCTATAATACCATTCGGGCCGATGAAGAAGCTGTAAATGAGCTGACAGCAGTCACATACTCATAGCTGGCTGCTTGCACCAGGGTCAGTGACCTAGAATTGACCAAGACCTTATTCACCCTCCAAGCGGTGGCCCTTGAAACAGGCTGTAACTATGCAGACTGGCTAAGAGATGAGGGATCGAATTGGGAAGGTAAACCTTTTCCAAAACTGATGTGCTGAAATCGGATGTGTTGGACTGTATGGTCTAGGTAACGCAGCCTCGCTGTAAACTAAAAAAAATAATAAAAATCCTTTTTCAAGACGAACGCTGATTAGCCAAAAAACGAAGAAGAAGGATGAGAAAAAGAAGAAGAAAAGAAGAAGAAGAAGAAGAAGAGAAGAAGAAGAGAAGAAGACAGCCAAGAATAGGAAGAATAATAAGAAGAAGAACAACAATACAAAGAATAAGAACACGAAGAACAAGAAGAAGAATAACAACAAAAAAGAAGAAGAGAAGAAGAGGAAGAGGAAGAAGATGAAAAAGAAGACGAAGAAGAAGATGAAAAAGAAGACGAAGAAGAAGAATTGCAAGAAGAAGACGAAAAAAGAAGATATCACTTCAATTTTGTCATCCAATCCTATGATCTAATTTAGCTGATCCTGAACTTGCAGAAAGTGATAGCCACGTTGTGAATATGGTGAGATTAGTCTAAATATAGATGCCCCAGACCATGGATTTGCCGGGAATTTACACTAGTCGACAACTTACACTTGTGCTCACGGAAACGTATTGTTTTTTTTCCATTTGGACACTTCATTCGTTCGTTTTGTGTGTTTTCTTCCGTTTGATTATCCTGAAATCGACATCGGCTATATGAATAGCACTACCCTTAAACATGTGTCATATTTGACGGTCTAGTTCACCCGGCTGAACTTCACGAGATTGGCGCCCTTCGCCCTAGCTGAAGACAGTGTCAGCTTTGTTGTATGAAATTTAGACACGACTATAATGAACTGCCATCTGGAAAGAAATGGGCTCCGTCAGGTGTGTAGCGGCCCAAGACGCACCGTTGTTATATGGTGAGAGCTGGTACATCAAACTTCAATAACCTTGACTCGAGGACTTTCTAGGTTATGGGATTGCTGATGATGATGATGATGATGATGATGATGAGTCTAAGGCAGAGGTTTTCAAACGTGTTTGGTCCCCGCTCCCTTGACATGTGCATTACTTCCAGCGGCTCCTTTCTGTACTATATATAAGCAATTGTCCCCAAAAATATTTATGACTTCTGAATATGTATATTTAAACATCTGATACCAATGTCACGTATTGGTACATACATCGGCGCAAACATGTCGCCCTACAAAGATCTATATTTATTGATGGACTTTGTATCATATTATCGAGCCCAGCACTTTTCACAAGCCACTGCAACGCCCTTATCAGAGGGCCACGACGCCCATCGGAGCTTCGACGAACAGTTTGAAAACTTCTCGGTCTAAGGTATAGTCCTTCAAAACAGCCTGGTCACACGAAGAGACGAGTGTGACAGTCAAGTAACTTCCGTCGAAAATCGGCGTGAATGGAGACCAATTCATTATGGGTTTCGTGGGGAGAACGCAAGAGGACAACTCAGAATAGAAACTATCTGAGTACATCAGTTGAGCCCCTGTGCTCCAAGAGAAATCAGACTACTAAATTACAAGTAAAATGTATACTTACTTACTTCAATATTTGATAATCCGTTCCTCAACAGTGGTTGTACCGCTGCGGACCTCAGCGTAGTCTCGAACGTTCACTGCCATGGACCAAAGATTTCCATTTCTTCTGACGTATTGGGAATGTTCTAGTGGAGTTTGACCAACGTGTTGAATGTCTACATGTGGTCGCTTTTAGGTCTGTTCTTTAGCAGTGTATATTATGTGGGCCACTTCATGATATTTATTTCAAATGTTTAGATAAGGGAATATGAGTTTAAACTCTGTATTTCAACCATTGAGATAAGGCGACATGCGTTTGTTTTGTATTTAAACTATTTAGATACTGCAGCATTAAAAAAGTCTATGTATTTTAAATATTTAGATACGGCAGCATGAACAAATCTATGTATTTTTAAATATTTAAATGCGGTCATTTGAGTTATAGCTCTGAATTTCAAATGTTTAGAAAAAGCAACATGACTTTAAGCTCTGTATTTCCATTATTTAGATTGGATAACAATGGTTTAAGCTCTGTATTTCAACTATTTAGATAAGGTGTGATTTACAGCTTTGTTTTTCAAATGCTTTGATAAGGCAATATGACTTTATGCTCTATGTTTCAACTATTCAGATCAGGTAATATAAAATTAGTTTATGTATTTCAACTGTTTAGATAAAGTAATTCAAATGTAATCTCAGTATTTCAGCTTTTTAGAAAGGGTAATATGAAATTAGTCTAGTTCAACGATTTAGATTAGGTGATTTTAGCTTAAGCTCTGTGCTTCAACAGTTTAGATTCGGTAAAATAAGCATTAACTCTGTAATTCAACAGTTTATTTTGGTTGATTTGAGCATAATTTCTGTACTTCAACAGTTTGTATTCGATTATAAGAATGTAAGCTCTGTAATTCAACCATTTATATTCAATGACATGAATTTAAGGTATTCAATTTCACAGTTTATGTTCGATGGTGTGAATGTAAGCTCTGTAATTCAAGTCTAAATTCGGTGATATGAATTCAGACTTTCTAGTTCAAGAGTTTATGTTCGATGGTGTGAATTTAAGCTCTGTAATTCAACAGTCTATATTCGGTGATATGAATTTAAACTCTCTAGTTCAAGAGTTTATGTTCGATGGTGTGAATTTAAGGAATATAATTCAAAAGTTTATGTTCGATGATATGAATTTAAGGAATCTTATTCAACAGTCTATATTCGGTTAAATGAATTTAAACTGCCTAGTTCAAGAGTTTATGTTCGATTGTGTGAATTTAAGGAATCTAATTCAACAGTTTATGTTCGATGAAATGAATTTAAGGAATCTAATTCAGCAGTTAATGTTTGATGGTGTGAATTTAAGAAATCGAATTCAATAGTTTATGTTCGATTGTGTGAATTTAAGGAATTTAATTCAACAGCTTATGTTCGATGGTGTGAATTTAAGGAATCTAATTCAACAGTTTATATTCAATGGTGTGAATTTAAGCTCGTAATTTAACAGCTTATGTTAGATGATTTGAGTTTAAGATCTCTAATCCCAGAGTTTAAGTTTAGGGATCTAATAACAAACTCTGATCTACAACCTACATCATAATATCAATCGCCGTATTCGACACGCTTTAGTCGACCATGCACTAAATTGGTACCAGGTGTTTTTTTTTGTAATGGACATCAAGGCAAAGAGGTAAGGAGTTAGCCAACCACCCCCTCCCCCACCCCTTCTAAGTTTCACTGCACCAAGGTCTAGTAGAATTGTAACAGTTCCAACCGGAGCATGAGCGTAAAGGGCAGGGGTGATATGGGCAGCGACTCTGAAAACAAAGGTACCTGAATATGTGCCAATGTCACTCTCCGTCTCGACACTACGCCAAGGTCACTCGCCGTCTCGATACCAAGTCAACAAAGGAAAACTGGAGGGGGAAAGAATATGTCTTGTACAGGTAGGGGCTAGGAGCTGACCACTCTGGCGTTCGAATTTGGGTAGTTTGGGGTTAGTGACAGACAGAGGCCAGCAGATCTTGGTACGATATTCTGAGTGACAGGATTTCAGAGTGATTCTTTCCAATAACAACTAAATGGAGGTAGGTCCAAACTAGAGGATGGCTGGAGCAGACATCCCACAGAGGACAATGGACAGCTCTGATACTGCTTGACACTATATAATACTAGACAAAGTTTAACTTAAGCAGACTGGCCATGGAGAGAGAGAGAGAGAGAGAGAGAGAGAGAGAAATTAGCTAGGCGTCTGTTTAGCTCGCCGACTTTATAGAAGAGCGATTGATAGGCTGTTTGACCGATGTTAGTGAGATAGAATAGAATATAGGGTGGCGGAACCAGCATACGCTTTTGAGTCTTGGCCAGTCGCTCTATAAGGTGTGTGTTGGGCGCCGTGTGTCTAGAAGAGATCTTAATGTGTGTTGTACGTGCAGGACACATTGTGAGCGATAAATGTTCTGAAGGGATACGCGAGTGAACAGATCGCCTAAGGAGAGATCTGGATGTGTGTGTGGTGTGTGAAGGACACCGAGGGAACGATATATGTTCCAGAGTGTGTGTATACACAGATAGATTGAGTGTGTGATCACATGTGAGTATACGTTGAATAGATTGAATGTATTATGTCAAGATTATCCGCCTGAGGAGATCTGAGTGTGAGTGAATGCACAGAATACGAAGTGAAGACGAGTTTTTGAGAGTGTGTTGAGGATGCAGATACGGGGAGGAACGTGTGTGGCTAGAACTGGGTTGGTGTAGTTCGGAGCAATATTCAATAACTTAGCTGATAACCTCCGCGTATCTATTTAGTTAAGATGTATTTCTTGTGTTGTCTGTAATCTCATTGCACTCACTTTAATAGTTTTTGTATGAATATGATGTAATAAATCTGCCACCTGCTGCGTGCTGTTATTTGATGTGTGTGGTCGTGAATGATGTGAATACATGTGGTAACATTCTAGATAGAAAAATCCCAGTGAAAACATGGACTCTGCTACAGAATAAAGTGTCTATCACTTTATCTCCGACAGCATTGCCTGCGTGCGACTACCATGTTATATCAATTTAGATTTTCTGATCCCAATGTAAACTATGTCGCTCAATATTTCTTTACCTGCGTTGGAACTCTGCCCTTCCACTTCGTGTATGTCCCACGATAGAAGAAGTACTGTCACCATCACACCAATAGCTTGTTTATAAGACATGGTTTGTCAAGTTGTCACTGATGGAAAGAAAGATAACAATCTGGTTTTGTTTGTTTGTGTTCGTGTATGTGTGTGTTCTCGTGTGTGTGTGTGTGTGTATATATATATGTATGTATGTATGTATTTATGTATGTATATATATATATATATATATATATATATATATATATATATGTATATATATATATATATATATATATATATATATATATATATATATATATATATATATATATATATATATCTTTAGATAGGGTGACAAGCGTTTAAGCTCTGTATTTCAACATTTTATATTCGATTATAACGATTTAAGCTCTGTAATTCAACCGTTTTTGTTCAATGATATTAATGTAAGCTCTCTAATTCAACAGTTTATATTCAATGACATGAATTTAAGGTAGCTAATTCCAGTCATATACAAATACACACACACACACGTATACACACACAGACATACATCCATAAACACATGATAACTGTCCATCGTTGTCGATGACGACTACCGACACCATCCTTGGTGTATGTGTTCTGTTTTGTTTCTGCGCTGTCTGACATATTTTGGTGTAACGTTTGCTGTGCCTCATGTGGCTTATCAATTCAATGCGGGCACGGAATGTTCTATTTCATGTTTTGGTGTAACATTTGCTGAGCCTCATGTGGCTTATCAGTTCAATGCCGGCACGGAATGTTCTATTACATGGCTTACATACTATGTCTTCTGCTGTCGGTGAGAGTGGTTTCGCTGCTCTATCCTTCCGGATCCGGCGTTTGGTTTGCGCCGTCTGCAATCGGTGACTTTCTCCTTCAGAAGCGCCCAGCTTTACCGCATTTCTCCAGACTGATCTGTTTCCCGCAATGTACTTCCAGTTGTCTTTATCTATGTGACAGCATCTCAGGGTTTCCTTCAGGCTGTCCTTAAATCGCTTTGGGGATGGGGGTGGACCTCCTTTTCGACAGTCTTCCCTAAGCTCACCATACAGAAGTCTTGTTGGCAGTCTTTTGTGACATGTGTAGAAGGTGCACATCCCATCTCAGATGTGCCGCCTGCAGTGATGCATGGATGCTTGGCATGTCTGCTCCTTTCAGAACTTCAGTGTCAGGGACATGGTCCTGCCAGAGGATGCAGAGTATGGTTTTGTGGAAGTGGTTCAACCGTTTTGCCTCTCTCGAATAGACAGTCCAACTCTCTCATGCGTATAACAGGGTTGGGAGGATATCAGCTCGCTAGACCTTGAGCTTTGTCTTGGTGCTAATGCCCCGACGCTTCCATACTGTCACCCGCATTCTACCGAAGGTGGCAAGTAGACATACATACATACATACATACATACATACATACATACATACATACATACATACATACATACATACATACATACATACATACATACATACATACATACATACATACATACATACATACATACATACATACATACATACATACATACATACATACATACATACATACATACATACATACATACATACATACATACATACATACATACATACATACATACATACATACATACATACATACATACATACATACATACATACATACATACATACATACATACATACATACATACATACATACATACATACATACATACATACATACATACATACATACATACATACATACATACATACATACATACATACATACATACATACATACATACATACATACATACATACATACATACATACATACATACATACATACATACATACATACATACATACATACATACATACATACATACATACATACATACATACATACATACATACATACATACATACATACATACATACATACATACATACATACATACATACATACATACATACATACATACATACATACATACATACATACATACATACATACATACATACATACATACATACATACATACATACATACATACATACATACATACATACATACATACATACATACATACATACATACATACATACATACATACATACATACATACATACATACATACATACATACATACATACATACATACATACATACATACATACATACATACATACATACATACATACATACATACATACATACATACATACATACATACATACATACATACATACATACATACATACATACATACATACATACATACATACATACATACATACATACATACATACATACATACATACATACATACATACATACATACATACATACATACATACATACATACATACATACATACATACATACATACATACATACATACATACATACATACATACATACATACATACATACATACATACATACATACATACATACATACATACATACATACATACATACATACATACATACATACATACATACATACATACATACATACATACATACATACATACATACATACATACATACATACATACATACATACATACATACATACATACATACATACATACATACATACATACATACATACATACATACATACATACATACATACATACATACATACATACATACATACATACATACATACATACATACATACATACATACATACATACATACATACATACATACATACATACATACATACATACATACATACATACATACATACATACATACATACATACATACATACATACATACATACATACATACATACATACATACATACATACATACATACATACATACATACATACATACATACATACATACATACATACATACATACATACATACATACATACATACATACATACATACATACATACATACATACATACATACATACATACATACATACATACATACATACATACATACATACATACATACATACATACATACATACATACATACATACATACATACATACATACATACATACATACATACATACATACATACATACATACATACATACATACATACATACATACATACATACATACATACATACATACATACATACATACATACATACATACATACATACATACATACATACATACATACATACATACATACATACATACATACATACATACATACATACATACATACATACATACATACATACATACATACATACATACATACATACATACATACATACATACATACATACATACATACATACATACATACATACATACATACATACATACATACATACATACATACATACATACATACATACATACATACATACATACATACATACATACATACATACATACATACATACATACATACATACATACATACATACATACATACATACATACATACATACATACATACATACATACATACATACATACATACATACATACATACATACATACATACATACATACATACATACATACATACATACATACATACATACATACATACATACATACATACATACATACATACATACATACATACATACATACATACATACATACATACATACATACATACATACATACATACATACATACATACATACATACATACATACATACATACATACATACATACATACATACATACATACATACATACATACATACATACATACATACATACATACATACATACATACATACATACATACATACATACATACATACATACATACATACATACATACATACATACATACATACATACATACATACATACATACATACATACATACATACATACATACATACATACATACATACATACATACATACATACATACATACATACATACATACATACATACATACATACATACATACATACATACATACATACATACATACATACATACATACATACATACATACATACATACATACATACATACATACATACATACATACATACATACATACATACATACATACATACATACATACATACATACATACATACATACATACATACATACATACATACATACATACATACATACATACATACATACATACATACATACATACATACATACATACATACATACATACATACATACATACATACATACATACATACATACATACATACATACATACATACATACATACATACATACATACATACATACATACATACATACATACATACATACATACATACATACATACATACATACATACATACATACATACATACATACATACATACATACATACATACATACATACATACATACATACATACATACATACATACATACATACATACATACATACATACATACATACATACATACATACATACATACATACATACATACATACATACATACATACATACATACATACATACATACATACATACATACATACATACATACATACATACATACATACATACATACATACATACATACATACATACATACATACATACATACATACATACATACATACATACATACATACATACATACATACATACATACATACATACATACATACATACATACATACATACATACATACATACATACATACATACATACATACATACATACATACATACATACATACATACATACATACATACATACATACATACATACATACATACATACATACATACATACATACATACATACATACATACATACATACATACATACATACATACATACATACATACATACATACATACATACATACATACATACATACATACATACATACATACATACATACATACATACATACATACATACATACATACATACATACATACATACATACATACATACATACATACATACATACATACATACATACATACATACATACATACATACATACATACATACATACATACATACATACATACATACATACATACATACATACATACATACATACATACATACATACATACATACATACATACATACATACATACATACATACATACATACATACATACATACATACATACATACATACATACATACATACATACATACATACATACATACATACATACATACATACATACATACATACATACATACATACATACATACATACATACATACATACATACATACATACATACATACATACATACATACATACATACATACATACATACATACATACATACATACATACATACATACATACATACATACATACATACATACATACATACATACATACATACATACATACATACATACATACATACATACATACATACATACATACATACATACATACATACATACATACATACATACATACATACATACATACATACATACATACATACATACATACATACATACATACATACATACATACATACATACATACATACATACATACATACATACATACATACATACATACATACATACATACATACATACATACATACATACATACATACATACATACATACATACATACATACATACATACATACATACATACATACATACATACATACATACATACATACATACATACATACATACATACATACATACATACATACATACATACATACATACATACATACATACATACATACATACATACATACATACATACATACATACATACATACATACATACATACATACATACATACATACATACATACATACATACATACATACATACATACATACATACATACATACATACATACATACATACATACATACATACATACATACATACATACATACATACATACATACATACATACATACATACATACATACATACATACATACATACATACATACATACATACATACATACATACATACATACATACATACATACATACATACATACATACATACATACATACATACATACATACATACATACATACATACATACATACATACATACATACATACATACATACATACATACATACATACATACATACATACATACATACATACATACATACATACATACATACATACATACATACATACATACATACATACATACATACATACATACATACATACATACATACATACATACATACATACATACATACATACATACATACATACATACATACATACATACATACATACATACATACATACATACATACATACATACATACATACATACATACATACATACATACATACATACATACATACATACATACATACATACATACATACATACATACATACATACATACATACATACATACATACATACATACATACATACATACATACATACATACATACATACATACATACATACATACATACATACATACATACATACATACATACATACATACATACATACATACATACATACATACATACATACATACATACATACATACATACATACATACATACATACATACATACATACATACATACATACATACATACATACATACATACATACATACATACATACATACATACATACATACATACATACATACATACATACATACATACATACATACATACATACATACATACATACATACATACATACATACATACATACATACATACATACATACATACATACACATATTTAGTTATAATATAACATAGTAGAACATTAACAAATCTGTTACTCGATATTATTGTAGATTATTTTTATAAAATGTATTATATTATAATTACCATGCTGTTATACTACTATGTTATTGTATACTGTATTATGCCATATTGTAATACTTTGTTGCTATGTTATGTTTTGCTCTATTATTGCGTGCAAAATTATGTAGAAGTAGTTGTATAGTGGTAGCAGTTGTAGTATTAGTAGGCGTAGTAGTAGTAGTAGTAGTAGTAGTAGTAGTAGTAGTAGTACTAGTAAAGTAGTAGTAGTGGTAGAATTAGTGAAAGTAGTAATAGTAGTAATTGTAGTAGTAGTAGTAGTAGTAGTAATAGTAGTAGTAGTAATAGTAGTAGTAGTAATAGTAATAGTAATAGTAGTAGTGGTATGTAGTAGTAATAGTAATAGCAGTAGTGGTAGTAGTATTAGTAGAAGTAGTAGTAGTGTGGTGGTAATGGTTGTAGTAGGGGTAGTAACATTAGTAGTAATGGATATATTGTTAGCAGAAATAGTATTAGTGAAAGTGGTAATGGTGGTAGTTGTGGTAGTAGGAGTATTAGTAGTAGTGGTAGTAGTAGTAATGGTGGTGGTAGTAGTAGTAGTAGTAGTAGTAGTAGTAGTAGTAGTAGTAGTAGTAGTAGTAGTAGTAGAGGTAGTAGTAGTGGTAATAGTAATACACAAAAAATACTGTTATTCTCTCAAGCTGTCATCATCCTAAAATGCTAAGTCTAAAATAGCGTCCTTAGTTTCATCACAGCAACCAAATCTCGTGAGATATCAGCTTCTCGTGAATTTCACGATAAAGCAAATATTTGACTAACGATGTTATCATACATTGCCCGTGAACTTGACATTAACAGTTCGTATGTCCCGTTGGGTCAAAGAAGTCATAAAACCATGGCAGGCCCCGAAGATCCAACAGTGAATGAACTGACAGCAACCTACAACTAACAGCTAGCTGCTTGCGTGAGGGTCAGGGATCCAGAGCCGTCCAAGACCCTACTCCGCCTCCAAATATCAGCCCTGAAAACCAGTTGCACTCATGTAGTCTAAGATAGATTGTATCCAATGGGAAAGGCAAGCTTGGTCCCAAATATGTCGTGCTGCAATCGGATGTGTCAGACCGAAAGGCGCAGGTGTCGGAACCAAGCTGCAAACTACACCATAACGTCAAAAGGTCTTCATCAAGACGAACGAAAGAAAAAGAAATCAAGACAATCCTGGTTAACACTATTATACAATTTTCACGGATTTAAATTCCAGGCAATGAGCACGCGCCGACGTTCCTGTGGGACATAATTGAGCCTAGTTTGGTTAGGAGAAGCGTCTGGTTTAGGGGTGTAAAGCTTGGTTTGCAGCCCCAACATCCCGGGTTCGAAACCACTTCGTGTCCAGTTTGACTGACCATGTCGTGATATAACATAATGTAATCCAGAAAGTAAAACCTTTAATCAAATACAAAACAAAGAACCTTCTTCGTTTGAAAGGTCAGTAAGGTCAGGTTATCCGATAACCGGCAAATACGTTCTGATGTCGTCTAAAGTTATACGCTATTTGGTTGAAAGCGGTGTGTCTACTCCAATATAATCCAGAAAGTGAAACCTTTGATCAAATAAAAAACAAAGAACTATCTTGGTTTGAAAGGTCAGTCAGGTCAGGTCATCCTATAACCGGTTAGGTCGTTGAGGCCCCCATGAAGACATCCCCACAACCCCACGCCACCCTTCTCTGTTAGCGGCCGCTGCCTGTGCTTCCCCTGGTCGGTGATTGGTCCATTCTTTTATGTTGATCTTCCACCTCTTTTTGGGACGACCTCTTCATCGTCTGCCTTGCAGCTTTTCGAGCGAGATCTATTTGCAAGATCATTTGATCTCGATATGTGATCGTTCCAAGCGAGTTTCCTTCTTTTGACAGTTACCAAGAGGTCTTCAAAATGCCCCATTGCTGGTGGAATTCTTTCTCTAATTTCCTCATTTGTAACTCGATCTTTGTACGTGACTTAACTTAACGTTTTTATTCTGGATTAGAAGATTCTGCAGAGTGCATTAGACCAGTTTCATTTACATTTCCTTAGTCTAAAAGCTATGTGCATCCAATCTATTCTTAAATGCATTAATTGTCCCTGCCTCTACTAATTCATGTGGCAGTGCATTCCAAGCATTCACCACTCTCTGACTGAAAACAAAGATTTCAAAATATCTAATCTGGATTTTTCTTTAGTTAATTTGTAGCTATGCCCTCTTGTTCGTGTAAGTGTTTGTATTTTGAAAAACTTCTTAGTCTAATTTATCAGTTCTTTTGATTATCTTATAAACATGTATTACATCTCCTCAAATTCTTCTCTTTTCTAGACACGGTAGGCCGGTTTTTCTTACTCTTTTCTCATAACTGTAATTCTGGAATTTCACTTTTAGCTTTGTCGCTCTTTTCTGTATTCTTTCTAGCATGTTTATATTTCCTCTACGATGAGGACTCTACACCTGTACTCCAAACTAGGTCTAACTAATGATTTATACAATTTCATTATCATTTCCTTGCTCCTATTTTTAATATTTCTTTTTATCATACCTAACATTGCATTTGCCTTTTTCACTGCTATCCAGACTTGCTCATTCACTTTACCTGTATGATCTAGTATAACCCCTAGGTCCCTTTCCTTTTCTATCATTCGAATATTGTTCTCGCACATTCTGTAATTATGTTCCAGATTGGATCTACCCATGTGGATGACTGTACATTTATCTACATTAAACTCAATTTGTCAGCTCGCCAACCATTCTCGAATTTTATCTTGTAAATCCGACCTCAATATATCCAATTCTACTTTAGATGAGATACTACAGCACAGTTTTGTGTCATCAGCGAATTTAGAAGTCTTTTAGACGTTTAGAAGTCTTCGAGAACGTTTCATCTCTGGGGCCTGTATTTTCCGCTGCAGATCAGCTGTAATTGTCCATGTGTCACAAGCATAGAGGAATATTGACAGAACCAAAGTATTCATTCATCTGATCTTTGTGGATATGGGCAACTCTTTATCTTGCCAGATTTTGTTACGCAGTGCAAGCGCCGCTATTGTCTCTGCTATTCTGGCCAACACTTCACGTTTTGATCCTTCATCACTGACAATCGAACACATATATTTAAAACTATCGATCAATTTAAGTTCCTGGCCATTAGCTTTTATCCGTCTGTTGAAGCCCTAGGTTTGAAAGGTAGAATAATTTTTAAAAAGTAACCCATTCTGTAAAGACAATGATACACACACAAAATCGACAACTTCTAAACCTCATGGTCCAAGAGAAGAGACTAAGTCAAACCAGACTAAGACAGGATAAATCATTATCATCATCAAGTGCCGTCTCTGAATCTCCAGCTGTCTCTGTCTCGTGCTAAGCTGATACACTCAGTCAGACCCATCTTGATGTTGTCTGTCCATCTGTACCTCTCCTGCCGTCTGGCTCTCTTACTCTCTCTCTCTCTCTCCTCTTCCCCCTAATATAACTTCTAACAGACTGCCGTGTCGCTTGACATTACCAAAATATTTTATTTTAAACCCATTATTTCTTTGTTTGTTCAGAAGAATCTCTTCGAGCAAGAGTTGTCCAAGAACCTCACTATTTGTTTTCCTGTCTTTCCACTATCTTTTGGCTAGAAAATGCCAATACTTTGGTTACATCAAGAGACACAACGGTCTTGAGAGAACAGTGATGGAAGGTATGGTGTCAGGCAAAAGAGGAAGGGGTAGACCAAGAAGACAATGGCACGAAGATATCCAGAAATGCATGTGTATGACTGTGAAGGAGGCTGGAGTTTTGGAAAGGGAACGAGTTTCTTTCAAACAGACTATGATGGGAGCGACGTTCTATAAAGCACATGCTACATGATGATGATCTTTCCACACACACACAAAAATCGTCAAAATCTTCTGAATACCCACATTTCCTAGATTTCAATACTCTTCTCCGTTTTCTTCGTCATGGCCCTAGTTACTGTTCCAAACAATATAAGGACAATACAGGACAAACAGATAATTTTTGTAACTCAGTCAATCAAACCATTCAGTACGAAGAAGAAGAAGAAGAAACTATTCAGGTCCCTACAGTGTATTGGCTTTCAACAACTGCACTCAAGTTCTTGCTCTTATATGATATTCTTTGTAACTCCGTCCGTGTCTTTTTTGTTCATTTAATGTCTGTCGCAAGCTATCTTTTTTTTTAACTTAACGGCTTTATGTATACAACCAATTTCTTCTAAGTACACCTAATCTAAAAATACCTATTCCCATTCAATCTAAGAAAGAAGTAATTTGGCTAGATTTTTCACTAGAATTTTTTTAATTTTGTCCGGACAGTGACCGTTAAGCCTACTCTTTCCGATTTCTAACTGTCAAGGGATTTTCAATGTGCTCGACACTGAACACGGGAGTCCGATCTCACTACCTAGAGATCAGGGACATTTTTACCAGAAAATCTACGTGAAAAAAATTCCGGTTTTCCATTTCCACGTAAGATTTGACTAGTGTCCAGATCAGTAATTATCGTACATTCACCATTCCTATCTTGATAGTTGAAATTACCTTTGACTAGTAACGAACCATGATAATAATGTTAGGGTAAGTTGAGTAATGCACAATCTCGAAGGTAGGAAATCAGGTCAATTGGTAGCTAGGAAACGGTCACTAGGGCGATTTTTATTCTCATAGCCAGTTAGCCATAAATTAGGTCGGCCTTACCTGACAGAGAATCGACATCATGGTTTGGGCTGGACTCATTCAACTTACTTTTCCAATAGTAACTGATCAATTCACTTTGCCGCTTCGCGAATTTGCTAACATGTCACTACGCTTAAACTACTTTTTCTTTTTCTTCTTCTTCTTCTTCTTCTTCTTCTTCTTCTTCTTCTTCTTCTTCTTCTTCTTCTTCTTCTTCTTCGTACGCTCTCAGACGTCAACTTGAACTTGTTTGAAGAAAGCAGTAGTCATCCTGTTGACACTGCCATAGAGCTTGTCTAGTGTTGGCACTGGTGATGGCCACATGTGATTTCTCTGGTCCTCGTATGTCGGGCAATTTTGCAGCAGATGTTCTGCGATCATTTTCCCTGTGCCACGGGTGTATTCGTCAGTAGCACCTATCTTCAGTTTATTGAATAGATGGTACCCTCAATCTGTTGTGGTCTGTGCGGAGTCTGAAGACCACGACCTGGTCTTTTCTGTTCAACTGGTAATAAGCATTATTTTTTGTGTAACTACGCTTAAACAAAAATGACCATTACAATTTAAATTTCTAATTTATTTCATGTTTTATGCAAAGGGAGTCTTTTTCAATTCATTTAAACTGTTTAGTATAGCAGAGCTAATCTAATCCATTCAAATGCTTGCCTACTGCTTTTGACATAAATAACTCCTATTGTTTTTAGTCCGAATTAATTTTTCTCGTAATATCTTATATTCGTGTACATGTGCGTCTATAGTTATAAACTAATGCTAATTTATTTTTAATATGGACATTTGGTTTTCAATATAACTGCATGATTTTCCTTGTATGTTTCATAACGGAATGCAGGAATGCTTACCTGGTGTCCCGTTCTGTTTTGAATCTGGTACGGATATGATGCGCCTTTTTATAACACGACAGGATCGCGGGTTCTCACATTGGGATATAGCCAAGTGTGATTCGAGTATCTGGGAGCGTAGTGGTTTTAATAGAAGTGTCCTGGTCAATGGGATATGAGTTCAAGACTCTAAAAAGGCATCGGTTGATTTATTTTCTATCGTGGTTGAATAAGAAATCAACCTTCACACTACGGGGATTTATTTATTCCGCTGCTGTATAAATCTGATCCAGGGAAATGAGACAAGCGTCCGGTCAGGAAAACCATACTGTGGTCGAGAGGTATGGCACTCGCCTCTCAAAGAAGATCGAATCCCGCAAGTTTCAAGCGACCCTGGTTTCAAGGGAGGTGGGACCAGATTTCCTGCATCCTTAGCTACTTCTAGTCGCCTTGACCTATGTCTTGTTACTAGTCGAAGGTAGCTCTGGACCAGAGAGTGCGGTTGATGACCAGCACAGTTCCTTCCTCACTATTACCCAAATACAGCGCAAGTTGCGTCATCAAGGCAAAAACTATCTGATGATGTCACGATGGGCAACTAACTATCAGGCTTGGTCATAGGGATGTTGTTGTTTGCGAATGATGGGCAACTATCAGGCTTGGTCATAGGGATGTTGTTGTTTGCGAATGATGGGCAACTATCAGGCTTGGTCATAGGGATGTTGTTGTTTGCGAATGATGGGCAACTATCAGGCTTGGTCATAGGGAAGTTGTTGTTTGCGAATGATGGGAAACTATCAGGCTTGGTCATAGGGATGTTGTTGTTTGCGAATGATGGGCAACTATCAGGCTTGGTCATAGGGATGTTGTTGTTTGCGAATGATGGGCAACTATCAGGCTTGGTCATAGGGATGTTGTTGTTTGCGAATGATGGGCAACTATCAGGCTTGGTCATAGGGATGTTGTTGTTTGCGAATGATGGGCAACTATCAGGCTTGGTCATAGGGATGTTGTTGTTTGCGAATGATGGGCAACTATCAGGCTTGGTCATAGGGATGTTGTTGTTTGCGAATGATGGGCAACTATCAGGCTTGGTCATAGGGATGTTGTTGTTTGCGAATGATTGGCAACTATCAGGCTTGGTCATAGGGATGTTGTTGTTTGGGAATGATGGGCAACTATCAGGCTTGGTCATAGGGATGTTGTTGTTTGCGAATGATGGGCAAATATCAGGCTTGGTCATAGGGATGTTGTTGTTTGCGAATGATGGGCAACTATCAGGCTTGGTCATAGGGATGTTGTTGTTTGCGAATGATGGGCAACTATCAGGCTTGGTCATAGGGATGTTGTTGTTTGCGAATGATGGGCAACTAACTATCAGGCTTGGTCATAGGGATGTTGTTGTTTGCGAATGATGGGCAACTATCAGGCTTGGTCATAGGGATATTGTTGTTTGCGAATGATGGGCAACTAACTGATCAGGCTTGGTCATAGGGATGGTGTTGTTTGCGAATGATGGGCAACTAACTGATCAGGCTTGGTCATAGGGATGTTGTTGTTTGAGAATGATGGTCAACTATCTATCAGGCTTGGTCATAGGGATGTTGTTGTTTGCGAATGATGGGCAACTATCTATCAGTCTTGGTCATAGGGATGTTGTTGTTTGCGAATGATGGGCAACTAACTGATCAGGCTTGGTCATAGGGATGTTGTTGTTTGCGAATGATGGTCAACTATCTATCAGGCTTGGTCATAGGGATGTTGTTTTTTGCGAGTGTCCACAATGAGCGAGTTACTCTTTTGTGCGCCCTCAAAAGAGCGTCAAGTGGCGGGTTGTCGTAGCTTTCCTCACATCCCGAGCTTGCTGATGAGGGTGGACCAGAGTCCTCCAGGTGGTTATGATATGCATGGTTTCATGTGAGTGTCGCTCACTACTACGGGGATCACGTCGAAAGTCACCTTGTTAGCCGGACTGTTGTCTTCGACACAACAGCCCGTTTCCAGGACGACCAACGAGGAGGTCAGGTGAGGGTCTTGGCCAGTATATTTCTCCTGACCATGGCTAACATTCTTTAATCATTATGTTTTGCCTGACCAGATGTTAGCCTCATTGTCCCGCCAGGTGAGGGTCTTGGCCACTTTATTTCTCCTTACCCTGACTAACATTGTCTGATCAGTGTGTTTTGCCTGACCAGACGTTAGCCTCATCGTCCCTCACGGCGAGGTCAAACATACTGATCAGGACCCTCACCTCCCTTACAGGAAATTGTCCCTGGAAACCGACTGTTTCATGGCAGCCTGGCTAATGAGGTGGGGATTGGCACTGTGGTAAGCATACTTGGGAGTCTACCATTCCAAGTACGGCTCAGTACGTGAGGAGAGCCACTACTGTAAAACTGCTTCCAAAGAAAATCGTCTGCTCCGTGGACTTCTTCTCGTGTGTAGCCATTGCTGTATTTGCTACGTGTACGAAGGGAAAGCTGCCTTGTATCGGGGAAGGAAGACGTCTGGTGAGGCTAAATAACTTATCAGACTATGCTAGTCGGGGTCAGATCAAACATACTGATCAGACTATGCTAGTTAGAGTCTGATGAAACATACTGATCAGACTGTGTTAGTTAGAGTCTGGTGAAACATACTGATCAGACTATGTTAGTCAAGGTTCAAATGAATCATACTGATCATACTTCTTTTTTTTCTCCGTCGTCCGTTCTCAATCTCCCGCTACCAAGCCCTGAAAAGAGCTTGTAGCAGAATGTAGTCCGGAGAACGGAATGCGTTGTGTCGTAGTTTACTGCTTGACTGCGATATTTGTACCTTTCGGTTCGACACATCCGATTTCAGCAGGCCTTTTTGAGTAGCTAGTTAGCCTTTCCTCTTTTATTCCTTCTCCTTAGCCAATCTACCCTGCTGCAGACTGTTATCCAGAATCACCGCGTGGAGGTGCAGAAGGGTCTTGGCAGCTCTGGTTCGCTGGCCCTGACGCTAGCAGTCAGCTATTGGCCGCTGACCGCTGCAGCTCATGCCCTGCTCAGCATATTGATCCCTAGTTTACTGATCATACCATGTTAGTCAGGGTCGGTTAAACATCCATCAAGACCCCATTACACTTTCAAGCAGCTCTCCGTGGAAATTGGCTGTTTCGTGGCAGTCTAGCTAACAAGCAGGAGATGCACACTGTCGTGAGAATACAATTGAGAAGTCGCACATTGCACTTCAACCAGTAGGACCCTGGTCCACCTTCTCAGATAAACCGAAGGACACGAAGAGAGCCACTGTAATCCACTTCCAAAGAAAATCGTCAAATTGTATCTGGCTCAAGTACACGAGAGGTATTATCAACAACAAAACAACCAGAATGACGCCAGAAATTGGAATAAACGTCGACATAACAGTTTTTTTTTAAATCTATCCATCTGCCAAGGGGTCTTCTTCGCTCATGAAGCCATTTCTCTTTTTTGTTGTTACTAGAACCGAATGGTAGCTGACTTGATTCCGTTCTTCCAGCGTGTCATAGCTATTTGATTTTGTGTTTTGGCACGTCTTTCTGTTCTGATCAGTACGTGACGAGAGACGTGTCGTCCTTTTTTCTTAAATGTATCCTGATTGTAGATTTTCACAAACAAACTTCTACAGCTACGATGGGCGTTCAAATAAAACTGGGACATGTTGTTCATTCTACCTGAATAGGCTATATTGTGCTGGAACTACTATCGTTAGTTAGGTACACTTGTGTTCTATTACTGCTAGGTGGCCCACTTGCCATGAGCCAGTCACGTGACAGATAAATACAAATGGCGGATAACCCTGTTAGTGCTTGCATGGTACAGCGTGTTGTGGGGAAGTTTCTTGTGAAAGAAGGCGTGAAACCTGCTAAAATTTACAGAAGACTGTAATCACAATACGGTGAGGATGCACTCAGTCGCACTAAGGCATTTGAATGGTGTAACCGTTTTAGAGAAGGCCGTACATCCATAAGTGATGATCCCCTCCTGTTCCTGCAAGATAACGCTCGACCACATACAGCTCATATTACTATGTGACATCTGTAACATCGGCTGGGAGGTATTGCCCCATCCACCTTACAGCCCAGACCTCGCCCCAAGTGTTTCTACCTGTTTGGACCCCTACAAAAATTCCTCGGTCAGTATTTCAGCACTGATGACGAAGTGAAACAGGATGTCTTGGATTGGTTCAGACATACTGAAGCTTAAGCATTTTAAGCATTACTTAAACGCTGGAATAAGTGCATAAACGTTACAAGGGAATATATAGAAAAATAAATGGCATTTTCACTACTTGAAAAAAAAATTTCATTCCAAAAAGAAGGCCTAGTTTGACTTCAACCCCTTTCATATCTATCTCTGTTCTTTGAGCGCAAAAGACAGCGAATAATTCTCTAGTTCGATTGATTTTCTGGCACTCTCTGTAGCTCTAGCATGTTCTCTAGCCCCATTGTTGGTTCTACCCTCCCCATGTGATAGTTCTGCATTGTCTCTCTGGGTTTACCCCGCTTCCTTTCGCCAATAGGTTTCCCCACCATCGCCTGTAACGGGAGCATATTATTGTCCATCCCCAGCACGAGCTCGGTGTACGCCAAACGTTTCCTCCTAATGACATTAGACACACAATTTTAGTTGGACTGTTATTTTATTCGCTCAGTAATTACGAAATAGTTCCCGCCAATGCCAAATATACGTCTAGGACATTTATTTGCTATTGCGTTCAACAAATTTTCAAATATCTTTGTCAATTTCCAGCTTTCATAAGCACATGCTATGGTTGAGTAACCAGACCTTGACCCGATTACTCAAGGATTTGCAAATGCGTTATATTAGATGGTGTGTTGTAGTCACGTAAAGATATTCATCATCATGTAGCATGTCCTTTATAGAACGTCGCTCCCATCACAGTCTGTCTGAAAGAAACTCGCTCCCTTGCCAAACCTCCAGCCTCCGCCACAGTCATACTCATGTATTCCTGGATATCTTGGTGCCATCGTCTTCTTGGTATACCCCTTCCTCTTTTGCCTGGCACCATACCTTCCATCACTGTTCTCTCGAGACCGTTGTGTCTTTTGATGTGACCAAAGTATTTGCATTTTCTAGCCAAAATGGAATTGATAAACCAGTTCTCCTCTATGCTCAACTCTTGCCGAATGTCCACATTTATCTTTCTCTCTGTCCAGGGTATTCTGAGGATCTTTCTGTAACATTTTTGTCTCGAAGGATTCGAATCAAGAAAAGATATTAGGGAGAGAAATTGGTGGTGAATAGGACACACCATACAGTGTCGTGAGACATAGCATCGGCTAGGACTAGGACTTGATTGGAGAGGAAGAATAAGGAAGAAGCCGACCGGAGATAGATGAATTTAAGAAGAATTTGAAGAATGAAAAAGAAGGAAATTGTCAAGACGATGAAGATGATGATGATTATGATGATGATAAGAGGAAGGCGAAGAAGAAGAATAAGAACAATTGGAAGAATAAAAAAAGTAGGAGGAATAATGGTATAATAAAGAAATTGAAGAATGACAAAAGTAAAGGAAGAGCAGGAAAATTAGAAGAAAATGAAGGGACGAGCGACAAGAGTGAATAAAAAATTAGAAGCACTTCTAAGAACAAGAACAGCAAGCATGATCAGGCCACAGAGAAGAAGAAGAAGAAGAAGAAGAAGAAGAAGAAGAAGAAGAAGAAGAAGAAGAAGAAGAAGAGGAAGAAGACGAGGAACAAGAATAAGAACAAGAACCAAAAAAATAAGAAGAAGAATAAAACAGAAGAAGAAGAAGAAGAAGAAGAAGAAAAAGAAGAAGAAGACAAAAGAAGAAGAAGAAGAGGGGGAGGAAAAAGAGAAGGAAAAGGAACAAGAAAAATAAGGAAAAAAGGAAGAAAAATAATAAGAAAAGTAGAAGAAGAAGTAGAAGAAGAAGGAGAAGAAGAAGAAGAAGAAAAGAGGAGGGAGAAGAAGAAGAAGAAGAAGAAGAAGAAGAAGAAAAAAAAGAGGAAGAAGAAGAGAAAAATACCAAGAAGAAGAAGAAAAGAAGAAGAAAAAGAAAAAGAAAAGAAGAAGAAGAAGATGAAAAGAAGAAAAAGAATAAAAAGAACAAGAAGACGAAGAAGACGACGATGAAGCAAAAAATGAAGAAGAATAAGACGTATGGAGCATTAAACTGTAAAACACCTCCACAGACTTCCTTGATGAACAACACTGCTAGCTACTGTGCGTGATGCACGTAATCGCCTACGCCAGGTAGTCATAGAATATTATGAACTTATGTGTAATGTTATAATAACTGCGTATAACATTCCCCTACAGTCGTACTTGTATTAATATTAATATTATTATTAGTTTGGACTCTCACACATGAGTTTCACAAGAATGAGACGTGCATACATTGATGACAAGAGGTCCGCATGCTTAGATATGGCATAGGAAAACCCGCTTGCCTGTATGTTATGTAAATAAATTGCACAAAAGCTATAGCAAAATTTTTCAAGCCCCCGACATATTTGAACAAGAACAGGATATTTTGGTTTTGGTACGTAGAATATTGCTGCGGTTATTCTGACTCAGAGCGGAAAATTAAGTAAAGGACTCGAGTTGTACTTTACGAGACAAACACAATTATTTGTTTATAATACAAAACAGGAATGTTTCAGGCCCGACTAAGACCTTTCTTTAAGTTTCAAAGCCTTTTTTTTTAAATTCCTGATATCTCTTGGAAAATGAGTTATTCCCGGGTTTATTAGCATGCCATAAATGGGTGTTTCTGTGTCGGGAACAGGGGACAATCTCAGCCAACCTTAAAGCCGGATGAGGATAGGTTGAATTGTTCGCGGGCCAGATCACAGTAAAGTATGTATTATATTTATTTTCCTTTTTCCAAAACTCACTTATTTTCCGTTTCCATAAATATTGGAAACTGTCCTGGAAGCTTTTTTTCATTTGCCGCCATGAGATCTGACAAAGTACGAAGCGTGTACAAAAGAAACCGGACCAAACTGCAACAAGTGAACATATGTACGATGCGCATGATGACATCACTTCTGGTGTAACCAGCACATACGAACAGTCAAGTTTGCAAAATTCCATTATCCTCCGACTAATAGTTTCCTCAGCAGACCGTTTGAAACATGGCGGGTGTGATACGAAATCCGTCTAGAGTTGATCAGCGAACAGTGATTCAGTTTATAACAGCTGAAGGATGTCGACCAGTTGACATTCATCGCAGAATGCAGGAAGTGGATGGTGACACATGTACCTATACTAGGTGTGTGCGCTTTCAGAAGCCAGCCCAACCAAAGTGCAATGGAAGGGTCTCACCCTGAGGGCGCGTGTGAAAGTTGTGCAAGAGTGTGATTGTAGGACAGAGTCAAATGAAACAGAGTGAGGTAAAAAGAGAGGAAGGATCGAGGAATAAATTGCCCCTACCCCCCTATAACGCACGGCGACTGGGTTTTCGAAACCGTGCTAAACCGAGAACTAGATGGATAGGAAATGTTACGGATATTCTAAATCGGTATGGGATGACGACTACTTCAGAGACGCGCCTAGCTCTTGGACAGAAAACGGCAGCTCCCCACGGAGCCTCAAAGTACAAGTGGATAAGACAAGAAAAGACACGACAAGGTGTGTACATAGGTCGCTTCAGTAGAGGATGTGTGTACAATTTACCACTACGGTGATCGGATGCTGCAGCTACCATTAGGATTTTATAAATCTGGGAAGGGTAGAAGGGTGTGGACCAACTAAGTGAATCACAACGCAAGCCGGATTGTCAAATGATTAAGATGTTCTGTGGCTGATTTAACTTCTGGTCAGAATTGAAATGGTAGAAATTACAGTATACTAAGCCACAGCTTGTGTGAGGTGGGGTGGCCAGTTCCCTTCCTCGCTGCCTTTTTCTTCCCTAGCAGTAAGTTAGGAGCCCATTAACAGCTGGATCGACTGGAACATTATTGTTGTGGGAGTTTAACACTGCGCCTTTGCAGTGCAACTCGTGTCAAAGGATTAGGGTCACACAAAATGAGACAAGCGACACGCCATGCAGGCAGGCTTGGAACAGTAAAGAGATAAGAGGTTATGACTTACAGAAGTAAGTTCCGGGCAATGACCACAGCCAAGAAACGGCAGTTTTAAACCTGGGACATCATGTAATTAAGAAAAGCAATATTCATAATGAGGCAACACACAGCGAGATCGACATCCAAGCTCTTCAGACTTAAATGGAGCAATATCGACTATGGTGATTTGGTCATGTCTGGGGAATGAAATAAGAGATGATGGGCATTCAAGAGCTAGGAATCCAGAACCCAGAACAACCAAAGTCCGCTGAGAGACCAAGAACGAGGCTAACACTAGACTATGAGAAAGACTGAAAATAGAACTACCCGGTTCTCTCTCTCTCTCTCTCTCTCTTTCTCTCTCTCTCTCTCTCTCTCTCTCTCTCTCTCTCTCTCTCTGGCAGATCTCTTCGCCTAAAGAAAAATGGAAGAGACTAAATAAGGAATAAAGAAGATTTTTTTTTAAAACAGAACAAAACTAAAATAAAACCGACATTAACTAGGTCGTATACGTTAATGAAAAAGATACGAGACTAAATAAGGAGTAAGGAAGACACAAAAAGAAGAGTACATATCTCAACTAAAACTGAATTAACTAGGTAGTATGCGTTAATGAAAGAGATAAGAGACTAAGTAAGGAATATGGAAAATAAAAAGAGTACAAAGCTAAACTAAAACTGAATTAACTAGGTCGTATGCTAAAAGGGTGCCTCATGAGGTGCCTGATCAGAAGCCTGGGCGTTGGGTGGCAAGATAAGATCACCAACGCTGAGGTTGGAGAGAACAGGCAGTGTCACAATCTTGTCCATGCTTTGTGATCGAAGGCTTCGGTGGCTGGGACACATTCGGAAGATGGATGAGGACAGAATATCAAAATATCGTCTCTATGGGGAATTACAGTTGGGGAAAATGTCTCGGGTACAAGATACAAGGATGTATGTAAGCGGGATATGAATGACACGGGCATTAATTTGGAATCATGGGAACAGGGCGCCATGGATCGTATTACATGGAGGGGCATGATTAAGCATTGAATACAGACAAAGGAGATACTGATTGCTGATAAGCTAAAAACTCAGAGTTTGAAAAGACACGCCACACCATGCGATGCGCAAACGCTTCTGACTTTTCTTGCACACACTGTGGAAGACGCTTCTCTGCCCGGATTGGTCTTGCGAGTCACATTCGTTACCGCCATGCACTATAGTTGCATACCTTTTGAAAGCACAATTACTTTCGTCTGACAAGACGGAAAGAGCTAATGATGCTAAAAGGGGGGTAGCAAGGTCTTTGCTGGACCTCCCACTCATTAAAGGAAAATGAAGCGTCTGATATAGCCTCTCCTTTCCAAGTGTAGAGATCGCCGCTGGATTCACTGTTCGACTTGCCGTTCGGAAGTTTCCATGCCAATGGCCTCTCTTACATTATTTGGTCCCCAACAGCACCTTCATGAAAGCCCCCTGTTTCTTACAGAGCCTGCTGTGGGGTGCGACCGTGGTATAACTGTGCGGGCATATTGGGCTCATTAGCCTTAGTTGGCAACCAATCTAAGAGAAGGTAAACTCTGACTCTAAACCCCGGTAGACGAAGCTCGTTAGCCTGTTTAGGCAGTTCGCCTAGGAGAGAAGTAACTCTGATTTTAAACCCACAAATGCCACAGAGTGCTGGATAGTTATGGAACGATGAGAGTATAATCGGATGTCTCGAGTAAGTATCATCTGCGGGCAACGACTCCGCTGCCTGGTGGAAATCTCGGGAGAAGGCAGGGCTACGGGAGTAAACCCAGACAAACAATCAGGAGTGGTTTAAAAATTGATAATGCATCTCCTGGAGCTGAGCTGGTGCTAAATTGTCATGCTTTGCATTCCTTTGGATTACACCAGCGAGGCAAAAAAGGGGATCTTGTAGTTTGGTCAGCCCAGGGTTTCTATATTCGGCGCCCAGGCTTGCGCCTAGGAGAGGCTACTCACAGGGCGCCACGTTAATGGTCTACAGAAACTGAGACGCCGATGATGATGATGATGATTGCTAAAAGGATCAATATGCTTAGCAGTGCATGAGCTGCAGCGGTCAGGAATCCGTAGCTGACTGATATGGTCATGGTTAGTGACCCAGAGCTGCCAAGACCCTTCTATACTTCCGCACGGTTGATCCTGGATAACAAACTGCAGCAGAGCAGACTGGCTAAGGAGAAGGGATCGAAGTGCGAAGGCTATCCCGACACTCATAAATTCCTGCTGAAGTCGGATGAGTCGAAACGAAATATCACAGTCAAGCTGTAAACTATGACACAACGCATTCAATTCTCCGGACAACATCCTGCTACTTGCAAAGCCCTTTACGTGGCTTGGTAGCGGGAGTTTGAGAGCGAACTGGTAACAAGAGTAAGAAAAAACGCTTAAGGACACAGTGCAAGATGATTTTGCTTGATGAGAATATCCTAAATAAATAGAGAAACACGATGACAGTACGAAACAGCACATATACCTTATTCAATGGCTCACGGTTCAGGAAGAAACTACACGACTGGAGTATAACACTAGTTCTATACAGACTCTGCAGAGTCTTCTGTTTGGAGGGTTGAGGTGGGGGGAGGGGGGTGTTTCGCTGTGGTCAAGAGGTTAGACACTCCCTTCCCAAAGAGAAGAACAGAAACGGTGGGCGACGAATTCCGTAAGTTTTAAAGTGACCCCCTGGTCTCATGGAAGGTGGGACCAGAGTGCTTGCATCCTGAGTTGCCTGCAGTCGTCTTGACTTATGTCTTGCCACTCATCTATGGTAGCTCGGGACTAGAGAGTGAGGTCGATGACAAGCGCAGTTTTTTTCTAACTTTAATCCAAAAACAGCGCAAGTTACATCATCAAGACAAAACCGTCTGCTGATATCACCAACATCGCTTGCAATGGGCAACTAATGTTAATGAAATCAACAGATGTGAAGAACATGTTTAGCTGTGTGTCTGTCCTCAACGCAAAGGTACGTGTCTGTTGTGTGTTCATTTTAAAATAATTTTAATAAATAGTGTCTGAGAAGCAGTAGCTAGTACTATGTGTATATCGTCAATTTGTTGGATGTTCTGTTATGGTGAAAATTCTGGGGACTATATCGACTAATTACTATATTGAAGCACAAAAAATGGGATCAAGATGCTGAGCTGCATTGGTCAGCGACTCATAGCTTACTGCTACCGTCAGGGCCAGCGAAACAAAGCTGCCAAGGCCCTTCTACACCTCCACGCGGTGATCCTGGATAACAGGCTGCAACAGAGGAAACTGGATAAGGAGAAGGGATCGAAGAGGAATTGCTAACCCGGTACTCAAAAAAATGCTTGCTGAAGTCGGATGTGTTGACCGAAAGGTGCAAATATCGCAGTTAAGCTGTAAACTACGACACAACGCATTCTGTTCTCTGAACTAATTTCTGCTACTTAAGCCCTTTTAATGCTTGGTAGCGGGAGATTGAGAACGAACGAAGCCAGGCCAAGCCAAGCACAAAAAATAAAATGATTTGAACATTTGACAAGCTTACGGTGTTATCAATCTGCAAGGAGGTCATATTACACGAAGGATGTCACGAGCAGGAAGTACATTCCTGTGACGAATGATATGATCAAAATAACACTAAAAATATTCAACATGTCCACAGCAGAATACTCCAACCTAGAGCAAATGAGAAGACTGTGTATACCTCCTCTCTGCGACACCGCAAGACAAGAGCAGTAGGGCAAAAGAAGACGAAGAGAATTGCATTGTTTGTGAAAGAGTGATCCATTCATTAATTCTTTTGTTCTATGTGAAGCATAAGATCGCTACCACACTTATTCCCTTTACAAGGAGTATGTATCCCATCACTTGCATTTGTGGTTTCCGTAGCTGTAAAATCATGTTATATGATAAGGTTGTTAGTCCAATTCATAACTTCATTTAGTCGCTTTTTACGACATACTTGGACAGTTTCAGTGGCTCTATTTGTTCGAACACGAGTACAGCTCCAGTGGGTAACACTGATCACAACATAATGTTCCTCAGGGAGGGGGTGCAGAGGGTGTGAACAGCGCAGTATGATACCATCTTTCATTGTTGAATGGGACTTCACAGAATGTCTCAACCGTTTCACTAAGCCTAACATTATTTCTAACGATCTGTGTGTCTGTGGCTGTATGTGAGAGGCGTTTTTCAAAGCCCAAACATTTATAAACATATATTTTAAATGCACCGTGCAACAGCCATGGATGGGGCGACACCACTGAGTGCCGTCAACCATAGAAACGCCGCTGCCCCGGGACACAATACACGTCGTTAGCGAAAGTGATGTTGATGATGCCATCCCTTAAGCTGTGAGTAAGTGACGTGTGACAGCCCAAATGCCTTCTGGACACGTCTTCCTCAGTTGGAGTTCGTGTAAATTATGCTGTCTTAGAGACACATTGTGATATCGAAAGGGTGGGTGTGGACGCAATTTTCGAGTATCCTTGAAGGGAAGCACTCTAGCGTGGCTGTATCTCAGGATGGGCACGTCCTGTCAGGGAAGTCACGTATATCTGAGAGGGCCATCTCGTCAATTCTCAGTAAGTCATGCCAACTGATCAGCAATGACGTTTGTCTGCTATACCCTGCCAAGTGGGAGAGCGTCACAAAGGGGCAGATAATGGATAATTGATGGAGGACACACGGCAATAAATGATAAAAGAAAGAATTTCACCCAAAGCGTAGGTGAGAACTACCCCAGAGCATATACCACTAACGGGTGGATTCTACAGCTATACCTATAGGGCTCGCCCTGCTCTCCTTACTTTTGTCTGGCCTCTCTCTAGCGACCAGTCCAGCTTTACTGACCATTCAAAGACTAATACTCCCTCTGAAGTAACACCTGAGATAATTTTGGCACACAAACTATCCAACCTGGCAAAGCAGACATAATGTACGTAGAGAGCCAGATAGTGTTGTTTTTTTTTTGTGTGTTTTTTTGGGTGAAAAAGTACATAACACGGGAACCTGAATACAACAATATCCAGACGGGGGCACCAAACGACACGTACGTCAATGAAACAAATGATAGACATTCATCGATAATAAATCGGCGTTTGCCCCGCCCCATTAATTGCCTCGTCACCGCCTCCAGAGTTAGAGTATCCTTTATAAGGTAATGTGGGTAGGTTATGATGAATAACTGGTCAATAAGGACGTCACGATTTTGTAAGCTTACCTGGCTTCTTGGGATTTTAGTGGCGGGAATAATGAGTATCGTGATGCACTAGATTTAAGTCTGTGAGATTGTTGGTCAGTTCACATCCTCGCTTGGTGGATGTCGTGATGTAGGGGGGGGGGGGGGGAGGAGGGGATGGCTGGGGGGGGGGGGTTAATTTGTGTGAGGTTTGTGGTTAGTTCACATCCTTGCGTGGTGAATGTCGGGAGATTCAGCTTGTGTGAGGTGTGTGGTTAGTTCACATCCTTGCGTGGTGAATGTCGTGATGGAGGAAGATTCAACTTGTGTGAGGTGTGTGGTTAGTTCACATCCTTGCGTGGTGAATGTCGTGATGTAGGGAGATTCAGCTTGTGTGAGGTGTGTGGTTAGTTCACATCCTTGCGTGGTGAATGTCGTGATGTAGGAAGATTCAACTTGTGTGAGGTCTGTGGTTAGTTCACATCCTTGCGTGGTGAATGTCGTGATGTAGGGAGATTCAACTTGTGTGAGGTGTGTGGTTAGTTCAGATCCTTGCGTGGTGAATGTCGTGATGTAGGGAGATTCAACTTGTGTAAGTTGTGTGGTTAGCTCACATCCTTGCGTGGTGAATGTCGTGATGACGGGAGATTCAACTTGTGTGAGATGTGTGGTTAGTTCACATCCTTGCGTGGTGAATGTAGTGATGTAGGGAGATTAAATTTGTGTGAGGTGTGTGGTTAGTTCACATCCTTGCGTGGTGAATGTCGTGATGTAGGAAGATTCAACTTGTGTGAGGTCTGTGGTTAGTTCACATCCTTGCGTGGTGAATGTCATGATGTCATGAGATTCAGCTTGTTTGAGGTGTGTGGTTAGTTCACATCCTTGCGCGGTGAATGTCTTGATGTAGGGAGATTCAACTTGTGTGAGGTGTGTGGTTAGTTCACATCCCTGCGTGGTGAATGTCGTGATGTAGGGAGATTCAACTTGTGTTCAAATTGAGAACGAACGAAGCCAAGCCAAATCTGACTGATTACATCAGAGTCAGTGAACCAGAGTTGTCCAAGACCTTATTCCGTATCTAGGTGGCTGCCATGGAAGTATACTGCATCAGTGTATCCTGACTGAGAGATTAGAGATTGAAGAGGAAAGACAAACCTGAGATATTAGAGATTGAAGAGGAAAGACAAACCTGAGAGATTAGAGATTGAAGATGAAAGACAAACCTGAGAGATTAGAGATTGAAGAGGAAAGACAAACCTGAGAGATTAGAGATTGAAGATGAAAGACAAACCTGAGAGATTAGAGATTGAAGATGAAAGACAAACCTGAGAGATTAGAGATTGAAGAGGAAAGACAAACCTGTGAGATTAGAGATTGAAGATGAAAGACAAACCTGAGAGATTAGAGATTGAAGAGAAAAGACAAACCCTGAGAGATTAGAGATTGAAGATGAAAGACAAACCTGAGAAATTAGAGATTGAAGAGGAAAGACAAACCTCGTCTAAAAAAATGTGACCTGCTTAAATCGAAAGGGGGCAGATCGATAGACGGAGATATTACAGAATCGCTGGAAACTACGACACAACGCTCTTTTTTCTTTTTTTACCCGGGAGTTGCATTTTCGCTACGATCCCTATTCTCTTAACTTAACTTAACGTCTTTATACTGGATTAGAAGACTCTGCAGAATCTGTATACAGCCGGTTTCATTTACATCACCTTGCTCTAAATGCTATGCACACCCAATTCATTCTTAAATGCATTAACTGTCCCTCCACTACTTCCCCTGGCAATGCATTTCAAGCATTCACCACTCTCTGACTCAAAAAAATATTTTACAATATCTAATCTGTACCTGTCTTTAGTCAACTTGTAGCTATGCCCTCTTGTTCTTGTGGGTGGTTGTATTTTTTAAAAAACTTGTTATAGTCTAATTTATCCATTCCTCTGATCATCTTATAAACATGTATTAAGCTACCACGAATTCTTCTCTCTTCTGGGCACTGTAGGCCGATTTTTCTGAGTCTTTTATCATAACTGGAATTCTGGAATCCTACTATCAGCTTTGTCGTTCTTTTTTGTATTCTTTCTAGCATGTTTATATCCCCTCTATGATAAGGACTCCACACCTGTACACAGTACTCCAATCTAGGTCTAACTAATGCTTTGTACAGTTTGACTATCACTTTCGTGCTCCTGTGTTTAATATTTCTTTTTATCATACCTAATATTGAATTTGCCTTTTTCACTGCTACCTGAACTTGTTCACTCACCTTTCCTGTATGATCTGTATATTATAACCCCTAGGTCCCTTTCCTTATCTATCTTTCTAATATTGTTCTCTCCCATTCTGTAATTATGTTCCATTTTGGATCTACACATGTGGATGACTGTACATTTATCTACATTAAACTCCATTTGCCAGCTTATAAACCCTTCTAGAATTTTATCTAAATCCGACCTCAATATATCCACTTCTGCTTTAGATGAGACACTCTTAGTAAGCCTGCACTAGTTCAGTTTATTTGCAGGGCTGTTGCTTGTATGCAGAATATAGTCTTAGTCAGCTCTGGTTCACTGATCCTGACACAATCAACCAGCTGTAAGTCGACGGCTGCTGTCAGGTCAATCCATGTGCTGCATTTTCAGCCCCGTTAAAGGATGGCTGAGAAGGGATCGAAAATGGAAGGTTGACCCGTTACCCTAACATGCCATGTTGATGTCGGATGTGGTGGACCGAAAAGTGCAAATATGGCAGCTAAGCTATAAACTTCAACACAACTCATTCCGTTCTCCGGAGTATATCCTGCTTCTTGCTACGCCTTTTTCGTGGCTTGATAACGATAGTTTAAGAACGAGAAAGAAGAAGAAGAGGCAGAAGAAAAAGAAGAAGAGGAAGGAAAAAAAGAGGATCATTAACAATTGTCCTTCAGTTGAATCTGCCAGAATAAAATACGGATAAGCTAGTGTGAATCTTTGTAAGTACCAAGTTGCTGGTCCACACAACGCATTCCGTTCTCCTGAGTATATCCTGCTTCTTGCTAAGCCTTTTTCGTGGCTTGATAGCGATAGTTTGAGAACGAGGAAGAAGAAGAAAAAGAGGAAGAAGAATGAAGACCATTAACAATTCATCTTCAGATGAATCTGCCAGAATTAATATACTGATAAGCTAGTGTGAATTTTTGTAAGTACCAAGTTGCCTGTCATAGAGACTCACATACTTGTTTGGGGGGGGGGGGGGGGGGGGGGAGAGAAGAGGAAGTCTGCTAAAAAATGCCCGTTTGTCTATCTGCGCCATTACTTAATGCTTGAAATTTGAGTATCTATTGAAATAAAACCTTTTGGGAGGGTAGGTTTCACGTTTTTATGGTATCTTGTAGCAGCATTATCCATGGCGCTTTTCATAATGTGTTTGCTTTCACTGACTGAGACGCGAATTTATCAGAATGAGAGTGATTGAATTCGAAATCCAAATAAATCTTCGGTTGTTCTTAAATAAACACGTACAATAGCAAAGGGAAGGGACTCGGAAGGAGAGAGAGGGATAAAAAGTCATGTTATGTTAGTGTAGAAGTAGTTTCATAGCAGACTGCTGTCGACGATCAAGTGTTAGAGACGTACTAGGTCTAACATTAACGTTAGGAAAGCAACCGGTTGTCTCGAGGTAAGGTGTTTGCCTCGGGTACTGGAGGTTGCGGGTTTAAATCGCGGGGGAGACTGGCATTTTTTTCACGTGGATCATCTGGTAAAAATTTCCCCCGATCTCTGAATAGTGAGGTCGGACACCTGTGTACAGTTACGCGCATGTTAAAAATCCCTTGGCAGTTGGAAATCGAAAAGAGTAGGCTTAAAGGCCGCAACAGTCAAGTTACAAATATACTCAGAATATTCTATGGAGTCTCGCTCCACAGAGAGTAGCCTATGTGGCAAAAAATGGGAATGTGTTGATATCACATCAGATATTGGTTATGTGGTTAGATTTTACTTTCTCCTTTATTATCAAAATTATTATACTTCAATCTTCTTTATCTACTAAATGATTATACTTTCATCTTCTTTATTTACCAAATGATTATACTTCCATCTTCTTAATTTACCAAATAATTATACTTTCTCCTTTATTTTACAAAATGATTATACTTTCTTCTTTATTTACCAAATGATTATACTTCCATCTTCTTATTTTACCAAATGATTATACCTCCATCTTCTTCATTTACCAAATGATTATACTTTCATCTTCTTAATTTACCAAATAGTTATACTTTCATCTTGTTTATTTACCAAATGGTTATACTTTCCTCTTGTTTATTTACTAAATGGTTACACTTTCATCTCCTTTATTTACCAACACTCATGTAAACCGCAAGGATAGGGCCTACTGCAGCTTTTATTAAGGACAACTGGACCATGCTGTACATGGGGTTTGCAGTATCATCTTGCAAAGCATATTGCTACAGAAACCACAATTATAAAAGCACAGGTAAGTATTTCTGAAACAGGCTTCCTGCAAGGACCTGACTGGGGTGGTGATGTTATGATTCACATAGAGCAAAAAGGAAATATGAAGGATGGCAAGGAGGTATAAGGAGAGAACAACTCAAAGAGGAGATATGAAGAATATCAAAGAGGTATAGGGAGAGAAAGACTCAAAGAGGAGATATGAAGAATATCAAAGAGGTAAATGGAGAGAAAGACTCAAAGAGGAGATATGAAGAACATCAAAGAGGCAAATGGAGAGAAAGACTCAAAGAGGAGATTTTTATTTTTTTTTTGTGTTCACCTTATTTCTCTATTCCCCAAGGCGGGTGTGCGCTGACCGCTGCAGCTCATGCGCTGATCATCATCTTGATCCCATGTGGTTATTTTAGACTTAAACTACTAGTTGTTCAATTTGCTACCATCCCCTGGTTTTCCCATTTAACCTTTTAAACTAATGAACGCAATTCATGATAATTTGATATTGACACACCTTGATGTGTGAGAAGCAACAATTTTTTATTTTTTTTGGCGTTCGTCTTATTTATCGATTCCCCAAGGCGTTGCATTGTGGTTTTTATTTTGCGCCTGTCGGCCCAGTGCATCCGACTTCAGCATGCATTTTATGTAAGGGTCTGCTTCCTCCTGCATTTTCTAAGGGTTTGCTTCCCCGGGGTAACGGCCGGTGCTGTGATGGGGATCGAACCCAGCACCTTCGGATTTTGAGCCGTCCCCTAAAGAGGAGATATGAAGAACATCAAAGATGTATAGGGAGAGTATGAATTGAATTAAAAAACCATAGCTGTCCAAAACTCTATTGTATCTCCCAGTGGCGGAGAGGATGACTAACATCTGGTAAGACAAAACATACTGATCAGACATGTTAGTCAGGGTCCTGCAAAATATACTTCTAATACCCTATCCTCGACTCCTTCCTGGAAATGGGCTGTTTTTATGGCAGCCTGGCTAATGAGGTAGGGTATCAATGTGATCCGCGTAGTAGATAGCGACTCACAGATGAAGTCAAGCATAGCACAAACACCTGGAGGACCCCAGTCCACCTTCATTAGCATGCTCGGGTTGCGAAGAACACTTCTGCAACCTGCCACTTCCTTTTAAGGGCACATGAAAGAGTAAACATACTCATCATGGGCATAGAACGACAACATCATGTGGTTGATACTCCCATGCACAATCTTTTTAGTCGCCTTCTACAACAAGCTTGGAAGGTTTCAGTGGCTCTATTCTTTTCTGTCAGTGCACAGCTCAGGTGATCAAAGTAAACATTATGTTAAAGAAAGAAAGCAACAAAACAGACACATGATAACAGAAACGGACAGTGACAAATTATAAAACACACAAAAATAAGCACATATGCATTATTTTAATACAATTATTTATTTCTTTATCATATTTTTTATTTGTTCATATCCAAATAGTGTTGCTAGACGATTTCCTTGACTGAACTATGTCAAATATTACCGACACTGGAACAACCCTGTCTCAGTTCTCACAGAAAATGGTGAAAGGCATGAATGCTGACAGTTCCTAGAGTCCACTAGTTGTGCACTCATTTGTACTTTCATCTCTAATTCAACTGTATGATTTTTTAGTTGTTTTAACTTTTGTATGTGTCCTTGCGGGTCGAGCGCCAACATGGCTGCTTATCTGACTTGCTCTTGAATCATGTGTTTTTCTGTGATCTTTGAGTCTACAATTGCAGTGTTATAGATTCCTCTTTGATAACGTGTTTTACATGTGTTTTTCCAATTGTATCCGTCAAAGCATCAAGATGTATTTCAATTGACATATTATAGGATAAAGTAAAACACAGAATACATAAGAGCGATTAAAAGCAAGCGGTCAAGATGAAAACGAGGCTGGAAAAAGAATACGGAAAGGCATAAGCTGTGACGCCATGCTTGAGAGATTATGAGAAAAATTCACAATGTGAAGGGACATATTGCCTGGAGAGGGATGGGCCCCGCCAGTTGCAAAACGGCCCAAGGTGCACTGATATTGCAGAAAACATTGAGAAAAATCCTAAATGCGCCAGCCGTTTCAATGCAGTTAGTTAATTAGTTGCCCATCGCAAGCGATGATTGAGACATCAGATGGTTTTTGTCTGGATGATGTAACTTGCGCTGTATTTGGATTATAGTGAGGAAGATGCTGCGCTGGTAACTACCTTGGGCCAGTGGCAAGACTTAAGTCAAGATGACTGGAGGCAATTCAGTATGCAAACACTCTGGGCCCACCTCCTTTGAGACCAGGGGTCGCTTGAAATATGCGGGGCTCGAACCTACGCCGTTTTCATTCATCGCTTTGAGATGCGAGTGCCTTACCTCTCGACCACAGCTACCCCTAATACACAACAATGACAATCATACCACTGAGGTTAACTCGTCCAGACGGAAGATTACATATCCTGTTTTCCACATACGATTTTTGTGATTCATGTGGCGAAAACCGTTCAGATGATGAAAAATGGGCTTTAAAAACTGCAGTTGAGATTTTACACCAACATCTTGACTTGGGCAAATTCTTGCCGATGGACTCTGTGATTTTTTTAGTGACTCAACAACTTCATCACTGTCCATGGGATAAATATCACCTTGCAATTAATCCTTGGATATAGTGGGATACTAGGGAACGAGATGGCCAACAGATTAGCAACAACAGGAGCCTCGAAACAACAATTGGATAGACCCTGCAGTAACCACACAGTAAAACAAATTATTAAGAATAATACCAGGGAAATCTGGATGAACAAGTGGGCGACTGTAACAACAGGTCGTAGTGTATTTAGCAAAATGTCCCAGCCAAAAAATAATGATGACAAATAAACTACATAGAAGAGAGAGATCATTCATCTTTCAGTTCTGAACAGAGTTCCAGGGTCAATAGCCACTTGAACTGGATCAATCCCCAGCACCCGCCCTTGTGCAGACATTGCTCTCATCCTGATGAAACAGTTTGACACATACTCATTGAGTGCAAGGCTTTTTAGGACATGAGGATAAGTTCTTACAAGCACTGCCGATAATTGCCAAAACACTGTTTGCAGCAGTGATACTAGAGAAGACCTGTATCTATATAAGAACGGCATTGGGCTGCCAAGAGCAAGCTTGCTCAGCAGCTATGGGATAACAACAACAAGCAATGATAACATGCACCAAATGAGCACATACAATAATACATACCTCTTCTCACACACACATATACAAAGCAGACACATGTACTGATACAGAAATGGATGTATAAACATAGTTATAGAAGAGAGATCTAAAGAAAATGCTAGCACATGAGAAGCAGACAGCTCACTTCTCACAGCGGGGTCAAAGATGCAGCAAAGTGAATGAACTGACAGCAGCTATAAACTTATAGCTTTCTGCTTGCATCTTGGTCAGTGAACAAGAGCTGACCAAGACTCTATTCTGCCTCCAAGTGACAGCCCTTGAAACAGGTTGCACTAGCGTAGTCTGGTTAAGAGAATAGGGATTGCAAACTCTGTACTCAAAAAAGCCAGCTGAACCCGGATGTCGGGCTGAAAAGCGCAGATACCTGAGCTTCGCTGTAAACTATGACGAACTTTGATGTCTTTTTCAGGATGAACTCCAAAGAACTTCTCATGGCAAAGATACCACATTAAATCGTATTCGACACGCTCTAGTAACCTAGCTGTAAATAGGTACTGGCTTCCTGTTAAGGAAAGGAAGCCAGCAAGAAAGAGAACTGGCTACACCACCTTTAACATTTACGACGCCACGTCAAGTCTGTCCGACTGACGTCATGAAAATCGTGACGCGCAGGTCACTTCTGTCCAACTTACGTTGCTGTTGCATAATCAAACTTAAAAACAAACGGCTATGTAGTAATAGTCTAAACAATCCTGTTATTTAGTTTTAGAGTTCTGACATCAGTCATGTACGGTTGGATACTAACAATGGCGATCGTGGAATTAGTTTTAGGAATTTGGCAAATTATTTCTTATGTTTTTCGCTTGGATTTAAATTATCACCGATTGTTGAGAAAGGGGGAGTCAAGTTCTGCAACTGATTTTTCTGAGATAGATCTGTTTAGATTGTTTATTTGGATACAATAATTACGTTTATAGTCAAGTGACAGACATAGCCAATACGGCAAAGATTTGTAATCTATTGTCACGATTTTTTTCCATTTGTTTTTCAACCAAGGGAAGCTGACAGCAGGAGAGTCTTAGTGTGCAGTTTTTTCAACTTTCAACTAAATTTTTTTAAATCTCAGAAACTAGCACAGACACAACAAAAACACCAAGAAGCTCTTTATTCATTTATGTCTCTACGCACAAATAAATCATATTTATTCAACGATAAACAAAAAAGATAGACTCTCAAAGTGAACAACCTTGAAAAATGTGATGCGCTGAAAAATAATTCAGTGGGGGGGGGGGGGGGGGGGGGGGGGGGGGGGGGGGCTTCTGTATTTTTATTTTTAGTATTTACATCTCCAAGAACTGGAAGAAAAGGCCATACCAAAAAACTAATATATCAAAGATTTATTTTAATTATCATCAGTGTTTATTTTTATTGATGGGGTCCACCCTAAGAATTTATAGGGCAGTGGATTAAAGGCCACTTGCATTTGCCATCTCCAGCTAGTGGCATGCTAGGTTGTTAAGATTTCATGGAAGGTAAAGAACATCTTAAGTAGTGAAATGATAAATGGACGCGATAGCATGGAAGACAAAGAGTGGTGAAATGATAAATGGACAAGACAACATGGAAGACAAAGAGCATCTAAAGTAAAGAAATGATAAATGGACAAGATGGTATGGAAAACAAAGAACATCTAAAGTAAAGAAATGATAAATGGACAAGTTGGCATGGAAGACAAAGAACATCTTAAGTAAGGAAATTATAAATTAATAAAATGTCATGGAAAACTTAGAACATAAAATTAGAGAAATGATAAATGGACAAGATTGCATGGAAGACAAAGGGCATCTAATGTGGGGAAATGATAACCAAGTTTGAATGGCATTTAAACACAAAACTATGACACAGAGAAAAAGTCTGTTCCAATCAAAGATGGTGGAAAATAGTCTTGCTCAACTTGACCAGAGAAATCGTGCGGATATTTGTAATCCTTGCCATACCCTGTTGGAGATAGATCAATAAAAGAATGATCATTCCAGGCCACATAAACAGCTAACAATAATACAGTCATGCAAACACATGAGTGGTACCTGAGGATAAAGAAAAAGGTCCACTGTAACCTTCAAAGCAGGTTGTAGTTGTTGTTTTAAATGCCCACAATGAGTAGGTTTACTCTTTTGTGCGCCCTCAAAAGGATGTTATGTGCAGGTTGCAAAAGCTTTCCTCACATCCTGAGCGCACTGATGAAGGTGGACTGGGGTCCTACTAAAGTGATCGCGTCGATCCCTCACTTCGTTAGCCAGGATGTCATGAAGACAGCCTGTTTCCAGGAAGCGCTACTAGGAAGCCGAGGTGAGGGCCTTAACTTAACATAACTTAACAACTTTATACTGGTTTAGAAGACTCTGCAGAGTCTTGGCCAGTATGTTTTGCCTGACCCTAACATGTCTGATCAGTATATTTTCCCCGACCACACGTTAGTCTTCCTTCCCAAAGCAGGCAGTAAAAGTTGATTAAAGAGGGTTGTGCAAGGTGCTAGCAATGTCATCAGTAAAATTAGTTATATGAAACTGCCCAGTAAAATTATTTATATGAAACTGCGACTGCAAATGCTAAGATACAGGCTTACAGTGGTGGTCATCCCATGCTTCAACTGGAGCAAAAAGGCAAATCAATCAATCATACAATGGAATACATAGAGATGAGAGCTTAGGCCTGTAGTAACATGGATTAAGAAGATATGTAGAGAGCAAGAATAGATAGGACAGGAGTGCTCCGCAAGGAGTGGAAAGGTTTTGGTCGACTGGTAGAAATCGTTGGAGATGCACTGAATAAGGTTTTTTTTTAAACTATTCAGCCAAATACAAATTAAGCCTTTAACTGTTCGGCTGAATACGAATAAAAGCCTTTAACTGTTCGACTGAATACGAATAAAAGCCTTTAATGGTTAGACTGAATACAAATAAAAGCCTCTAACTGTTCGACTGAATATGAATAAAAGCCTTTTAACTGTTCGGCTGAATATGAATAAAAGCCTTTAACTATTTGTCAAATATGAATAGTGAAGTCTGGAAAGATGGACTTAGAGTCAAGCTTAGAAGAAGTGATGTCTGTGGGAAAATGTACAAGTGGATCAACCACTACCTCAAAAACAGAACGGCCAGAGTCCAAGTACAAGGGCAGATGAGCAGAAAGGTGACACTCGAGCAGGGAGTACCCCAAGGGGGAGTACTGTCACCCACACTCTTCCTGGTGTATATAAACGACATTACAGAGAATATACCAAGAAGAGTCCATAGCTCAAAGTTTGCAGACGATCTGGCTATGTGGACCTCTGAAAAGAATCTCACCATAGCAAGAAATCGGATGCAGCAGGCCCTAACATCGCTGGAAGAGTGGGCGAACTCATGGCTGGTCAAAATAAACGAGGAGAAAACCACATGCACAATATTCTCGCTTTCAATCAAACCCCAAAATACCAAGTTAAGTTTAAATGGCAAATTCCTGCAGCCAAACAACAACCCAAACTATCTGGGAGTCACATTTGATCGGCGCATGACATGGAAAAGTCAGATCGAGAGAAACCGAATGAGAGCCAGAGAAAGAATGGCAATCATGAGGAAACTTGCTGGCACAAGCTGGGGAGCAGACGAAAGCATACTAAAGAAACTGTACACTGGAAGAGTGAGACCAGTTCTCGAGTATGGCATTGCGGCATGGACAACAGCAGCAAAGGCGAACTTCGATAAAGTTAGCAAACTTCAAAACCAAGCCATGAGAGTTATAACAGGAGGCATGAAGTCAACACCAATTGTAGAACTTGAAAAGATTACAAAACTGCAATCCATGACCGATAGAAGAGACTGCAGAGCCCAGCTGCAGTCAGAGAAACTCCGAAGACTGACCGACCATCCAATGCACCAGAGACTAAACAATTTGGGAAATGGGAAACTAAAGCGGAGAAACTTTGCAGAAATAGCCAAAGCAAAGATCCCATAAACGCACTAACAACACCAAAACCCATCACTACTGTACGAAAACCTACCTGGAGGCAGGATATATTTCCAGAGGTGGTAGAAAATATACCAGGTATTGGAAACAAAAACGGCCAGACTGAAAAAGAAAGGAGAGATACTACCCTAAGCTTTATATCGGAAAACTACCCAAGCATGGACTGGACCCATGCATACACCGACGGTTCTGTAACAAACACTACACAGAACGGAGGGGCAGGAGCATTCCTGAACCTACCAAATGGCAGACAAATAACACTGTCATTCGCTACTGGTAAGTACACAAGCAATTTCAGAGCGGAGGCAGAGGCACTGAGGGCGGCAGTGGAAGAAATGGTGACACATAAAGAAAATGAAAGCCATATAGTCCTGCTTACAGATGCTCTCGCCGTAGTCACAGCGCTAAAAAGCCAGAAAAACACTGAGCTTAATGACTTAAGAGCAGCACTCTGCAAACTGTGCCAGCAGTCCGCACCAAAAAGGGTAGTGGTACAGTGGGTCCCATCACACTGCAACATCCAAGGCAACGAGGAGGCAGACAGACTGGCAAAAGAAGGTGCAAGACTACCACAAACAGATACTAGTATGACGTACGAAGAGTCAAAACGGCTTATCAAAGCCAGATACATGACCAAATGGGAAACCGAACATACTGGTTACACAAAAAACGATGCCTATTACCAGTTGAACCGAAGAGAGCAGGTCGTTGTCTTCAGACTTCGCACTGGCCACAATAGACTGAGGTACCACCTATTCAACAAATTGAAGATAGGTGGTACCGACGAATGCCCGCGCGGTACCGGTAAAATGACCGCTGAATATCTGCTGCAGAACTGCCCGACATACGAGGATCAGAGAGAGCAGATGTGGCCATCACCAGTGGAACTGCAAGACAAGCTCTATGGCAGTGGCGACAGCCTCAGGATGACCGCCGCTTTTTTCGAAAAAATAATGGTTACTGTCTGACTGCGTACGCAGAAGAAGAAGAAGAATAGTGAGAGAATAATGTCCATACAAAGTTGTTTTTAACACGTCTGCCGACATTTCTTATAATTATAAAGTAATCAACAAATACGATGTTTCAAAGTGTTACATCATTACAGAAAATATCATTTTTTTTAACTTGAACAGCTACCATGAAGTATAGCAAAACAACAAGGCACTATTTAAACCAATAGAAGTCACAATGCAAGGATACAGATGTTTAAATTTACTAGTATGGTTTTAACCTGCTGCCTGCTTATCCACTGCCTAGTCAGCTGATGCAACCCACTACATGATAAAGTAGAGGTACTCATTGCAAGGTTCCGAGCGGGGTCCCTTACTAGGTAGGAATAAAAAGGACCCCTGCACCTCCATGCATGTCATAAAAGATGACTAAGGAAAGTTGTGGATGTGACTAGCAACCTCATCATGTAAATCAAATTACTAAAGAAACCACCACTGCAAAAGCATGCAACATGCTTGGGTGCAGACTTCCTAAAGAAAGCCAATTATAGTTGTAGAGCTGCACGATAGGACCTGCGTTGCGTTCGTGGTATTGGCTTCTTCTCTACAGAATTCGTCACTTGATGTATTATCTTTTCACTCACAAACATATTGCCAGGATTGTAGCCTCTTCACCATCTGCAGCTATTAAAAAAAGAAGCCATACATAGCTTAATCACCTGGACGACGGTGGTCCTTCATCAGCATGCTCGGGATGTGAGGAAAGCTACTGCAACCCACCACTTAACATCCTTTTCAAGGCATACAAAAGAGTAACCTACTCATTGTGGGCATTCGCAAACAACAACAACCTAACTGTTAAAGTTGAGATATTAGATGGCTAGACGTAATCAAGACAAGTCTGTGGTCGTGCTAATTGATCAGAACCCCTTATAGAACACCGCGGAACATAGGTCATGCTAAGAAAGTGATGAGTCAGATCTCGCAGCACAAGTTTGATGCTGTTATCCCCTAGCTTGCGACATGCAACTATCAGTACTTATCTTCAAACAGTACCAACCTAACGTCTTCATCAATTTGGTTGAGGCATTTCTTAGGTGAAGTGGAACAGAAGGAAGTGCTCCTTGGTGGTTTTTGACGCAGTCTTTCGCTGCCTGCAATGCCCGATACACCTCATTTGATTTTGGCGCCCTGGCCAGATAGATAACACACTGGGCTAGATTCAACTGTGGATTCAAGAAAACATCAAAGGTGACAGGACGAAAACATGTGGGTTAAATCTAACGTTAAACAGAATCAACCTTTGTTTGGGGATACCTATGTTGTTGTTATCGCATAGCTGCTGAGCAAGCCTGCTCTTGGCAGCCAAATGACATTCTTATATAGATGTAGGGCTTCTTCAGTTGTTTCACTGCTCCACACAATGTGTTGGCAGTGCTTGTAGGAATCTTTTCCTCATGTCCATAAGCGCCTTGCACTCAATGAGTAGATGTCTATCTGTTTCATCAGGATGAGAGCAATGTCTGCACAAGTGCTAGGGACTGATGCGGTTTAAGTGGCTATTAACTCCGGTGTGTCCTGTACGGAACTGAAAGATGAGATATTGATCTCTTCTATGTAGTTTGTTTATGTCATCATTACTTTTTGGCTGTGACATTTCGCTAAATAAACTGTGTCGCCCAACTGTTCATCCAGATTTCCCTGGTATTATTCTTAATAATTTGTTTTACTGTGTCGTTACTGCAGGGTCTATCCAATTGTTTTTGGGAGGCTCCTGTTTTTACTGTGTGGTTACTGCAGGGTCTATCCAATTGTTTTTGGGAGGCTCCTGTTTTTACTGTGTGGTTACTGCAGGGTCTATCCAATTGTTTTTGGGAGGCTCCTGTTTTTGCTGTGTGGTTACTGCAGTGTCTATCCAATTATTTTTGGGAGGCTCCTGTTTTTGCCAATCTGTCAGCCATCTCGTTTTCTGCTAGCCTGATATGTCCAAGGATCCATTGCAAGGTGACTTTAATCCTGTAAGTGCCCTAGCCAGATAGATAACATACTGTGCTAGATTCAACTATGGAATCAAGAAAACATCAAATATGGTGGGAAGAAAACATGTGGGTTTAATGTAATGTTAAACAGAATCAGCATTCAGGCAGTCCTATAGGTAGCCATTTTAACAGATGGTTGTGAGTTCAAGCAATCAGGAGCAGTGAACTAATTTAACTGAGAAATAGACAACAGTAATTCAAATGTGAATTACATTTACAAATATTAAACACCAATATAGAATTCAAAAGTGGATTGAATTTTTAAACTAGCAAAGACTAGATTCAGATTTCTGCTGTGTGTTGATGTATGAAGCCACTTGTAATGAGTTAATTCTACTCTTTACATTTTTGTGTGTGGCCAGTAACAGTGGCTCTTCTTACATAATGAGGCATACTTAAAAAAGTGGACCAGGCAGTCCCCTGGCTGTACTGCAATGTGAGGCTCCTCAGTAAACTCACCATTTTGGAGTTTAGTGTCAATCCCCACCTCACTGGCCAGACTGCTGTGACAACCTGTTTTCAGGAATGATGGTACGAGGATGTGAAGTGGTGGGGGATGGGGGAGCCTTGATCAGTACATTTCCCCTGACCATGAAGTTACTAATCTCTTCCATCTTGGTCATACATTTCCCCTGAAATTACTAATCTCTCCCATCTTGATCATACATTTCATCTAAAGTTACTAATCTCTCCCATCTTAATCATACATTTCCCCTGAAGCTACTAATCTCTCCCATCTTGGTCATACATTTCCCCTGAAGTTACTAATCTCTCCCATCTTGATCATACATTTCACCTGAAGTTACTAATCTCTCCCATATTGATCATACATTTCATCTTACCCTGAAGTTACTAATCTCTCCCATCTTGATCATACATTTCCCTTGACCCTGAAGTTACTAATCTCTCCCATCTTGGTCATACATTTCCCCTAAAGTTACTAATCTCTCCCATCTTGATCATACATTTCCCTTGACCCTGAAGTTACTAATCTCTCCCATCTTGGTCATACATTTCCCCTAAAGTTACTAATCTCTCTCATCTTGATCATACATTTCCCCTGAAGTTACTAATCTCTCCCATCTTGATCATACATTTCCCCTGACCCTGAAGTTACTAATCTCTCCCATCTTGATCATATATTTCCCCTGACCCTGAAGTTACTAATCTCTCCCATCTTGGTCATACATTTCCCCTGAAGTTACTAATCTCTCCCATCTTGGTCATACATATCCCCTGAAGTTACTAATCTCTCCCATCTTGATCATACATTTCACCTGAAGTTACTAATCTCTCTCATCTTGATCATACATTTCCCCTGAAGTTACTAATCTCTCCCATCTTGATCATACATTTCACCTGAAGTTACTAATCTCTCCCATCTTGATCATACATTTCTCCTGACCCTGAAGTTACAAATCTCTCCTATCTTGATCATACATTTCTCCTGACCCTGAAGTTACTAATCTCTCCTATCTTGATCATACATTTCACCTGATCTTGAAGTTACTAATCTCTCCCATCTTGATCATACATTTCACCTGACCCTGAAGTTACTAATCTCTCCCATCTTGATCATACATTTCACCTGAAGTTACTAATCTCTCCCATCTTGATCATACATTTCTCCTGACCCTGAAGTTACTAATCTCTCCTATCTTGATCATACATTTCTCCTGACCCTGAAGTTACTAATCTCTCCTATCTTGATCATACATTTCTCCTGATCTTGAAGTTACTAATCTCTCCCATCTTGATCATACATTTCACCTGACCCTGAAGTTGCTAATCTCTCCCATCTTGATCATACATTTCCCCTGACCCTGAAATTACTCATGACTCCCACTTTGATCGTAAATTTCACTTCACCCTGAAGTTACTCGTCGCTCCCACTTTGATTGTACATTTCACCTCACCCTGAAGTTACTCGTCACTCCCACTTTGATCGTACATTTCACCTACCTGACCCTGAAATTAATCGTCACTCCCACTTTGATCGTACATTTCACCTACCTGACCTTGAAATTAATCATCACTCCCACTTTGATCGTACATTTCACCTACCTGACCCTGAAATTAATCATCACTCCCACTTTGATCGTACATTTCACCTACCTGACCCTGAAATTAATCATCACTCCCACTTTGATCGTACATTTCACCTACCTGACCCTGAAATTAATCATCACTCCCACTTTGATCGTACATTTCACCTACCTGACCCTGAAATTAATCATCACTCCCACTTTGATCGTACATTTCACCTACCTGACCCTGAAATTAATCATCACTCCCACTTTGATCGTACATTTCACCTACCTGACCCTGAAATTAATCATCACTCCCACTTTGATCGTACATTTCACCTACCTGACCCTGAAATTAATCGTCACTCCCACTTTGATCGTACATTTCACCTACCTGACCTTGAAATTAATCATCACTCCCACTTTGATCGTACATTTCACCTACCTGACCCTGAAATTAATCATCACTCCCACTTTGATCGTACATTTCACCTACCTGACCCTGAAATTAATCATCACTCCCACTTTGATCGTACATTTCACCTACCTGACCCTGAAATTAATCATCACTCCCACTTTGATCGTACATTTCACCTACCTGACCCTGAAATTAATCATCACTCCCACTTTGATCGTACATTTCACCTACCTGACCCTGAAATTAATCATCACTCCCACTTTGATCGTACATTTCACCTACCTGACCCTGAAATTAATCATCACTCCCACTTTGATCGTACATTTCACCTACCTGACCCTGAAATTAATCGTCACTCCCACTTTTATCGTACATTTCACCTACCTGACCTTGAAATTAATCATCACTCCCACTTTGATCGTACATTTCACCTACCTGACCCTGAAATTAATCATCACTCCCACTTTGATCGTACATTTCACCTACCTGACCCTGAAATTAATCATCACTCCCACTTTGATCGTACATTTCACCTACCTGACCCTGAAATTAATCATCACTCCCACTTTGATCGTACATTTCACATTAATAGAATAGATTTAATCTTCTTAATGTCTTCTTCCTCATTGCACCTTTCCATGTGTAAGCCTACCTTGCCAAAGTTCTTCTCTGGATGGTGTCTCTCCACATGTAAGTCTGCCATGCCGAGTTTGAAAAGCTTGCATGCCTCAATGATCACAGGAGCTATGTCAATGGGAGTATTACTCTTGGCATGGGTCACCCAAGCTGGACACGTCCTTGGAGATGGTCAGATTACGAAGCAGAGTGGTATATGCTCTGGGCTAGACCAATCTACTCTTTTTCCATACATTCTTGTCTCATTCTTTGCTGTTTGTTTTCTATCAATTATTGCCATGGATGACAAAGAGATACCAGCCTGTAGACATTGCACCTCTGCAACTTTGTAACGAGTCTACTATCTGAGGTTACTGATATCCTCATAAAGCCTATCCAGGATTGGTACTGGTAAAGTTATGTCTATCTTGCATATGGCTCGGAGTCTGCTAGTGAACAGCAGTGCACCTTTGCAACCAGCTTTGGCTGGTCGGCTAAACTACGTGAGCAAACACCGAGGAAAAAAACCAGAGAGCAAATCCTGGCGTATCCAGGAAGAGCAAAATAATCCTGGCTGATAGCCCACCTAGGAGATGGAAAATTGTATACAAACATGGGTAGGAACGACACGATAGTCTTGCGAAACAGCTTTTCTAGGAGAGATAACTCTGACCTCAAACAAATGCTGCCATGCAGGAGGGCTGGAGACAGACAAGTGTTAGGATGTCCTGAAAAAATACATGCAAATATGGATGTACTGAGCCACCAGGCCTACATCTCAGTGCAATGTAATACTCTTTATAACGGACACCAAAATGACTCAATGAGGTGGTTCTCGCTCGACACAAGGTGATCAGTCGGGTGGGGACACTAGTGAAAGGAGTAGCAGGTGGCAATAACAAATGTTCTTCCTTGAAAAACTGTACAGAAGTATGCAGAGCTTTGAGCTGCCTTTGTTAGAGTCCCCGAAGTCAAAGTCTGAAGACGAACGAAGAAGAAATTCCAAATCAATTCTACAATATCATAACCACGTTTTGTTTGCTTGCTTATAATTAACTAAAGGACTTACAGCACACTCTGGCATTCCAATAACATGACAGGCCTGGTGAGTGGACACAGCCAGGTTCAAGGCTAACGAATCAGCAAGACCTGTAATAGAGAGATTTCTTGTGAGTGTATGCTGGATGCAAGCTCGTTCCGTGTATATGTTGGGTGCAAGTTTGTTCCGTATATATGTTAGGTGCAAGTTTTTCGTGTGTATGTTGGATGCAAGCTTGTTCCATGTATATGTTTAGTGCAAGGCTGTTTTCCATAATATGTTTAGTGCAAGGCTGTTTTCCATAATATGTTTAGTGCAAGGATGTTTTCCATGTTTTTACGTTGGAGGCAAGAACTTCAATGTTATTTTGTATTTGCTTATTTCATTCTGTCTTGTATGTGTTTGCTTATTTCGTTCTGTCTTGTATGTATTTGCTTATTTCGTTCTGTCTTGTATGTGTTTGCTTATTTCGTTCTGTCTTGTATGTGTTTGCTTATTTCGTTCTGTCTTGTATGTGTTTGCTTATTTCGTTCTGTCTTGTATGTGTTTGCTTATTTCGTTCTGTCTTGTATGTGTTTGCTTATTTCGTTCTGTCTTGTATGTGTTTGCTTATTTCGTTCTGTCTTGTATGTGTTTGCTTCTTTCATTCTGTCTTGTATGTGTTTGCTTATTTCATTCTGTCTTGTATGTGTTTGCTTATTTTGTTCTGTCTTGTATGTGTTTGCTTATTTCGTTCTGTCTTGTCTGTGTTTGCTTATTTCGTTCTGGCTTGTATGTGTTTGCTTATTTTGTTCTTTCTTGTATGCGTTTGCTTATTATGTTCTGTCTTGTATGTGTTTGCTTATTTCGTTCTGTCTTGTATGTGTTTGCTTATTTCGTTCTGTCTTGTATCTGTTTGTTTATTTCGTTCTGTATTGTATGTGTTTGCTTATTTCGTTATGTCTTGTATGTGTTTGCTTATTTCATTCTGTCTTGTATGTGTTTGCTTAAAAAGCAGAGCTGTGTTTCAATCATATGAGTGTCTCGTTATCAGAGTGGTATAAGGCTTGTATCTAACGGCAAAGGTTTCAGATTCGACCAGGGACATGCTACAGTTGACCCAGCTATAAATGGATACCTTGCAAAGAAAGGAACTGGCCGCCCCACCTCATAAACCAGCTGTGGCCTAGTAATAATGCTAGTCTCTAATACTTCATCTCTGAGACCGAAGAGTAACATCAGGGTAAGGTGAAATATAATGATCAAAACCTCATCTCTCTCGTCCACGTCACACTGTTAGAAGCAGGCTGTATCACTGCAGTCTGACCATCAACGAGGTGGGGATTGACACTGTGATTCCCATAGTGGTGAACTTATTAAAGAACCGTGCATTGCGCTACAACAGAAGGACTTTTGTCCACCGTTTCAAGTATGCCTCGGGTTGTATGAAGAGCAACTGTAACCCACCACCAAAGAAAAGTCTAAGAGTTAATTCCACTATTCATCGAACACTTTATCCTTAACAGCAGTGACTGATGTCGTGTACATGGTCATACCTCACCCTGCTGCTTAGACATGCCAGATATAAGGGTAAATCAAAAAGGTATCCAACTTTTCTGTTGGACACACAAAACTATAAAGGTATCCAACCTTTATGTTGGACACAAAAAACTAACTTAACTATTTCATTCAAAACCTAATTAATAATACTAATAATGTTTCCTTAGGCGTCTTAAACCCGTTGCGTCAGTCAGCCACATCCATGACCCACTGCTGCGGCGTGGTTCCAGGCCTCATCCAGCGTGAAGGTTGCTTTCTGCTGAAGCCATACTGTTCGGGGACGGCCTCTTCTGCATCTCCAGCCGGTTGGGGGAAGACTTTTGGTGCTGAGAAACGTCTTGGACTTGTGTAGTATCTTGTGGGCCAGGGTTTCTTGGTCCAGCCATAGAACATGACCAAACAAAGAAACTCGGCAGTGATCAAGTGTTTCTGAAATTGAGAGGAGTCCTGTCTTAGCAGAGACTTCCACGTTGTGAATGTAGTCATGCCATTGGATGACCAGGATATGCCGCTGGTTGCGCATGTTGAAAACCTCCATTCTTGACATGTGATGTTTTAGTAGTGCCCATGTTTAGCCTTTAGAGCCCTAATGTCCGCATATCTGGACATGTAAAACTACTCCATGTCCTCCTAAAGTCCGCATAAACGGACACGCGATAAGAAAATTTGCCGATCACGACCAAAAAATTATTCCAGAGCATTGTCGTGTGTTAACATCGGTTGAAATACGGCCATTTTGAATCTATATATAGGGATGCCATCATTACAGTTGTAAACAACCAAAATGGTCGGTAAAGTGAGTTTGAAAGCGATTTTGAGACGATGTGTTTTCTTTTTCGGGACGACTTGCGGATTATTCCATTATTGCGGGTGATAAAGGTAAGTTGTTGCGACATATTTTGTTGGAGCTCGATCTGTTTAATTTTGTTTATTTAGCAGCATTAACTACATTTGTAAGGGAAAATAGCAGATTTGACGATCTTGTAAGAAACACTATCAGCGTTCTGTGACGATTTTCACATTCCGATGGTCCCGATTCCCGGCGAAATGGGAAAAAATCAAAATGTTGCGGTTTTTTAATTTTCACATTCATCTTCTTGTATCTCATACACTAACACACACACATCAAAAACAATAACACCAAGTAGTTCTTTATTCATTTATGTCTCTACACACAAAAAAATCATATTTATGCAACAACAAACACAAAAAAATCATATTTATGCAACAACAAACCAAAAAAAATAGATTTTCAAAGTGAACAACCTAGAAAAACGTGACATGCTGAAAAATAATTCAGTGGCTGTGGGAACTTCCGTACTTTTATAATTCAGGGCCCTATAGGTTAAGAACCGTACAGCAGAACTTGGACCGCGCAGGACATAATTCCCTTCCGAAATAGGCCTCTTCTGAGTTGACACATCTCTCCCAGCAGTGCCCCCACTCCTGGAAGCCTTTATAGAAGTCATTTTTAGGTATCTCTATCAGATGCCTTTTTGCTCCCCTTTCTGACCCCAGTAACACATGGGTAGAAAATGTACAAACTGTTTTCTGCTTTGCTGCAAGGATCTAGAGTCTAAGTTGTCCTATAAGTAAGACCATATTTCATGAATAAATTATTCTTGAATAAATAAATAAATATATTACCAACATCTTCACTGGCAAATATCACAAGTCTCCTGGCAATAAACAATGGGTTCTCTCCTCCTTCCAGAATACGAGTCATCCAGTACAGCGAAGCACTGGCGTCTGACCCACGCATTGATTTAATGAGGGCTGATATCGTGTTGTAGTGCTCCTCACCTGAACAGGAAACAAAATGTTTGAAAGCGAAACTAGGAAGCTAAAATGAGGAAGTGATAACAATCATAAAAACTGTGATATTTTTAGTAGCACTCGGAAAACATTTACAATATACAATATTTCCTAAATTCTAAGACGCCATTGATTGTAGGGTGTACAATTTGATTTCAGCACTCCATACACAACAAATTCACTTCTGTGTCTAAGATACAAAATTGCGCCCCATCCCCAAAATAGTTTTTTCGTGAAAACTAACAGATGCTGATCTTGTGAAAAAAAAAAAATTTTTTTAAACAGTCAATACGACTTTTTCCCATTGCTGGGGTAGTCGAGGGGTTTTTTAGGATGAGAACTACAGGCTGCTTCACTACTGCTGTGGCCACATCGTGTGCTGGCTGTTTGTTTATTTCACCCCCAACAGAAAAACAACATAAATTGAAGATATAGAGTGGAAAATAAAGATAATACGCGACAGAGCAAACAGTCATGTGGTATTGGTAGGAACAAATAATGTAAAGAGAGATGGTACAGAAATAGTTATGCAAAGATACAAGAGTCTTATAAGGACACTTAAGGAAAAAAGTACAGGAAGGTCACAATGATGGGCATTTTAGACAGAGCAGATGGGCCAGACTATTTAGATAGTAAGATAATAGGTATCAACCATAGGTTGTAGGTGATGTGTGCGGACATGGGTATAGAATTTATTGAGGTGAAAGTAGATAACAGTAAAATGCTAGACAGGAGAGGTTTACATCTAAATGAGATAGGACAGCATGTTGTAGCAAAGTATATGTTTAATCATTATGTTACAAATTTAAACTAGTAAGCCCTTTGAAGTAAGACTAAAGATTGGCCTAAAACAGGGTGCTATAGAGAATGCAGTCAAAGGGGAGAGTTGAGGTCAGGAAAGTGTGTAATCAGTAGTGGAAAAGCAAAAATAAAAATTATAAAGCACCAAAAAAAATTAGTAATACAACAAAATAATAAACTGAAATGTTGTTATGCAAATGTGAGAAGCATAGTAAATAAATGAGAAGAATCGGAACTGTTTGTAGAAGAAGAAAAACCAGATATAATAGGATTTACAGAATCATGGCCATATGAGGACATTGCAGATAGTGAACTTGAAATAGAGGGATGTACAATGTTAAGGAAAGATAGGGTAGTTGGAGACAAGGCTAAGGGAGGTGGTGTTTTATTGTACTGTATAAATTCAGTTTATAATTATTAAAGATGATTTATTACCTGGGAACAAAAATGAAAGTGTATGGGGAGAAATAGAAAGTGGGAGTGAAAAAAACAGTGATTGGAGTATGCTACAGATGTCCATCAAGTCAAAAAGAGGAAGATGAGGAGCTGATTAGTAGCATAAAAAGGCAAGTGAAGGGAAATTATTATTAATGGGGGATTTAAACTTTCCAGAAATAAAATGGGATATGGCAGAAGCACTTGTAAAGTCAAAACCTTTTGTTCAGTGCATAACTGACAATTTTTTTATTTGACATGTAGAAGCAGCCACCAGAGGCAAAAACACGTTAAATCTAGTTTTTACTACAGAGGAAGATATGATTGAAAACGTTACCATTGAGGAACTGTTTAGCTCAAGTGACCATCAAATAATCCGCTGGGATCTTTTAGCAGGGAAAGAAGTAAACATAAACACGCAAACATACGACTACTCTAAGGCAGATGTTAAGAAGAACTTCTGCATTCATTCTCAATCTCAATCTCATGGTACCACACCCTGAACAGGGTTTTGTAAGTAGAAAGATGTAGTCCGGAGAACGGAATGGTTAAGAAGATGAAAGAGGCCACGAGCCACATAATCTGGAAAGATATTGTCGGAGGAACAGATATTGAACAAGAGTGGGAGAATTTCAAAACAGTTCTAGAAAAGCTAAAAGAGGGATGTGTTCCATGTAGGGAACAAACCCCAAGCGTAAAAAGTGGATAACTAGATTTGTAGTGAAATGTAGAAGAGCTAAAAATAATGCATGGACAAAATATGTAGAGGCAGGTAAATCAAAAGAAACATATTTCAAATATTTGGACAAGCAAAACATAGCTCAGAAATTGAATAAAGCAGCAAAAATACTTTAAAAAAACTTGCTCATTTGATCAAAACTGATAGCAAAAGTTTATTTTCTTACGTTAGAAATAAACAAAGAACGAAAGACAGAGTAGGCCCTATCATAGATAGCACAGGAAAAATAATAAGTCAGAATAAAGAGGCAGGTAATCTGCTCAATAAGTACTTTAGCAAATTCTACACAATAGAAGACTGCTCCAAGATCCCAGAGCCTTTAGATATTTTCCAAAGAGACATGGATACAGAGGGATTAAGATCAATCTGTATTACAGAGGAAATGGTTTGTTTTTTTAAATTGGAGAGGCTGAAAGTGGATAAATGTCCAGGGCAAGATGGTATTCATCCAAAATTGCTGTTTGAAATTATAGACCAACTAGCAAAACCATTGGCTATATTATGTTCTCAACCACTTGCAAGGGATTGTTCCATGAGATTGGAAAGATGCAGGAGTGATCCCCTTATTCAAAAAGGGCAAAAAATCAGACCAACCAAATTATAGACCGGTGAGTTTAACTAGCATATGCTGTAAATTGTTAGAGTCAATAATCAAAGAAAACATTGTAATGCATTTGGACAAGTTTAATCTAATCAGAAATAGTCATCATGGGTTTACTAGAGGGAGATCATGCTTAACAAATCTATTAGAATTCATGGAGGAGGTTACTAAAATGATAGATAAAGGGAAGTCAGTGGATGTTATTTATCTTGATTTTGCTAAGGCTTTGACAGAGTACCTCATCAAAGATTATTTAGGAAGTTAAAAATCACATGGAATAGGTAGGGAAGTAGCAAAACGGATTGAAAATTGGTTAACTTGAAGAAGGCAGAGAGTGGGCATAAATAAGAAGTACTATGAGTGGTGTGAAGTAAAGAGTGGAGTGCCACAGGGCTCAGTTTTGGGACAAATTTTGTTTTCGATATATATAAACGATTAGGACATTGATATCGGATCCATCATTGCAAATTTGACTGATGACACAAAACTATGCAATAGTGTCTCATCTAAAGCAGTAAAGCAGAAGTGGATATATTGAGGTCAGATTTAGATACAATTCTAGAATGGTCTGTAATCTGGCAAATGGAGTTTAATGTAGATAAATGTAGTCATACACATGGGTAGATCAAATATGGAACATAATTACAGAATGGTCAAGAACAATATTAAAATGACAGAAATGAAAAGGAACCTAGGGGTTATAATAGATCACACAGGTAAAGTCAGTGAGCAAAGTCTAGGTAGGATTGATAAAGGCAAATTCAATGTTAAGTATGATAACAAGAAATATTAAACATAGGAGCAAGGAAGTGATAGTCCAACTGTATGGTTGGTTGTATGGTTATTGATCCAGTGGCCTATGGACTCTTGCCCTTTGGCCCAAGGTGATAGTCGGACTGTATAAAGCATTAGTTAGACCTAGATTGCTAGATTGAAGTACTGTGTACAGGTGTGGAGTCCTTATCGTAGAAATATAAACATGCTGGAAAGGATACAAAAAAGAGCAACAAAGCTGATAGTGGGATTCCAGAATTAGTTATGAGGAAAGACTCAGAAAAACCAGCCTACAGTGTCTAGAAAAGAGAAGAATTTGAGGTGACTTAATACAGGTTTATAAGATAATCAAAGGAAAGGATAAAATTGACTAGTTTTTCAAAATTCAACCACCTACAAGAACAAGAGGGTATAGCTACAAATTAACTAAAGAAAGGCCCAGTCAGAGAGTGGTGAATGCTTGGAATGCATTGCCACAGGAAGTAGTGGAGACAGGAATACTGTGTACAGGTGTGGAGTCATTATTATAGAGGAGATATAAACATGCTGGAAAGAATGCAAAAAAGAGCGACAAAGCTGATAGTGGGATTCCAGAATTACAGTTATGAGGAAAGACTCAGAAAAACCGGTCTAGAAAAGAGAAGAATTCGAGATGACTTAATACAGGTTTATAAGATGATCAGAGGAACGGATTAATTAGACTATAACAAATTTGTCAAAATACAACCACCTACAAGAACAAGAGGGCATAGCTACAAATTTAGGAAATATTTTTGTAGTCAGAGAGTGGTGAATGTTTGGAATGCATTGTCACAGGAGGTAATGGAGACAGGAACAATTAATACATTTAAGAATAAATTGGATGCACATAGCTTTTAGAGCAAGGTAATGTAAATTAAACTGGTTGTATACAGACTCTGTAGAGTCTTCTAAACCGGTATAAAAACGTTAAGTTAAGTTATATGCCATACCGGAAATCGAACCGTTGCCCTCCTTGTCAGCAGACATGCCTCAAAACGAAACCATTCGGCCACTCGCTCTTCGCTGATGTTGTAAATATTGATTATCTGTTCTATGTTGAAATTTGAAAAGATTTTCCTACACCATGAACGCCGAAAACGTGGAAGCCTAATATGATTGTGCTGTTTTTCAACGTTATCACCTTCATCTTCTTGTATCTCAGAAACTAACACACACACAACAAAAACAATAACACCAACAAGTTCTTTATTAATTTATGTCTCTACACACAACAAAATCATATCTAACAAATAAAAGGGTTACATGCTCATAAAGTCAACAACCATAGTCAAATGTGATGTGCTGAAAAAATGATGTGGGAGCGTAGAAGTTAAACCTTCAAATTACATCTATTTCCCTAAAAATATGTGTGCCTTGTTTTAAGCTTCCCTTGTAGCAAACATAGTTAAACCTTCAAATTACATCTATTTCCCTAAAAATATGTGTGCCTTGTTTTAAGCTTCCCTTGTAGCAAACATAGTTAAACCTTCAAATTACATCTATTTCCCTAAAAATATGTGTGCCTTGTTTTAAGCTTCCCTTGTAGCAAACATAGTTAAACCTTCAAATTACATCTATTTCCCTAAAAATATGTGTGCCTTGTTTTAAGCTTCCCTTGTAGCAAACATAGTTAAACCTTCAAATTACATCTATTTCCCTAAAAATGTGTGCCTTGTTTTAAGCTTCCCTTGTAGCAAATTACATCTATTTCCCTAAAAATTATTTGTTTCTTAAATAAATTGACCTAGCGATGGCGCAAACAGTCACGTTTTTTCTTTGCACATACTGTGGAAGCTGCTTTTGTGCTTCGATTGGTCTTGCAAGTCACAATGGTTATCATCATGGACTGTAGTCACATTCTTTTTTTTCAAAGCCCAACATTCTATCATCTGATAAGATGGAGAGAGCCAACAATGATGATTGAATGAATATTTTCTTGGAATATTTGTTATTTTCTTATCAAGTTTTCCGTTCTAACGGGTTACATTTAGACGATTAGGCTCCGTTCCACTGGTGTTGCGTGCCATCAGCTCTAACATCATCGCTTTATCGTATATAAATTACCGGGTTAATGCCATAGAAATGGTTAAACATACTGTTCTTTTGATTGTAGAGAATTCCAACTTCCGTTAAGTACGGTTTGACGAAAACAGTGGCAATTTTTTTTTGTTTTAGATTTTTTTAAAGGTATTCTGTTTTCGCTTGGATTTGAAGATTCGCCCATTATCGAGAATGGGGGAGTTAAATTTCTGCAATGGATTATTCTGAGGTAGATCTATTTAGTTTGTTTATGTAGATACAATAATTATGTTTATAGTCGAAGTGACAGACAGCCATTATAGTAAAAATCGATTGTAGTATCAGTACGTTTTTCTTGAAAAAATTTGTTCTAACCAAGGGGCACAGATAGCTGGTGAATATATATGTTTTGTGTTATTTTTCACCACTATCACCTTTATCTTCTTGTATCTCAGAAACTAACATACACACAATAACACCAACAAGTTCTTTATTAATATATATCTCTAGACACTAAACAGATTAGAGGTTCTCATAACCTACAAACATGTGAAAATCTGACTTGCTGAAAAATTATGCAGATATAGGAAATCAATGTCATTTTGTAATCTGGAAAGCAAAAGGTTAAGATTCATGGTTTGTCACCTGAGGCGCTCATATTTCTCTGGCACCAGGTTTGAGAAGGGTTATTGCTCTCTGATTTAGGGCAGTTAGATACTTTTGACTGGTGTGTAACCTGCAGCACACCATGACGTCATTGAGAAAAATTTGACCTAATTAATTAAATTAATTTCTCGCTATGGTCGTCGACTTTCAAAATTTGTAACTTTTCTGTTTGTCAATAAATATGATTTTATTGTGTGTAGAGATACAATTGAATAAAGGACTTGTGGGTGTTATTGTTTTTGTTGTGTGTTTGTTAGTTTCTGAGATACATAAAGATGTAGTTGAAAACTTATGAAAATCTCGGAAAAAATTTTGACTCAACCACTAGGCCTAGTCGCTCCGATAGAAAACCATGGAAACCACAACAACGTATCAATTCTGTGCTTACAATCTCAACACAACTGTTAGTTTCCAATTTAAATGTAGTTCTTTCATCTAAACAAACAAAATAAACACATCTACTCGATTAAGATATTTTCCAACAACCTACTCCACCTTTCGTAAAAAGTTGGCTTGCTCCAAACAGCGTATACAAATTTAAAATTGTTCAAAAGCCATTTGTAATCTAACATACGATACTTTAACCGGCAAAATATCGTGTATAGATGGATGACATATTCAGGATTAAAAATATGGCTGTCGGGAGTGTCTCCGTTCAAAACAAAAATGTTTCTTAGAATTCCGTTTTTGTAGGCCCAGTTGGTCAAAATTATTTTGATCGTAGTTTGCTAAAGGTTAACTTTGCATAAATGCAATCTCTCATAATCTGTAAATAGACTACCTAGCAGTATTTCGGACACTGATGTCAAATTCCATTCTTTACTTGTGCAAAAGATTGATAAAGCTCTTACCAGTTTTGTCATAGAGCATATGGGATCTCTGTAACGCCTCTTTGACGATATCGACAGTAATTCTGATCTCTGAGTTGGCAACACATGTCTCTACTTGACCTTGAAGTGCCAAGCATCCTTCAAAAGCCAACTGAAGCCCATTCAAGGCGGTTCTTGCGTCCCCGTCTACAAGACCAGTTAGTGCATCCAAAGCTGCAGTTTCCATGACAACAGTAGGGGACCTAAAGGAACGCAGCATGTTTCATATGTTTGTAAAGCAGAACTAATGTATATTTTTTTTTAAAACAGTGAACATTTATGTTTCAAGATAATCGGGTAGAGAAAGTGGGGATGGATATGACACACCCTCAGAAAGAAGTCTAACAAATACAACCAGACATGTGCTGGATTGAGAACCACAAGGAAAGACAAGTGGTGAGGCAGAGAAATATCTGGTGAAGAACAGTGGAAGAGGCAGCAAGTTCAGCTGGGGTCTCATTGATGTAGGCCAAGTGGACAACACAGAATAGGAACAGACGGAGAGTATCTGTTGAGTACCTACGCTTCTTTTGGGAACCAAATGCATAAATGATGGTGTTGACATCAAACAGTAGATATTTATGCTGCAAGACTTCGAACAGCGGAAGACGAGGTAGTGCACTGGCTTACCAGTCAAGTGATTGGGGTTCATGCAGTGGACATTTTTGGTTCTTCTTCTTCTTCTTCATCGTAAGAAGTCAGACAGTAACCATTATTTTTTCGAAAAAAGCAGCCGTCATCCTGAGGCTGTCGACACTGCCATAGAGCTTGTCTAGTGTTGCCACTGGTGATGGCCACATCTGCTCTCTCTGATCCTCATATGTCGGGCAGTTTTGCAGCAAATGCTCAGCGGTCATTTTCCCGGTACCACACGGGCATTCATCGGTGCCACCTATCTTCGATTTGTTGAATAGGTGGTACCTCAGTCTATTGTGGCCAGTGCGAAGTCTGAAGACCACGACCTGCTCTCTTCTGTTCAACTGGTAATAGGCATCGTTTTTGGTGTAGCCAGTATGTTCGGTTTCCCATTTGTTCATGTATCTAGCTCTAATAAGCCGTTTTGACTCCTCGTAGGTCGCACTAGAATCTGGTTGTGGTAATCTTGCACCTCCTTTTGCAGTCTGTCTGCCTCCTCGTTGCCCTGAATGTTACAGTGGGATGGAACCCACTGTACCACTACTCTTTTTGGTGCGGACTGCTGGCATAGTTGACAGAGTACTGCTCTTAAATCATTATGTTCTGTATTTTTCTGGCTTTTTAGTGCTGTAACCACGGACAGGGCATCTGTAAACAGGACTATCTGGCTTTCATTGCTTTCATCTGTCAGCATTGCTTCTACTGCAGCCTTCAGTGCCTCTGCCTCCGCTCTGAAATTGCTTGAGAATTTTCCAGTTGCCACTGACAGTGTTATTTTTCTACTATTTGTTAGGCTCAGGAATACCCCTCCCCCTCCATTCTGTGTTGTGTTTGTTACAGAACCGTCGGTGTATGCATGGGTCCAGTCCCTGCTTGGGTAGTTTTTCGCTATGTGCCTCAGGGTTAATACATGTGGTGAATAATATGAATAAAAATTAATCGGTATTTCCTCCTCCGCATTAATTACATTTAACACTTCATATTAATACATATTTGTATTATGAATACTTCATATGATCCGTATCAGCGTAGCTGCAGATCCCAACTTCGTCTCCAGCGGAACCGGTCTTGGGACACGGAAGTCCAATGTGTGGTAACCACTCCTTCAGAGGCAATAATAACTGAAGTCCAGTGTGTGGTAACCAATCCTTCATAAGCAACAATAACTGAAGTCCAGTGTGTGGTAACCAATCCTTCGTAGGCAACAATAACTGAAGTCCAGTGTGTGGTAACCAATCCTTCAGAGGCAACAATAACTGAAGTCCAGTGTGTGGTAACCAATCCTTCAGAGGCAACAATAACTGAAGTCCAGTGTGTGGTAACCACTCCTTCAGAGGCAACAATAACTGAAGTCCAGTGTGTGGTAAATGGTAAGCAATCCTTCAGAGGCAACAATAACTGAAGTCCAGTGTGTGGTAACCACTCCTTCAGAGGCAACAATAACTGAAGTCCAGTGTGTGGTAAGTGGTAAGCAATCCTTCAGAGGCAACAATAACTGAAGTCCAGTGTGTGGTAAATGGTAAGCACTCTTTCAGAGGCAACAATAACTGAAGTCCAATGTGTGGTAAATGGTAAGCACTCTTTCAGAGGCAACAATAACTGAAGTCCAATGTGTGGTAAATGGTAAGCACTCTTTCAGAGGCAACAATAACTGAAGTCCAATGTGTGGTAAGCAATCCTTCAGCTGCAACAATAACTGAAGTCCAGTGTGTGGTAAGCACTCCTTCAGAGACTACAATAACTTCGAATTCAGTCATAGATAATTTAATTTTGTGTCTAGATCTATTCATCATAATTTAGCTCAATTTGCAAAATATTAATACCATTTTTAAAAAAACTATTTGACAGAGCTGTTGATCCTGCCTTGGACACTAGGAAATAAATCTAAAAACTTGGACTGGACTGTAAATGGTTAATAAATGCATATATGTGTTGCAGTGACCTGAAAGGGGATTAAAGAATAGTAACACTGTAATCTGCACCAGTCAATTATGGCTTAAATATAAATCAGCAGCCAGTTATGGCTTAATATAAATCAGCAGCCAGTTATGGCTTAAATATAAATCAGCAGCCAGTTATGGTTTCTATAAAAATTAGCAGCCAGTTATGGTTTAAATATAAATCAACAGCCAGTTATGGTTGAAATATAAATTAGCAGTTACTTGTGGCTTATAAATCAGCAGTCAGTTATGGTTTAAATATAAATCAACAAGAAATTATGTCACAGCAAAGAAAAGAAAAATAACTTATCTGACCTGTCCAGTGTTGTCTTTACTTCCCTCTCACTGGCATCTTCCATTTGTGTTTTCTCACCATCTTCCTGAAGGCTGACCCCAATAAATGGCAGAGCATTCTGTACAATGGCTTTGATGTCTTCAATCTTTATGGTGCAATAAAAGAGAGGAGACATCAAATCATTAACTTAACTTCTTTATACTGGTTTAGAAGATTCTGCAAAGTATGTATATGACCAGTTTCTTGTACTGAACGTGATCTAAAAATAACTGTGCATCCAATTTAGTTTTGAAGTGGATCGTGTAGCCGTGTCGACAGTGAGCTGGCTTGCTAAGACTGGGATTACAACACGCCAGGGTTAGAAATCATGGATTGACAGGAACAAATCAGAGAGCGGTTCGTTATGGTACGACCACTCTTCCAGTCGATGCAGCTGTAAATGGGCATCTATCATGAGATGGGGGAGGTATAAACAGCAAGGAAGGGTACTGGCCACTCCATCTCATATAGACTGCGGCTTAGTACATGAAGCGTTATACTTAATTTAAGGTAGTTATACTGATTTAGAAGACTCTACGGAGTCTGTATACAACCAGCTTCTTGGAGGGTGGTTTAACCGATGTGCGAGTCCAGCTTAATAGACTCAAACACTAGAGCTAAGTCGACCCGCAGCCAGTTAGGCATCATCTATAGCTACTTTAACAAACTATCGGGAGAAAGATACAAATAACGTGGACGTTAAGCCTACTCTTTTGGATTTTTAACTGCCAAGGATTATTTAACGTGCTCGACACTGGACTCCGATCTCACTACCCAGAGATCAGGAGAATTTTTACCAGAATATCCACGTGAAAAAAATCACGGTCTTCACCGTGATTCGAACCAGCTACCTCCGGAATCCGATTGAGACACCTTACCTCGAAACCACTGAGTCCACCTTTATATTCATCCTAGATGGTAATTGTTGCCATGGGACCCGCCTTTACCTATAAATCTTTTCATCCTAGTCATAGAGGACAAGGGAGCAAGAATGACCCCATGTAAACCTTACAAAAAGTGGCTAAATAGAGTTGTGAATTAGGCTAGCAAACACAGCATGGTAAACAAACAGCTACAGTATATACCACTGCACGAGCTTCTATGACAGGACCAACTTCTGTGGGAACTACAAGCTTTGTGTGGAACAAAACAAATTCTAACAGAGATATGTTGGGAAACATCCTCCTTCAGAATGTGGAATCTTTCATATATCTTCGTAGTAATATAAACATTTAAGGAGGTACTGAAAATGATGTTCAGTTAAGAATACAGAAGGTAAGTGGAGCTCATTGCATTAGGGACCTTATGGAAATCAAAATAAATTCACTATAAATAATATACATATAAGGCAAAGGCAACCATCCATCGTAGACGATGATGGCATAATTAATTTTGCTAGCGCTATTTTTAGTAAGGATTAACTGCGCCACTTTTTATCCTCACTCTCTCGTCTCGTGCCGCTCAACCCCAGTGGCAAGTCAAGGACAAGACGACTAGGGGGCGACTGCGAGATGCAGGGGACTCCGCATCAAGCACCCGTGAAAAAGACGGCAGAGTTTGGTGTTGAACCGACACCACCTGATCACTTCGCCACAGAATCCCCAATATACAAATAAATAATATATATATAATAATTAATAAACTACCATCAAATTTTTAATCTACAACTCCAACGTAATATCAATTCTATTATATGGACAACAAAAGCACTTATGAGAAAGGTACAGACTTTCGTAAATGGTTGCCTGCACAGATTACTAAGGTGGAAATGGTACAATAAGATCGCAAATGTGGAACTGGTAGAAAGAACGGAACAGATACCAAAGGAGCATGACATTAAGAGGAGACTACACATTACGGAAACCAGTTATTGTTGTTTCGAATGCCCACAATGAGTAGGTTTGCTCTTCTGTGTGCCCTGAAAAGGATGTTAAGTGGCGGGTTGCAGTAGCTTTCCTCACGTCCCGAGCGCACTGATGAAGATGAACCATGGTCCTCCAGGCGGTTGTGCTAAGCTCGGCTTCATCTGCGTGTCACTTACTACTACGGGGATCACATCAATCCCTCACCATGTTAGCCAGGCTACCAAGAAAACAGCCTGTTTTCAGGTAGGGCTACTAGGAAGTCGAGGTGAGGGTCTTGGCCAGTATATTTTGCCTGACCCTGACTAACATGTCTGATCAGTATGTTGTGCCTGACCCTGACTAACATGTCTGATCAGTATGTTGTGCCTGACCCTGACTAACATGTCTGATCAGTATGTTGTGCCTGACCCTGACTAATATGTCTGATCAGTATGTTGTGCCTGACCCTAGCTAACATGTCTGATCAGTATGTTGTACCTGACCAAACGTTAGTCTTCCTCCTCACGGAAACCAGTTGATGACATTACAAGACAATCTGTTTTGGAATCCCTAGGGCAAAGTGTACAAGGTAAGACTCAGGATAAGCCAACAGTGACCAATTCGCTAAGTATCATTTTTATATCCTTTTTAGGTGTTTCCGTTTCCACCACACGGTCAGAAGCTGAAACCATGTGCAATTAAATAGTTAACACTTCATCCCCAACAGCAGTTATCTGCTGTGCGACTAGCTTTACATAGAAAACACAAAAACAAGTACCTTCAGTTTCTCTAGGGTGATAACTCTGCATCTGCTTAGCAGGGCTCCATTAACATAAAAAGATGGGTTCTCTGTAGTGGCACCAATCAATGTAACCGTTCCATCTTCTACATGAGGAAGAAGAACATCCTGCAGAATACAGAACAGGGCCACATGAGGAATAACAACATCCTGCAGAATACAGAACAGGGCCACATGAGGAATAACAACATCCTGCAGAATACTGAACAGGGCTACATGAGGAATAACAACATCCTGCAGAATACAGAACAGGGCTACATGAGGAAGAAGAACATCCTGCAGAATACAGAACAGGGCTATATGAGGAAGAAGAACATCCTGCAGAATACAGAACAGGGCCACATGAGGAATAACAACATCCTGCAGAATACTGAACAGGGCTACATGAGGAATAACAACATCCTGCAGAATACAGAACAGGGCTACATGAGGAAGAAGAACATCCTGCAGAATACAGAACAGGGCTATATGAGGAAGAAGAACATCCTGCAGAATACAGAACAGGGCCACATGAGGAATAACAACATCCTGCAGAATACTGAACAGGGCTACATGAGGAATAACAACATCCTGCAGAATACAGAACAGGGCTACATGAGGAAGAAGAACATCCTCCAGAATACAGAACAGGGCTACATGAGGAAGAAGAACATCCTGCAGAATACAGAACAGGGCTACATGAGAAATAGCAACATCCTGCAGAATACAGAACAGGGCTACATGAGGAAGAAGAACATCCTGGAGAATACAGAACAGGGCTACATGAGAAATAACAACATCCTGCAGAATACAGAACAGGGCTACATGAGGAAGAAGAACATCCTGCAGAATACAGAACAGGGCTACATGAGGAAGAAGAACATCCTGCAGAATACAAAACAGGGCTACATGAGGAATAACAACATCCTGCAGAATACTGAACAGGGCTACATGAGAAAGAAGAACATCCTGCAGAATACAGAACAGGGCTACATGAGAAATAACATCCTGCAGAATACAGAACAGGGCTACATGAGGAAGAAGAACATCCTGCAGAATACTGAACAGGGCTACATGAGGAAGAAGAACATCCTGCAGAATACAGAACAGGGCTACATGAGGAAGAAGAACATCCTGCAGAATACAGAATAAGGTTACACAAGGAAGAACATCTTGTAGAATATAGAGAATAGCTACATGAGTAATAAAAACATCCTTCAGAATGTAGAACATAACTACATAAGGAAGAGATCATCCTGCATGAATATAGAACATGTTGTTCATCCATCATGAGTGATGAAAACCTTTTCTTTCTTCGTGTAACCAGACCATTCAGTTGAGTATGCTGTGAGTCGGGGTTGTGGATGGGTGCGGAGATGGCTGACCAGTCCGATATGGGATCTGCATAACCGCAGGCAGTGAGGGCAGGGAAAGTTGTCTCTGCGAGACAGTGATATTTCACAGGCTTTTCTACTGTCTCCGTTGTTCTGCTGGTATAGAACATAGCTACATGAGAGACACATAAATCCTGCAGAATATAGAACAGAGCTACATGAGGAAGATCATCTGGTAGAATACAAACAATGGCTGAAACATAAACAAGGTTCATATACAATATAGGACCATTGTCTTCTTCTAATTCGCCAGTTTTTTTCTCTCCATTATGTCTACATCTGAAGTTCAGTTTTTTGAATAAAGGTTGCTGTAGTGGAGAGTTCTTCAAGACTTCCAAACAGCTTTGTGTGGATCTTTGTCTCCGTGGATCAATGCTCAGTGCGACAACTGACTAAGCATATAACAGTCTTACAGGATATGTTCGGCTGTCTGCGCTGCTTTTCCACATGGGTGATGGAGCCAATTTCAGCCTGTGTAAATGGCCATTCAATCTGTTATGTCCTATTTTCATGCGAAACAGGATCACTTGCTCTACACGACCGAGGAAGTGATAGTTGTGGAAGTGATCTCGTTTGGTTGACTTTCCTTATGGCTTGGTTTAGCGTCATCTTTTCATGGAAGGTGATTATTTGTCCTTTTTGTTCTCGTGTTGCTCCCTCCTTTGCTAACCAGTCTGCTGCCAACCTAATTCAATCCAGTGCAGTGGTGCTATTCTTTTCTACACAATAAGGTGTCCAAGGATACACACAGGATAATCTCATTTATTTTACTGTTTCTGTTAATTTGATCTGTAAGTGTCAAGGGCCTCTGAGGTTTCCTCTCTTGAACCAACTACACAGGGTTGTTTGTAGTAAGCATGTGATGTAGGATTTGTTATATCATCTATCCATGTGCCATGTAGACCTCCATTCATTTAACAAGATCTTCTTATATTATATGCACGTGGTGGTAGTTGATTAGGATCCATTCGTATTAAATGACCAAAACATCTTATTTTCAGTTCAGTTCAAGTGACATCTCTGCACCAAAGATCGGCTGTAAGCAATGGATCTTCAGTGTAATGGTGAAATCTGAGAGGCTTTTTCCAGTCCATCTTCTGATGTTATCCACCCACTTATAACATTATCTGCCTTTTGAATGACTGCTCTCCATCCTACCCTCTAGTATGACTTTCAACAAGGATGTCTTGCTATATGGCCAAAATAACGTAATTGTCTTACCCTGATTTCGGACAGTAATTTCTTTTCACCCCCAAATTTTTCAATACCTCCAGATTTGTTTTCTTACTTTTCAAGACATGCGACACAATCTTCTATATACCCACATTTTGAAGGCTTCAACACTCGAGAGCCGCGTAGCGCAGTGTTTAGCGCTCTGGCTTCGCATCTAAGTGGTCCTGGGTTCATTCCCTAGTTGAGGCGGAAATGTTTTATCAGACCGCTATGGCTCCCGGGTCGACCTAGCCTTAAATGGGTACCAGTTCAGTCCAGGAAGTAAAAGCGGCGAGGGAGAGGAGATAGCTTCCGCCCTCATATAGCCGAGCCTTTGAAATGTGAGATCACCAACACCTCACACCCCTACAGCAGTAATGCTATGGGTTACTTTACTTTACTTTACAACACTCTTTTCCAATACTATTTTCAGCCTTACTATTTATTCAGTACAAGCAGTAGATCTCACAATATTTCTTACATCATTTCTCATTCCAAAACCTGGTGACATTATAACACTTCTAAAATATAACTAGAACCTTAGCACTGGGATTCGCATAGGAATTAAGATAAATTTTTAATTCACACAATCTGGTCATGAAACAGCAACTTGAAATAAGTTGTGTCTATCACCACATTTTGTGTGTTTGAGAGTTTATTTTATGTAATTAGTATTTGAATTGGTTGGGGGATTACAATAACCACCCGGACTAAATATTCACTCAACACAGAAAACTTTGTCATAATAACACTGTACTCAAGTGAAAGAAGGAAAGTTACGAAAATGAAAGCTGTCAGCATGTTCCAACATGTGCTTAACTTAACTTAACGTCTTTATACTGGTTTAGAAGACCCTGCAGAGTCTGTATACAACCAGATACATTTACATCACCTTGCTCTAAAAGCTATGCGCATCCAGTTTATTCTTAAATGCATTAACTGTTCCTGCCTCCACTACCTCCCCTGGCAATGCATTCCAAGCAGACACCACTCTCTGACTAAAAAAATATTTCTCAACATCTAATCTGAACCTTTCTTTAGTTAATTTGTAGCTATGCCCTGGTGTTATTGTGGGTGGCTGTATTTTGAAAAACTTGTTATAGTCTAATTTATCCATTCCTCTGATCATCTTATAAACCTGCATTAAGTCACCACGAATTCTTCTCTCTTCGAGACACTGTAGGCCGGTTTTTCTCAGTCGTTCCTCATAACTGTAATTCTGGAATCCCACTATCATCTTTGTCGCTCTTTTTTGTATTCTTTCCAGCATGTTTATATCCCCTCTATGATAAGGACTCCACACCTGTACACAGTACTCCAATCTAGGTCTAACTAAGGCTTTATACAGTTTGACGATCACTTCCTTGCTACTATGTTTAATATTTCTTTTTATCATACCTAACATTGCATTTGCCTTTTTCACTGCTACCTTAACTTGCTCACTCACCTTTCCTGTATGATCTATTATAACCCCTAGGTCCCTTTCCTTATCTATCTTTCCAATAATGTTTTCTCCCATTCTGTAATTATGTTCCATATTGGATCTACCCATGTGGATGACTGTACATTTATCTACATTGAACTCCATTTGCCAGATTACAGACCATTCTCTAATTTTATCTAAATCCGACATCAATATATCCACTTTCGCTTTAGATGAGACATTACTGCACAGTTTTGTGTCATCAGCAAATTTTGCAATCATGGATCCCATATCAATGTCCAAATCAATTATATATATCAAGAACAAAATTGGTCCCAAAACCGAGCCCTGTGGCACACCACTTTTCACTTCACACCACTCAGAGTACTCCTCATTTATGCCCACCCTCTGCCTTCTTCCCGTTAACCAATTTTCAATCCATTTGGCAACTTCCCTACCTATTCCATGTGATTTTAACTTTCGAAATAATCGTTGATGATGTACTCTATCAAAGGCCTTTGCAAAGTCTAGATAAATAACATCCACTGGCTCCCCTTTATCTATGATTTTAGTAACCTCCTCCATGAATTCTAATAGATTTGTTAAGCATGATCTCCCTCTAGTAAACCCTTGCTGACTATTTCTAATTAGATTAAATTTATCTAAATGCATTACAATGTTTTCTTTGATTATTGACTAACAATTTACAGACTATGCTCGTTAAACTCACCGGTCTATAATTTGCTGGATCTGATTTTTTGCCTTTTTTAAATAAGGGGATCACTCCTGCATCTTTCCAATCCTGTGAAACAATCCCTTTTGTAAGTGATTGAGAACATAATATAGCGAATGGTTTTGCTAGTTGGTCTCTAATTTCATACAGCAATTTTGGATGAATACTATCTTGACCTGGACATTTATTCACTTTCAACCTCTCCAATTTTTTAAAAACCATTTCCTCTGTAATACAGATTGATCTTAATCCCGCTGTATCCATGTCTCTTTGAAAAATATCTATAGGCTCTAGGATCTTGGAGCAGTCCTCTTTTGTGTAGACTGTGCCAAAGTACTGATTGAGCAGATTAGCTCCGGTGTCAAAGGACTGACCTCTCATTATACTGATCGGTTCCAAACATGGACTGGTCCTGGGGCTTTGAGTATCTGTTGACTTAATTTAGTGTGTCCTTAGTCAAATTCTCAAAAAGTGTTGCTGAATGTACACAAACGTTAATGATTAAAAACTAAACATTGAGAAAAAAACATTTGAAATATCGTTGTCTAGGGTCAAAGGACTGATCAGTTCCAAACATGAACTAGTTCTGGGGCTTTGAGTATCTGACGTTTAGAGGTCACGTTAAAAAAAATGGCACTGTACGATATACCAAATGAATACATTCATTGCAAATTATTTAAACTTCTTTAATTAACTAGAAAAGGGAATGATGCAGTGAGCTGAAAATAGTTGCATTGATCTATAAATTCCAGACAGAATGAACTGTGCAAATTTCATATCGCGAAAGCTCGCCGTTCTGGAGTTTTTGCAAGACAGACAAACAGATACATGTATTTTTTGTTTTATAGTTAAAGATTAATTAACTTAAAATTCTACCCTACTAACGCCAAATACCTGCTGCTTTTTGTTGAAGCGATGAATTTCATCCAAAAATAAGATGGTTTTTTTGCGAAGCATCTTCAGATCGTTGTGGGCAATCCGTGCAGCTTCTTTGACATCATTGACACTAGCAGACGTTGCAGACATTGGAATGAACTTGGCATTGCCTTGATCTTTACATTTCTGAGCAATAATCTTAGCCAGTGTTGTCTATGTGGATAAAAAGAGAAATCCACAGCAACCTTTTTTTGATATATGCAGATGTGTGAAACAGAAGAAACATTTATTTACCTGTTGCTCTACAACACTCTGTGCCATGCAAAAGCATACAAACTCCCATATTTACATCATATCATCCAATGTCGTTTCGTTAGTCTTTGAGAAAAAAATGATTTAACTCTTTCAAGACTTGATTCTTTTTAGGTTTGGACCAAATTAATCTTCAGCTGTAGCAAAATTTCACTGCATCCCTTTTACAACTGACTATTACACACCATAGCATAGACAAATATAGTACTCATTATATATCATTGTAAAGAAAAATGGGTACAGAAAATGAAAATATCAGTAAATTGCTGATATTTCATTATTTGAAAAAAATAATTATGTTGTACACAAAAAAAATATGTAAAGGGTACATAATTCATAAGTCAAAATATTGTAACTCACCGTCATTTTTCATTGGCCTGAATTGTTGATTTCAATTTGTCTGGTAATTTTGCAGAATATTATCCAAAGTCCCTCAAAACACTGTTTATTTGATGCATTTATCTCCAAAAATGTTGAAATTATGTACAATTTTCCTCAATGACCAAAATCCATAAAAAATTTTAAAAATTCACAACTTCCATTATTTTTTCCATTATTTCCATAAGTTTTTTGTTTTGTTCAGCACAGCTGTGCTTATCTTGTGTGGTATTCTCTAAAGCATGTTTTAGCACACAGATGCGGCTTGTGCGAACAACCTGTGCAGTAATAACTGCTTCGTTTTCTTTTTTCTGAGCAGCAGAATGTACGCACGGTGAGTCTTTTCCATCATAGTCAATGAGATGGGCTGCACCCTGGTATCTCTCAAGCTCCATGTTCATTGGTTTTCTCCCTGGCTTGGACAATAGAACAGCCTGAAGGCTGCTAGGTGTCTCTGCTCCGACTAACTGACAGAGTTCCCCTATCAGGATATCTTTGAAGTCCGCAAAGGGCAAAGGCTTTTCGATGTGAGGGCGGCTCAGGGTGTACAAAATGTGGGCATTGAGTTGAGTAATTTCTATCACCCACATAAACACTTTCTTCCACCACTTGACTGTTTTTCTTGTGTGGTTTCCATAATATGATATCATCTGGTCCACTCTGTCACATCCATTCATTGAAAGGTTGTAGCTGTGAATGGGTGATGGTTTCATAACTTGACTCCTACCCTCCATCCTTTGCTCTTATGTGGCACTTCCATGTGTTGTCACCAGCTGGCAAGGCTTCTTAGATTTCTTATCTCTCCAGCTGACACACATAACCTTTTCCTCATCGTTGATAAACCACTTTGTTTGATTCAGGGATATCTTCTTGTTCTTTATTTCTGATGGAAAACCTCGTCTGTTTACATTCAGAGTTCCAGTGTAGTGGTGGTTTCTCTGTCGCAACAACTGAACAAGAGGCAGGGAAGAATAGTACCTGTCAGCAAACAAATGGTGATGTCCTGTGATGCCTTCCAGTAGTCTGTCAAAAACTTTAACAGCATTGTAAGAATTTGGGTCCGTTTCAGGTTTGTAAGCTGTATCAGCTCCAAAATACACCAAGAGATTGAAAACATATCCGGTGATGGAGTCGCAGAGTTCGTAGGATTTGATGTGGTATTTTTTGGGCTTGCTAGGATTGTACTGTTTGTACTTAAATCGCCCCTTGTGACCTATGACCATCTCATCGATACATATGTTTTCAAATGGGTAGAAGGCTTCTTGGAAACTGGCAACGAGTGCATTTACAAACGGCTCAATCTTGCATTTCCCTAGAGCATCTGGAACAGCTGCATGAAGCATTGATTGATAAATCAATAAAAATTTGGTTCTGAACATTGACCTAAACCAGGGACTACTTCTGTGAGGTTTGGTGGACCAATAATCTTTTATTGAGTGCTTTGCATTCAACCCCATAGCAATCAGGACGGCCAGAAACTGTAAAAAAACAATCCTATCAAGTGGTGTCCATTTGCTCAACGTTGAATGTTTTCGTGCTGGTGTATTCATGTCAAGTTTCTGCTGGGCATACTCATTAACATTTCTTATGAGGTTGTCAACAATTGGTTCTTTCAGAAAGGAGAGAAAGCATTGAAGAGGTATGCAATTTTCATCCTGATTTAGTCTGCTGCCAGAATTTATTTGCCTGAAGTTCGATGCTCCAATGGCCTCTCCATCTAAGGCATCACACTACCCATCACCAACCAGGCCGAGTAGTCCTCTGTGGTATGGAATTTGCCTTTCTCCTTGCAGAATTGCCATTATCACCATCACCATCAACTCTAAACGTACCTGGTATATCCTCTAAATCAGTCTCATCGCTGCTGCTTGATGATTCAGGAGCACTGATAGTCCCTGACTGGAAGCAACCACTAACTAACCCTAAGCCAGACCGTTTTGATTTCTTAGCACTAGGTCTACTAGTAGTAGTACTATCCCTGTAATCGCTATCCTCTGAATCGTCTAATTCGGTATCAGAATCACTAACTAATAAGCTTTGAAACACAGCTATAGGTTGTTCTGCACTATATTGTTTTGGTCTAGTAGAAGCAGTGGGCGTTGCCATTATATTTTAGGAATCAACAAAACAGTTTAGCTACTTCAAAACGCAAATATATCACTTATTCAGTACCATAACACGCAAGGCTTGACTCAAATGTCACAAACGGAAGCTGTTCTAGTTCTGGTTGTAATTTTTAAGTAGTTTAGTTAACACAAAACCCAAATTACGACTCTACAAAACAAAATCCGAATTATCGGTTAATGGTCCTCTAGAGTTTAAATAAGAATCTGTTATGTCGGTCATTGGTCCGGAATGTGTTAAATATATAATATAAAATATTTCGTACGAAGGCGCTTTGCACCTGATTGTGAAAATAGGTCCACTGCATTAGTTTGCGCACCCTATTTGTTTAATAGAAATTATTTTCGTTTAATATATCTAGGCTTGTGAAATACTTACTTTCCGTGTCCAAGCACCACGTTATATATCTTGTTTCCAGTGTTCAGGAACATGGATTGCCTTGGCGTGAAATAAAACCATGAAAAGAACAGAATGCTGCAATTTGCCAAGATTTGAAAATATAATGGACACCCTATGTCTGTGTCACCAGGGTCAAATAGAATAGTAACACTGCAACCTAGCAAGCATGTCATAAGAGGCAACTAATAATGGTCGGGCATGGGGCTGGCTACTCCATCCTGTAGAAACAAGTCAAGTCAAACCATGGACACCCAACAGAATTAATGTTTTAAATATAAAAGACAGACACAATTGCACAACTAGCTGATGCACTGGGTTGGAATCCAGAGGGAAAGATAATAGTGGAGAGGACAAGGAATACACAGTGAAGGAAATGACTTTGTGTGAACGACTATCACAACTCACTGTTCAAAGATGGATGGAAAGAATAAGTCCCATCATTATCATGTACATAGTTGTTAATGTGAATGCCCACAATGAGTAAGTTGCGGTAGCTTTCCTCACATACTGAACATTCTGATGAAGGTAGACAAGGTCTTCCAGGCAGTTGTGATTGGCTTGGCTTCATCTGTGTGTTGCTCACTACCAAATAGAGTAAGTTTTGTACCTGACCCAGTCGTGAACAGTTTGTCACAGAACTCACGCTGTTTTGGAACTTCCTATTCCACTCATACACTTGCTGGAGTGAAAGACATGCATCACCATACTGGATATTCATTTGCCTATGAATTTCTATAGATTTCACCCTTCACTACTCAAAAAGCCGATAACAGAAAGCTGCTCTTCTTTGGTGCATGAAAATAGTGGGGTGGCCATCTTTTACCTGCAATTATGATGTTATGTTGTCTGTCTGCTCCGTGATGGCACGTGCAAGACACTCTTGGCATCCTTAGCAACCATATTAACAAGTTACAATACAAAAGCATTGTTTTTCTAATTTCGATACCACTTTTAAGGTTTTAATTTGAAGAGTCCTCGTGCATGTGTCTGCTTCTGTTGTGCTCTTTCCTAAGGTGAAGAATGGTGATCTGACCCTGTCTGTCACAGGTGTGATAGTTGTCATTTTGTTCTCTTCTGACAGCCTGAATAGCTTTTTTTCTCAAAGCAATTGATTTCAATATCTTTTTTATTTATAATTTCCATCTTATTCTTAACCATTTCGCAAGGCTACCTCTTGTTCCCCGTTCCCCGACACACCACAATGGGATGGTACACACTTAAGTATAATTCCCTTTTTTGGCAACTACTTTGCTTAGTTCAGTACTCAAGTGTAGGAGTTTGCCACATTTGATTGTGCATCTGTGAAAATGACTACCTGGTCACCCCGTGGCAGTGAGAATTTGTATTCAAGGAGATGGAGTGGATGTGTGACTGTGACCATGACCAAGTAACAATAGGAAAGCCAAGAGTAAGAGCATTGTCTGATGAGAGATAACAAAAACTTGAATGAAAGCTTACCTTTCCACATCCAGGAGGTCCCCACAAAATCATGGATGGAATGTTGTTACTGCTTGTGATCAAAGTATGCAGAATGCTTTTTCGTCCCACTGCCTGATCCTGGCCTACAAAACTGTCAAAGTTTAAAGGACGCACTTTCTCTGCTAGAGGAACATTATTCACTGGAACTGCTTTGCTGTTACTGTTTGTGGTGCGGCTGAACCAACCCAGTGTAGAATTCTTGGTGGATTTAGCATTGATACTTCCATTTGTACCTAGTGTTTCGCTGCTTGTGAAATTGGCATTTTGTTTATTCTCATTTGCTGTTTTAATGGTTTGTGTGTGCTCCAACTGCTCTTGGACGTCAATCTCAGAATATTTGACAAACTCAACATCACTCGAACTGTCTGCATCATCATATTGAATGTCTGCCGTCTTTACCAAATCGTCAGCCTTTGTACTTTTCCCAACTTTCGATTCTCCTTTACTTTGCATATCCTTGACATGTTTTGCTGAACTAGCGGGAATTTTATTACCTGTTTTAGAATATCCAGTCAGAAAAGCCCAGTCATTGTTTTTGCGTTTTCTTTTTCGGCTTTCCTCCATTTCTGAGGTGTCACTTAGACAAGAATTGGCGTGTTGTGATATCACTCCAGAGTCAAACAAAAGCCCACAAACTGGACACTCGACAGATATTGAGTCCTCGGACATGTTTATTTTTGCAATTAATGGCCGACGGATTCCATGGCTGTTCTTTTCCCCTCCATCGATAAGAGCACGAACCAATCAGAATGGTAAATTTCGGCGCTGTTGTCTCTGGCTAGGTTACCCATTTCCCGCGTTATACAAAGAAGATTACACGACTTAGACTTTGCTAATTTAATGGATTGCTGGATTACTGGACGACCCTTTCTTCAGCGGCGGTACACCGTTGTGAGTCTCAACATCTCTTCCAACGGTCTCTGTCTTGGGCTACGGTGGACCAGCCTATATGCGTGTCACCACAGACACGCGGCACCCTCTGTACAGTAGTATCTCACTCTCAGACATAAAGGGATCAGAATCAAGAGAGGCGTCATGGATGGCACATGCAGAGAAAACAATTGGATATGTCACTCCAGCTGAGACGATAGCAAAGGGGTGAAGATGGGCCCACACTGGTAATAGAATGATAGAGTACCAGAGTATCATAATAACCTTAGGCAAGAAATGCAGAGAATTGGACAACGGGAGAGTAGGGCACGAGGTTAATCGGCTAATAAAGGAGAACCCGTAGCATAGCGATGCCATCATACACACCGACAGATCAGTGCGGCTCAACGGCACATGAGGCTGGCGCTTCTCGACTAGAGTGAGAGGACAGGTCATTGCCGAGTGCAGTAGGACATAGATGTCAACAACCTCCATTTTGAGAATGGAGGTCAAAGCAGTGACCTCAGCGCTGAGATGAATATCTGATACTTCTTTAACAAGGGCAGTCATTGTGACAGACGGCGCAAGCCGTACTTCAGAAGAAACAGAAGCGATGGCTTAGGTACGACTGGATAGCAACTGTTGAGGCCTCAAACCTCCAGTGGTTGACATGGATCTACTGTCCTGCTCATACTGGGGTTCAGGGCAACGAAAGAGCTGACATCTTGGCTTCACAAGCTCCCATCATGGGCACGTTAGTGATGGATATGAATGACATTTTGAAATCAATCAATGACCACCTGTTAGATGAGGACACTGCAATAGATAAAGCAGTAATGTACAGGCTGCACAGTTTTGACATTAAACGAGGTTAGAGCGGAGTAGAACACATGAGATTACGGAGCAGGAGAGTGTACAAGCAGCGCGCTACGGGGAACATCAGCATCCAGACCCTGCGCCATTTGCTGAGAGAGACTGAGCACCTATGGGTATGCCCGGAGTGCTGTGACGTCGATTCTTAGAAACAGAAACCGTACAGAAACAGGACCAGTGGATAATGAGTCGCCCATATGTGGCATCGTGAGTGTTGTGGGATGCCAGGGAGTCGGACCAACGTGTTGGTGGTGGTTGCTTGTCTCTGGGGTACCATATTGCTGTCGCTGTGTTCCAACGATCGTCCGTTATTTGCAGTAAGTGTCCTCCCAGCGATGTTTCATCATGTCTGCATAACTAACTAACTGCATCTTCCATCAGGGACAAATGGTGTATGTTCGAGTTGTGAAGACCTTTTGTGCGTTGGATATGAAGCGTGAGAAAGACCATGCGTCTCTCGAGGAAGGTTTGGGTCACTCTGCGTTTGGACTCTATCTCCTTCATGAGTGTCCATGTTTCCGTCTCACATCATATTGCAGGTAATACTGTGGAGTTCAATAAAGAGGTGCGCAGGCTCTGGTGGTGGATGTTGTCCAGTACCGGCTTTATCGATGAGAAAGCCGCCCAACCCGCACGGCGCATCTTGTCAACTCTGGATTTAGGTCGTTCTGCAAGTTGAGCAGGCGTCCAAGGTAAATGTACTCGTCCACTTCGTCGAATCTTTCTCCATCCAGGAAAACTGGAACGCGAGAAGCGAATCGATTTCGCATGACTTTCGTCTTGGACGTGTTCACTTCGAATCCCGCTTTCTTTCCCTCTCGGTGGAGCGCTGCTAACACATTTCATTGGCGTCTGTGGCTGCCTCCATAATAAGTACTAGATCATCTGCAAGGCGAATGTAATTTAGCAGCCTGCCATTTATGTCGATGCCAATATTATCCCAGTCGCACACGCTGATACTGGATTAGAGGCATGCAGAAAAAAGGCTCATTGAGATGGGGTCCCCTTGACATACTCCTCTCTGTATTGGTACTACTACCGGTCTTTGGAAGGGTTGGAATGTAGTTGTGCAATCGATGTAGCGCTCAACAAGGATTATTGTGTATCCCAGGTCGACCCCTTGATCTGTTAAAGATTCCCAGACGAATTTTTTTTCCATCGAGTAAAACGCTTTCTTGTAGTCGATGAACATGTAAATTAGTGAGGTCTGGTAATCTAGGGCTGTTTCGATCAGTCCGCAGGTTGAAATGCTTCACCTAAATCATCCTTAAAACCTTTTAGATCGTAGTGGATCTCAGGCCTACAACAAATACATGTCAAGTCTGAATGTCTTGAGCAACCCAATTCCAGCTATCTTTCTCTACCTCTTCATTAACTTAACTTTACGTCTTCGTGCTGGTTTAGAAGACTCTGCAGAGTCTGTATACATGAGATGGGGGAGGTATAAACAGCAAGGAAGGGTACTGGCCACTCCATCTCATATAGACTGCGGCTTAGTACATGAAGCGTTATACTTAATTTAAGGTAGTTATACTGATTTAGAAGACTCTACGGAGTCTGTATACAACCAGTTTCTTGAAGTGTGGTTTATCGGTGTGAGAGTCCATCTTAATAGACTCAAACACTAGAGAATAGTAGAACCGCACGAGCCATCTATGTTGCTCTTAACAAACCACCTAACAATGACCGTGCAATGCCATGTTACACAGTCAGTTGTCTCTTCCGACATGCTCTCTGTGAGCCAGTGGTGATATTCTTGTCCTTGTCATACACAAAGACCCCGACAGATCACCCCATCATCTAATCATAACTGGATAAAATAAAAAGATAAATTACACATAGGAGCAAGGAAGTGATATAGTAAAACGGTATAAAGCATTAGTGAGACCTAGATTGAAGGACTGTCTTCAGGATCAAGAAAACACAACTGTAATTTTTCTAAAAAGTCGCCATTGCGTTTGACACGTCTTCCAGCGACTATAAAGTGCATGGATTCTTAAGGAGAAAAAAAATTCTCTTGGTGGCGTGTGTAACCACTGATGCACTACCTGCAGGACCTCTTTATATCGGACCTCAAAGTCTTTTCTTCAAATGACTCTTCCAAAGACGGGGATATCACTTGAGGTGAGGTCTGGTGTGTACAGCGGATGTGGTCGACACTGAAAGTGGAGGTCTTCGTTGGTTGCAGCCATTGTACGGGGAGTATGTTGTCGACCATTGTCATGCTGCAAACGGACAACTTTATTCAGAATCCACTTCTTTGGATTTGATTGCGGGTCGAAGATGATTCAGGAGAAGATCTGTATACGTGGCACTGGTGCAGTGTTTCCCCTTGGCATGCAGTGCTCTAGAATGACGTCGCATTCATCCCAAAAGAAAGTCAGCATTACATTCCCTGCAGATTGCAACGTGTGAAACTTCTTCGGTTTTGTTACTGGGGTCACTACTCGGTGTGCATGACCCGGTCGTGAACAATCTGTCACAGAACTCGCGCTGTTTTGGATCTTCCTACCCCACTCATACACTTGCTGGAATGAAAGGTGTGCATCACCGTATTGCACCTACATTTGTCAATTAATTTCTATAGGTTTCATCTTTCGCTGGTAAAAACACCGATAACAGAACGCTACTTCTATTTGGTCCATGTCAATAGTGGGGCGGCCATCTTTTAACTGCAATTTTGACGTCACGTTGTTCGTCTGCACAGTTATGACACGTGCAAAACACTCTTGACATTCCTAGTAACATTAGTTAGGAGCCAAGTTTTGCGTTTGAGGGAAGTCAAACATATTGACCAATATCCCACTTCATGCCCTAGTTGTCTTCATGGAAACTGACTGTGTTGCAGCAGTTTGACGCGAAATGTCACAGACAAAATAATTAAGATGAAATAAATAAACTACACAGAACAGAGTAACATCTTTTCTTTCAGTTCTGAACAGGAAACACTTGAACTAATAGCCACTTAAACCACATACACTCTGAACACATGCCCTTGTGCAGACACTGCTCTCAGCCTGGTGAAGCCTACTTATTGAGTGAAAAACTCTTCAGTAAAAAAAATATTTTTACAAGTGCTGTCAAAAATCCCCAATGCAATGCATGTCACAGTGGTGCAGCTTTAAAAGGCATGTATTCATTTAAGAATGGCATTACGCTGCCAATTTTGTTCTTGATATATATAAACGATTTGGACATTTATATGGGATCCATTGTTGCAAAATTGTGCTGATGACACAAAACTATGCAGTAGTGTCTCATCTAAAGCAGAAGTGGATATATTGAGGTCGGATTTAGATAAAATTTGAGAATGGTCTGTAATCTGGCAAATGGAGTTTAATGTAGATAAATGTACAGTCATCCACATGGGTAGATCCAATATGGAACATAATTACAGAATGGGAGAAAACAATATTAGAAGATAGATAAGGAAAGGGACCTAGGGGTTATAATAGAACATACAGGTAAGGTGAATAAGCAAGTTCAGGTAGCAGTGAAAAAGGCAAATGCAATGTTAGGTATGATAAAAAGAAATATTAAACATAGGACCAAGGAAATGATAGTCAAACTGTATAAAGCCTTAGTTAGACCTAGATTGGAGTACTGTGTACAGGTGTGGAGTTCTTAGATGGGATATAAACTTGATGGAAAAAATACCACAAAAAAAAAGAGCGACAAAGCTGATAGTCGGATTCCAAAATTACAGTTATGAGGAAAGACTCAGAAAAACCGGCCTACATTGTCTAGAAAAGAGGAGAATTCGTGGTGACTTAATACAGGTTTATAAGATGATCAGAGGAGTGGATTAATTAGACTATAACACTTTTTTTCTTCAAAATACAACCACCTACAAGAACAAGAGAGCATAGCTACGCATTAACTAAAGAAAGGTCCAGATTAGATATTAGGAAATATTTTTAGTCAGAGAGTAGTGAATGATTGGAAGGCATTTCCACAGCAGTTAGTGGAGGCAGGGACAATGCATTTAAGAATAAATTGGATGCTAATAGGTTTTAGAGCAAGGTAATGTAAATGAAAACTGGTTGTATACAGACTCTGTAGAGTCTTCTAAACCAACTTAAAGACGTTAAGTTAAGTTAAGGAACAATTAATGTATTTAAGAATAGATTGGATGATCATAGTTTTTAGAGAAAGGAAATGAAAAAGAAACTGGTTGTTTACAGACTCTTTCAAACTAGTATAAAAACGTTAAGTTAAGCTAAGAGCGGTTGCTCAGCAGCTGTGTGATAACAACAACTACAGTCTGTGCTTAGTTCAAGGATAAACACTGCATGTGACAAAATATGTAGGAGAGACATGGTCAAGATTTTGAGAGACATAGGTGTGATTAGTTGAGCAATAAACTATATGGCGATGAGTGAATCTAAAATGAAGGATAAACTAAGGAATGAAAACCAAACAATAGCAGCATAGATAAACGAGGCAGAGATGGGCAGACAAAGATTGTAAGATTTAGAACGAGACATTACATACTCAAGGCCTATCTACCCAAAATTGATATCAGAGACACTGGGACGTGCGAATGTGGAGCTACCAAGCAGATACCAGAACATACACTGCAGGACAACCAAGCAGATACCAGAACATACACTGCAGGACAACCAAGCAAATACCAGAACATACACTGCAGGACAACCAAGCAGATACCAGAACATACACTGCAGGACAACCAATCAGATACCAGAACACACACTGCAGGACAACCAAGCAGATACCAGAACATACACTTCAGGACAACCAAGCAGATACCAGAACATACACTGCAGGACAACCAAGCAGATACCAGAACATACACTGCAGGACAACCAAGCAGATACCAGAACATACACTGCAGGACAACCAAGCAGATACCAGAACACACACTGCAGGACAACCAAGCAGATACCAGATCATACACTGCAGGACAACCAAGCAGATACCAGAACATACACTGCAGGACCACCAATCAGATACCAGAACATACACTGCAGGACTTCCCCACTTATACATGCCAAAGAGAGGCATTCTGGTGCGGGGGAGCGGCCACGCTCGGAACGCTGTGGGGTACCGGCGATGACCTGAAGAGCACGGTCTCCTTCATAAACTTCACCGAGCAAGAAATAACCACAATTAATCACTTATAAACTTTATATTCTTTCTCATCATAGGTTGATCGAAGAAGAAGAAAAAGAAGAAGAAGAAGAAGAAGAAGAAGAGGAAGAAGAAGACGAAGAAAGGTAAACTGTATTGTAGCGAGAGATTCCTGAGAAAGAATATAAAGTTTATAAGCGATTAAATGTGGTTATTTGGCTTGGCTGGCTTGGCTTCGTTCGTTCTCAATCTCCCGCTACCAAACCCTGAAAAGGACTTCCGACTACGGAATGGGTTGTGTCGTAGTTTACAGCTTGACTGCAATATTTGCACATTTCGGTCTAATACATCCGACTTCAGCAAGCATTTTTTTAGTATCGGGTTAGCATTCTCTCTTCGATCCCTTCTCCTTAGCCAGTCTGCCCTACTGCAGCCTGTTATCTAGGATCCCCGCGTGGAGGTGTAGAAGGGTCTTGGCAGCTCTGGTTCGCTCGCCCTGACGCTAACAATTAGCTATGGGTCGCTGACCGCTGCAGCTCATGCGCTGATCATCATCTTGATCCCATGTGGTTATTTGAGACTTAAACTACAAGTGGTTCAATTTGCTACCAGCCCCTGGTTTTCCCATTTAACCTTTTAAACTAATGAACGCAATTCATGATAATTTGATATAGACACACCTTGATGTGTGAGAAGCAACAATTTATTTTTTTTTGGCGTTCGTCTTATTTATCGATTCCCCAAGGCGTTGCATTGTGGTTTTTATTTTGCGCCTGTCGGCCCAGTGCATCCATTTTATGTAAGGGTCTGCTTCCTCCTGCATTTTCTAAGAGTTTGCTTCCCCGGGATAACGGCCGATGCTGTGATGGGGATCGAACCCAGAAACTTTGGTTGTGAGCCGTGTCACTTAACCACTAGCCCACGCCGTCCCCAGAAGCAAAATGAACTCATATTAAATTGTAGCAAGCGGTCTCCATTACCATCAACCATGCCTGCACCCGCTTCTCCGTGTTACGGAAGGTGTCCACTAATACATCAGGAATCACAGACTCAGTTACGGAAGGTGTTCACTAATACATCAAGAGTCACAGACTCAGTTTCCCGCCGAATGTATTCTTGCAGTTCCATGAGATTCCTTGGCTTGTTGCGATACACTTTCCCTTTCAGGATGCTCCATAGGAAGAAATCAGGTGGGGGTGAGGTCATGCGACCTTGGTGGCCAAAGTCCTTAGAAATCACACGATCATCAAAGAAGGAATACATTTCAGCCGTGCTGACACTTGAAGGGTGACTTATGGCTCCATCCTGCTGAAATAGCAAGTACAGAGTTGCTCGTTTTCCAACTGGTTCACAGCATGTCTTTGTCAGATGTTTTTTTAATTACGCTAATTGGTTTAAAAGTAGTAAGGGAAAACCAACGGCCGGCAGCGAGTGGGACAGCCTGTATCAGACGATTTGTGAAACCTGAAACAGACCAACAAGTTTATGTGGTTATTTAAGGGATAAACTAGCAAAGGGTTTAGGAAACCTGAGATAGAGCAGCAAGTTTATGTGGTTATTTCAGGAATAAACGATAATCTATCAAAGGATTTAGACAGAATTTAGGAAACATGAGATAGAGCAGCAAGTTTATGTGGTTATTTCAGGGATAAACGATAAACTATCAAAGGATTTAGGAAACCTGAGACAGACCACCACAATTATGTGGTTATTTAAGGGATAAACTATCAAAGGATTTAGGAAACCTGAGACAGACCAGCAAGTTTATGTGGACATTTCTTCTTCTTCTTCGCTCATTCTCATATCGAGATCCTGGTTTCTCTTACAAAGGACGCCGTTGTTTGTAAGGCTGTTTTTTCACCATACAGCTTTTTTCTCATATCTGTCTGGCGAGGCCAGTATTGTTCTCTCTTTTCCTGCGTGAGCGTGCAGCTTGTGGGATGTGTTCCACGGTCATATGCTGCTCACGTGAACATTTGTCATCTGTCCCAATCCTCATTTTATTGTAAAGATGACTCTTGAGTCTGTTATGCCCAGTTCTCAGTCTGAAGATGATGACTTGCTGTTCTATAGTTGTTCTTGTAAAGTAGCTGTCTTCTTTTCTGAGATAGACCATCAAGTGTATGTGCTAACATATGTCGTTACTTTACTTGAGGCAACAGTTGTAAGATAATGAGGGAAGTGTGAGACAGGACACCAAGATTATGAACGAAGCAGATGTGATTGTTAGAGAGCAAGCATCGGAGAATAAGGCAAATAGTTTTCTAATGTTTCGAATCGTCCCATCCTATGGTGTAAATCTACATTCTCGCTCCCTTACCTACACAACAACATGCACAAATACAAATATAAACGCGTACACACAAAGACATATACACACAAACATACACACACACAAACACTCACACATACATCATTCTTCGCCCCGAACATACATTCTTAGTAACAAGGGGAATTCCAAATTAGTGGAGGGGGTTAGGACAACTATTTTAATCCTTCCGCCTTGCCTTCACTGCACCCCGTTAACCACAGTCTCGCCAAGCGACACAATTTCTTCGCCTACACTTAAAACGTGTTCACACAACTTAACAAGCACGATCTGTTCTAAAGATCTGTCTAGCACGTTCAGATCTTCACGTCTACACGCTCCTTTATTTGATATCGACTTTCTTCTCTCACCCTCTTACATTCAATGTATTTATTTGAGTGGTACAGGATTTGACTTTGCTATTTATGAACCCCACTAAAAATTATTTATAGTTTCGGCTTACTGACTCCTTTGAAAACCAAAGTCGTGTCTCAAACAAGTCTATGGTAAGGAAGGGGTGGGGCCCGGCTAGTTGCTGTTTTTGAGTGCCCCCAATGAGTAAGTTTACTCTTGTGTGCGCCCTGAAAAGGGTAAGTGGAGTAGCTTTCCTCACGTCCTAGTGTGCTGATGTAGGTGGACCAAAGTCCTCCAGGCAATTGTGTTATTCTTAGTTCTTAGTTCGACCGGTTCGACCGGTTCGTCGTCAAGGGGTGGTCACCCTTGAGAGGGTCCCAACCCAGGTTCCAGTCGTTTCTGACGAGGGCGCGTGTCGTCCAGTGAAAAAGGTAGTCTGTTTGTTGTGGGGTCGTGTATGTTGTGCTTGTCTAATGAACCTCGCCAGCGAGTTTGGGGCCGTCCCCGGTATCTCTTTTTGTCGCGCGGGTACCACGTGGAAGTTATGCTACTTTATCTTTCGTCTTGTCGTCTAGCTAAATAACCTGCCCAGCGGTGTTTGAATGGTTGACGTACTGTAAGACATCCTTGATGTGTGACATTCTCCGGATATCACTATTGTACTACGGATATCACATCGATCGTCCACCTAGTTAGGCAGGCTGCCAAGAAGAACCGCCCGTTTTCAGGGAGAACTACAAGAAAGTCGAGGTGGAGGTCTTGGACGATTAGTTTTAACTGACCAGACATTATGTAACAGTTCCCGCCGTAGCAGAGAGTTTATGACAGGGGTGATGTGGTTGCTGATAACAAAGGTACCTGAATGCGTGTCAAGGTCACTCACCCTCTCAACAAAGAAAAACAGAGTTGGGGCAAAGAATGTGGACAGGTGGGAGCTGACCACTGGCATTCCGATTTGGGTAGGGTGAGAATGAGTGACAGACGAGATGGTAGCGTAGCTTGCTGCTATAGATGAGTGACAGGTGTGCAAAGTATTTCGTTCCAATGGCGACTGAGTAGAGACATCGCCCTAGATCCATTGGTCAGCTTTGATACTGCTTTAGTGTATATAACTCGAGACAAAGTTTAGCTCAGGAGGCTGGATGGAGAGGGGAGGAGAGCGAATGACTGAATGTAGATAGGAGTCTGGTTTAGCTCACCGACTTAGATAGAGGAGCGATTGAGAGACTGTTGGACGAATGTTAGTGATACAACAGGATCGCTCAAATAGGTGTGTGAGTTTTGTATTAATAGATACTCTGAACGTAGGTTGTAAGCAGGACACATTGTGAACGAGGTATGTCCAGATCGCCCGCCTGAGGGGATTTGAGGGAGGAAGAGTTTTTGATAAGGTGTGTTGAGGGAGCACATCTGAGAAGTGTGTGTGGCAATAGAACTGGGTTAATGATAGTTGGGAATTCCATCAATAGCTAATGCTTAAAATTTCCGCTTTAGTTAATATGTATTTTAACATATATATATAAAATATAGGAATACTTAGTTAAGATGATATGTATTGTATTGTGTTTGTATTTTCACCACTCATTTTTCTGGTATGAGTATTATTTAATAAATATGCCATCTGGTGTGTGCTATATTATTTGCAGTGTGTGGTTATGATGATGTGGATGAGTGTGATAGTGTTCTAAGTTAGAATATCTGCCAGGGCAAACCAGGGGTCTTTTACAATTAGTCTCATCCCCTTCCCTTTTCAATAGTATATTAACATCCAGAGAATTAAAGACATACCAAGTTGCGATTGTTAAATTTCAGTGTCAATTGAGTACTCCAGTAAGGAGCACAAACTTGAAAAACGACAAAGGCAATACAAAGGAAACTTCAGCCGTTCTTCAATGAATGTCAACAGAGGATAATGGTGTAAGCAAGACATGGTCAGACATGAAGACCTATGGGAAAGGGGTCAACAACAATCACAGGAGCAACAGATCAAATGTTGGAAATTGGGTTGAATTAGACACAATTTACTGAAACCACCATTACATTTTGCTAGACATGCCTTGACATTGAATCCACAGGGGAAGAGGAAGAGCCGTAGACCAAGAAACAAAATGAGGAGAGACTGAAAATGAACTTCGGTTCCTGGACCTGAAATGGAGAAAGGCAGAAAAGCAGCTAAAGACCGAACTTGCTGGAGGAAGGTTGTCAATGGCATATGCCCCGAAAGCAGCGACATGCATAGTTGATGATTATATCACCTACGCAGCTTAGGGTCACTACTGTATTTTGTCTCTTATAGACGTCTGTGCCAAAGCGTTATATGATCTTGCAATAGTAGATTACTTATCGGTCTATTCCACATAATTGGATTTACCAGATCCATTCACAACTATCAATAGTAGCCTTTTACGACATGCTTAGAATGTTACAACGTACCTATTCTTTTATATACGGGTTCAACACGCGAGTGCACTTTTTATTCACCCGTATCACCTCCAGGTACATAGTCCCTCAACAAACACTGCTCAAGCAGATCGGTTCTGTGCTATTATCTCCATATCTTTCCAGCTTCTCTTTTTCTCCTTGTATCTACCACTATGGATCATCTGCGTGTGGTCTTTGGACAACCTTTTCCTCTTTTTCCCTGGGAGTTCCATAACAGAGATTGTATGATGATGCTGGCTTGGAGTTTTCGTTGTGGGTGTCCTATCCAGCGCCACATTATTCCCCAAATCCCCTGCGTGACTCTGTCCTGTTCTCCCTCAAAGCTTTCATGTGTAGCCCTGTTGGCAGGTCCAGTATCTGTCTCAAGGATTTGTTGATAAAGCCATTGCAGTAAGACAAATCCACGCGGTTCAGCTCCCCCTACCGGCACGCTTCAGTCGACCCAGCTGAATGGGGAGTTCATTTGTAAATGGGTACCTGACCTACTGTCAGGGAAAGAAAGGCTATGTGGAATACAGTATCTAAGACTTCATCTCCGACGGCAGATGATGAACATTTAAAATAAAAAATTAGAATTTGGAACGGACACAATAAAAATATGTAGTCCTGCAGCATACACTGCTGTCGAGGATGAAGTGTTAGAGACTTCATTGTACGAGGTCACAACTTGTATGATTGCCTGTTATTTTCCTCTGTATTCTCTCTCCTTACAGTAAAACGTTTACCAATTTACAGCAGGACTGACCGGAGCGTTTCGATAACGGAAGTCGAACAGGTAACTTTGTCTGAAGTTAAATTAGAGTTCTCTACCACTACGCCTCTCAACCTTTAACCACTCAGTTTTTAGCGAAGCAATAATTAAGCTAAGACCCAGTGATACCGGGGCCTGAACGGGGAACACACAAGTTTAACACTGTAACCTGTCAGGCATGTCATAAGAGGCGACTCAGGATGGTTTGACACGAGGCTGACTACCCCATCCTGTAGAAACATGAAGGCAGTACAACTTCAATATAAAAGGGCAAGTCGACATTTGATGAAATGACGTGTATTTTCGAAGGTCTTTGCTTCACAGGGAACTGAAAAGGTTTCCATTGACTGAATGAAAAGCTAATGTCTGTCAACCAGACTTCTTTATTCAGTTATGTTTTTACCCGAAGCTGAAAACTCAAATTCCTAAAGGATCATTTTTGCCCCTGGTATGTATGTGTGCGGGTGTGTGGAGTGTGTTTGTTCGCGCGTATAAAAGTGTGTGTGTGTGTGTGTGTAAGTGTGTTATTTATAGAATAAAAAACGAGTTCTTGCACACATATCTTGACAGTGAATCGCCCCATGTATATTGTTGTTGACATTCTTTCATTTAGCAATATGTCTCCCACCCAAATCCCTCGTGGCTGTGTTTCTCAAACTGTTTGTGTGGATGACACGTTCTGAACGAAGGGATGTGGGAGTAACTTTTCAGTTTACATCTAATCCAATGCCTGAATAGGAATAGTTCATCTTCTGGTTATAAATAAATAAATGTGCGCATGAGCTGCAGCGGGAGATTGAGAACGAACGAAGCCAAGCCAAGCCAATCTACCGCTACCAAACCCTGAAAGGGCTTAAGTAGCAGAATGAAGTCCAGAGAACGAATGAGCTGTGTCGTAGTTTACAGCTTTGCTGCGATATTTACACCTTTTGTTCCGACACATCCGACTTTAGCATGCCCTTTTTAATACCAGGTTAGCCTTCCCTTTCTGATCCCTTCTCTTTAGCCAGTCTACCCTGATGCAACCTGTTATCCAGGAACACCACGTGGAGGTGGAAGGGTGTTGGTAGCTCTGGGTCGCTGACCCTGACGCTAGCAGTGAGTTTTGGGTCTCTGACCGCTACAGATCATACAAGAAGAAGAAGAACAATAACAACAACAAATCATTTGATCATCATCATGTAGCATGTCCTTTGTAGAACGTCGCTCCCATCACAGTCTGTCTGAAAGAAACTCGTTCTCTTGGCAAAACTCCAGCCTTCGCCACAGTCATACTCAGGCATTCCTGGATATCTTGGTGCCATCGTCTTCTTGGTCTACCCCTTCCTCTTTTGCCTGGCACCATACCTTCCATCACCGTTTCTCTCAAGACCGTTGAGTCTCTTGATGTGACCAAAGTATTTGCATTTTCTAGCCAAAATGGAATTGATAAACCAGTTCTCCTCTATGCTCAACTGTTGCCGAATGTCTACATTTGTTTTTTTTCTCTGTCCAGGGTATTCTGAGGATCTTTCTGTAACATTTTGACTCGAAGGATTCTTCTTCTTCACCGTACGCTGTTTACAGCGATATTTACGTTGCACTGTTTTGATTTGTTAGCCAGTGGCACAGTGCATCCGATTTCAACAGGCGTTTCTGTAGGGTTGCCCTCCTTAGCCTTTGGCTGTCCCCAGCCTAACTGCAAGGCAGCAGTTGTTTTTGGTCAGAGTTGTCTCTCTTAGGAAGTTGTCTTGCAGGACTAACGAGTCTTCCCTACTCGTGTCTATAGGGTTTGGCAATGATATGATGGACTATGTACTAGTTTGTACTATCCCGGAAGAGAGGCAGTCCAGTGTGACTTTTTCCCAGGATCGTCACGTCCTGCCAGCAACGTAGCATATGCATATGAGTGAGGTATCTTTTTGCTCGCTTTATTTTCTCGGCTCATCTGCAGTGATGGTACGCCTAGCATTCCCCGCCACCCGGAAGGTTGTCACCATAGGGCAGGAGGTGCAATGTCCGCTGGACTGCATCTCTTCTGCGTCCATTGGAATGACTGATAGTAGACAGAGGCAAAGAGCGAGGAAGGAGTGCATTTTACCAGGTGCATTCCTGCGGCTCGACCGGGCCGGGCTGGGACGCAAATCCCAGCCATGTCGTAGCCTCCCATCACAGCGGTGCTGAGATTAAGGGCGGGATTCTGGCTTAGAGGCGTTCGGCCGTAGTCCCTCAGATGGTAGCTTATCAGCCAAGCACGTGGACCAAATGTCAGCGACCTGTGATTCCTCTCGAAAAAGTGCGTTTGCCCAGGGGACAAGCCTGGTCATTGCACGGAGATGTTGTTCGCCTGGGGAGCGGACATATCTCATGGTCAAGGGTTGAGTCTCAGCAGTTCGCAGTGAGGTAGCTGATCTACTGCTTAGGGTACCCCGACCGAGAACTAATGGTTTCATACCTCATCGCCGTATGGGGTGAATATCGAGCAGCTTCCCGCCCGCTTTGATCGGCGGTCGGCAGAGTCCTCATTCTGCGGCTCGACCGGGTGGGGCTGGGGCCCCAGGTCCCCACCATGTCGAGGCCTCCCCTTGCAATCGTGCTGAGCTTTTGCGCGGGATTTTGGCTTAGAGGCGTTCGGCCGTTATCCCTCACATGGTAGCCTCTCTTATCAACCTGGTACGTGCACCAAATATCTGCGGTTCCTCTCGAGTTGAGCAGGATTTCCGTAGCAACGCCTTGTCATTTGTAGGGTAAAACTGACCTGTCTTCCGATGATCTATTTCCAGCACCCGTTCATTTTTTGGCCAGGACGAATTAATCGAGGGCTTTTGTTTGTCCGTGACCAGGTACATGGAGCCTGCAGTTTCCGCGGTGTTAGGGCGCGGTTTCCGTAGCGGTCCTTCATTAGAAGGTTAGAGAGCTGACCTGTCTTCCGTGGGTCTAATACCAGCACACGTTCACTATTAGACCCCACGAAGGTGCTCTCTTTTTGACAGTCATTTTACAGTATTGGCGTGTTAAGTTAATTTAGGCCTCAGGCTCCACTCCTGATAGTGCTCTTCCGTCCATTCCCTTGTCAGAACACTGGATGCAGACAGACCGAGCCACAGGAGGCATACCCAAGATTTCTGAGGGTCTATATCCAGCACCATTTCCATATTAGACCCCAGAAAAGTGGTCTCGGCATGTCAATCATTTCAGTGTTGGCCGTGTTGAGTCAAATTAAGCCGCAGGCTCCACTCCTGGTGGTGCCCTTCCGTCAATTCCTTTAAGTTTCAGCTTTGCAACCATACTTCCCCCGGAACCCAAACACTTTGGTTTCCCGGAAGCTGCCCGCAGAGTCATCGAAGCAACTCCTGCGGATCGCTAGTCGGCATCGTTTATGGTCAGAACTACGACGGTATCTGATCGTCTTCGCGCCTCTGACTTTCGTTCTTGATTAATGAAAACATTCTTGACAAATGCTTTCGCAGTAGCTCGTCTTGCGGCGATCCAAGAATTTCACCTCTAACGCCGCAATACGAATGCCCCCGTTTGTCCCTGTTAATCATTACCTCCAGTTCCAAAAACCAACAAAATAGAACCGAGATCCTATTCCATTATTCCATGCACCATTATTCAGGCAGCCGAGGCCTGCTTTGAACACTCTAATTTTTTCAAAGTAAACGCGCCGGCCACCCAGGACGCTCAGCGAAGAGCACCCGTGGGAGAGAGCCGGCAGACGGTAGGGCAGGAGACAACGGGCAGTGAACCGGCGCGAGCCGGACCGCCCGCCTGCGCCTGAGATCCAACTACGAGCTTTTTAACTGCAACAACTTTAATATACGCTATTGGAGCTGGAATTACCGCGGCTGCTGGCACCAGACTTGCCCTCCAATAGATCCTCGTTAAAGGGTTTAAAGTGTACTCATTCCAATTACGGGGCCTCGAAAGAGTCCCGTATTGTTATTTTTCGTCACTACCTCCCCGTGCCGGGAAGTGGGTAAGTTGCGCGCCTGCTGCCTTCCTTGGATGTGGTAGCCGTTTCTCATGCTCCCTCTCCGGAATCGAACCCTGATTCCCCGTTACCCGTTACAAACATGGTAGGCATGTCACGTACCATCGACATTTGATAGGGCAGACATTTGAAAGATGCGTCGCCGGCACATGAGGCCATGCGATCAGCACAAAGTTATCCAGAGTCACCAGTGGGGACGCCGCAACCCCGCGAGGGGAAACGACGATTGGTTTTGAACTAATAAAAGCGCTCTTTCCGCGAGGGTCGGAGCTTGGTAAGCATGTATTAGCTCTAGAATTGCCACAGTTATCCAAGTAGGATCGTGTCATCTAAGGAACCTCGACTGATTTAATGAGCCATTCGCGGTTTCACCGTGAGACAGTGTGAACTTAGACATGCATGGCTTAATCTTTGAGACAAGCATATGACTACTGGCAGGATCAACCAGATATCTGTCGGAGACGTACGTACAGCACACACCGGTCGGCGGAGGAAGGGTGTGTAAAAAGCCTCACTGGGACGACGGCCGCAGGGACCGACTGACGGGACGGACGGACGGTTGTTCCACCCGTCCCTCACTCCGTCGACCTAGGACCGCCTGACAGGGGCTTCCCACACGCACCAGACGACCGACCGACCGGGCTCGCTCGAGGAGGGATGGCAGCGCTCTGTGCAGAACGGATCCCAACGACCTCGGCGATGCATTTCACTGGGACTAGAGACAATTTGGCCTGCCGGCCTGCCCTTCTCCGTAGGAGAACGCAGGGCCTCGAGGCACGATTCCTCCTTTCCATTTGCCGGTCACAAGCTCTTTGCGAGAGTCGGACCACCAGCGAGACGTACTGTCGAGCTCTGATATAAGCCTTAGATAAATCACCACGGACGGACCACGTTTCCTGATACGGACCAGACTAGCGCACCTCGGTGGAGGAGCCACTACAACAAACCGCACCCAATTCGCTCTACGGGGAAAGGCAGGCGAGCGTTTTCCGCAAGCCCGCGCTATCGCTCCGCCTGGCGGGACTGAGATCGCTTTACGAACACTGGTTGAAATTGAGTCGCTGCGGCGAGACAACTACCCCAGATGACTGGAAGGATTCGATTCTTTATCTAGAAGTTTTGGTAATTGTCTATGATTCACAGCCATAAGCTGCCACAGGAAAAACACAGGCTCTCAAGACTTTTACTTGTATCGTTTTGGTGGTGCCCTGCCATAATTTCTTCATTCTATTCAGTCTCTGCATTGCCATAGCTAGTCTTCTTCTGATTTCTTTCCAGCAGTCGCCATTTTTGTCAATTCTGGAGCCCAGATATTCAAAATGTGTGACCTGATCTATTTCCTCACCACCCACTGTGAATTTATGCTGACATTGTGTTTTGTCGGTGGTCATTATCTATGTTTTATTTATGTTTAAGAACAGGTTTTGATCTTTACTATGTCCATTAACGGCTAAAAGTAGTTGCTCTAGCCCTTCCGCACTTCTTGATAGTATCACTGTGTCATCTGCGTATCGTAACTCTGGAATCTCGTACCCACCAATCGTAAATGGGTGGAAACTTTCAATGTTCTCGTCTTCTCGAACATTTCTCTTTATATATTCACAATCATTTGATAGTTCAATTTATTTTTGGATGACTCAACGTGTCAAGTTCATGGCAGCAGATGCCTCATATTGCAAATTAGTGAAAGCTACTGCAACCAGCCCCTTAACGTCCTTTTCAATGCGCACAAAAGAGTAACCTACTCATTGACAGAATTCGCAAACAACAACAGCCAAACCTTTAAGCACACCGTTTAAGAACCACTGCACCGTTGAATGTGTCCGGTTTTAGGTTGCAACTGCAGTCTGACAAAGGACGGTAAACGAATAAGGTAACGTTTAGAACCCGGCAACAAATTACGGTGTTGGTTGTGTACACACACGACTAGAGAGAAAAAGCCATTACCTGTACACGTCCCCAAGTTGTGTATCTATATCAGCGATAGCTGTTTCATTCGCAATTTGTGTGTGAATAGTTTGGAGAAATGGATAATCGCAAGAACGCAAAGGATACGGATGGCGGCAAGTAAGAATATCTTTTTGTAATTCTCTTCCGTGTATCTTAGTTTTGTAATTTATCTTCCCTTCAGAATGTCTGTGTAATCGTTATACCCGGAAGATACTACTTGAGATTTACGTGTGGTAGCGCAGAGGCCATCGATCTTGGTTCGACAAATATGATTCGAGATACTTTTCTCGATCGCAAATGGGTCCCGTGTAGATCCAGTCTCAAATTGGGTACCAGAGCAAGTCTAGGAAGTAAAAGTAAAAGCTGCCGGCGTGAGACTGACCATATCATCTCTAGTGTACCGTTGGTCATGAAATATATGGGGCTAAAACCATATTCCTAAATATCCCACATGGCGTGCACATGGGATTTTAACTTTACTTTTCTTTTTCAACAAATCGAAAATAATGTTTGTTATCAGCTGTCTGTAACACAGACTTAGTATGTTTATGAGCTATCTGTAACACAAACTTAGTATGTTTATGAGCTGTCTGTAATACAGACTTAGTATGTTTATGAGCTGTCTGTAAAACAGACTTTGTATATCTATGAGTTGTCTGTAAAACAGACAGTATATCTATGAGCTGTCTGTAAAACAGACTTTGTGTGTTTATGAGCTGTCTGTAAAACAGATTTAGTATGTTTATGAGCTGTCTGTAAAACAGACTTAGTATGTTTATGAGCTGTCTGAAACACAGACTTAGTATGTTTATGAGCTGTCTGTAAAACATACTTTTTACGATTCTGACCTGTCTGTAATACCGACATTTCATATTTATGACCTGTCTGTAATACCGACATTTCATATTTATGACCTTTCCGTAATACAGACTTAGAACAGCAAAGTCATCCTTGATCACTTTAACAAAAACAAGAAGCTGGCCAGTGTCTGTAATGAATGTACTTTCATCAATCGCCGGTGAAAAGTAAGGACAATCTTCAATTTAAGATTTCAAGTACTGAAACAAATACAAACTAAAACCTTCTATTCTCTAAGTTATGTTTTATTTTGAAATAGCTATATATTGACATTCTTGTACTACCTTTTCTTCATTGAATGCTTCTGTCATTTGAACTGAACATTTTTTCACAAAGTCTCCACCAGTAAGCGGCTGTTTTGGCTTTTACATGCTAATAACTCATCATCAGGACGCCACGAGCGATGGTCCTTGAATCGTATTTATATGATTCTGTTTTTGTTGATTCAGTTTTTTATTTAGTTGTTTAATCACCAAATTTTCGTGACTCGCTGTTATGCTCAATGTAGTGTTTCTGATTATTTATGATGCAGTAACGTCTTAAGTTATTTGCCTTCAATGCAGCTTACACGTGTGCGCAAATTGAGTATCGGGGCTTATTGTCCTTATTGAGAATGAACAAGGGGAACTGAGACGCTAGTCCAGTCAGGCACAACATGCTGACCAGCACGTCGTGTCAGGCACAACATACTGACCAGGACGTCGTGTCAGGCACAACATACTGACCAGGACGTCGTGTCAGGCACAATACACTGACCAAGTCCACAATTTCTCTTCCATGTAGCGTTCACTGGAAACAGCTTGTTTTCAAAGCAGAATGGCTGACGAGATGTGGATCAACGTGATCCCCATAGTAGTGAGCAGCACGCAGATGAAGCCAAGCATAACACAACCGCACGGAGGACAGCGGTCTATCTTCATCAGCATGCTCGGGATGTGAGGAAAGCTACTACAACCCGCCACTTAACGTTGTTGTCAAAAAGGTTGTTGTTTAGAATGCCCATATTGAGTAGGCTACTCTTATGTGCGCCCTGAAAGGGACGTTGTGACGGGTTGCAGTAGCTTTCCTCACATCTCGAGCGTGCTGGTGAAGGTGGACCGGAGTCCTCCAGGCGGTTGTGCTATCCTTGGCTTCATCCGCGTGTCGCTCACCACTACGGAGATTACGTCGAACCTCACCTTGTTAACCAGACTGTTGTCCTCGACAACAACCCGTTTCGAGGACGACCAACAAAGATGTTAGGTGAGGGTCTTGGCCAGTATATTTCTCCTCGGCCTGGCTAACATTGTCTGATCAGTGTGTTTTGCCTGACCAGACGTTAGCCTCATCGTCCCGTCAGGTGAGGGTCTTGGCCAGTATATTTCTCCTGACCCTGGCTTACATTCACTGATCAGTGTGTTTTGCGTGACCAGACGTTAGCCTCATTTTCCCTCGAGGTCAGGTGAGGGTCTTGGCCAGTATATTTCTCCTGGCCCAGGCTAACATTCTCTGATCAGAATGTTTTGCCTGACCAGACGTTAGCCTCATCGTCCCGCACAAAAGGGTAAACTTACTCATTGTGGGCATTAAACAACAACAACAACGACAACGACAACGAGAATGAACGAATAATCGAACTCCCATTCTGGTTTGAACATGCCATTTTTACTGTTCACTTTTCTTTATATCATCATCATCATCATCATGGAACATGTTCTTTGCAGAACGTCGCTCTCATGACAGTTTGATTTGTCTGTAGGAAACTCTTGTCTTCTGCCAGTCTTCCGGCCTGCTCCAAGCTCAAATCTAGTGTCTCCTTGACGTCCTGAGTCCACCGTCGTCTCTGTCGGCCCCTGCCTCTCTTTCCAGTGGTCATGCCCTACATAACTACTCTCTTAAGTAGCTTAAGTAACAGAATGCAGTCCAGAGAACGGAATGCGTTGTGTCGTAGTTTACAGCTTGACTGCGATATTTGCATTTTTCGGTTCAACACATTTGACTTCAAAAAGGATTTTTGAGTACCGGGTTAGCATTCCCTCTTCGATCCCTTTTCCTTAGCCAGTCTGCCCTGCTGCAGCCTGTTATCCAGGATCACCGCATGGAGGTGTAGAAGGGTCTTGGCAGCTCTGGTTCGCTGGCCCTGATGTTAGCAGTCAGCTATGGGTCGCTGACCACTGCAGCCCATGCGCTGCTCGGCCACCTCTGATCTAATCCAAAACAACAAATAAATCGGAGGTGTTCAAAACTAATGATAACTACGTAGTAACTTACAAACATGGGACGCGACTAGGAGTATCACATCCGAAAACAAATGTAAAACCAGAACTACTTCGTGACTTACAAACATAGAACGTAACAAGAAGAAATACTTTCAAACTGTAAATCGTCTCCCACGTATGTACGGCTCGTAAAACCAGAACTACTTCGTTATTTACAAACATGGAACGTGACTAGTAGTATCACATCCAAACTGGAAATATTCTTAGTCGTTTATAAAACGAGAACTACTTCGTGGCTTATAGATGTTGAATGTGACTAGGGTTAAACTAGCAACCTAAACTTACACAAAAGCGGCCGATAATAGATAAGGTAAATTCTGCCTATCTAACTTTCAAATTACCCGATCTTCAACCTAACTTGACGTCTTTAAACTGGTTTAGAAGACTCTACAGAGTATGTATACAACCAGTTTCACTTACCTCTCTTTGCTCTAAAAGCTATGTGTATTCAATCTATTCTTTAATGCATTAATTGTTCCTGCCTTCACTACTTCCTGTGTCAATGCATTCCAAGCATTCACGACTCTCTGACTTAAAAAATATTTTATAATATCTAATCTGGACCTTTCTTTAATTAATTTGTAGCTATGCCCTCTTGGTCTTGTAGATGGTTGTATTTTAAAAAAAAACCTGTTATAGTCTAATTTATTCGTTCTTATGAACCTGTATTTATTTAACAGTTCCAGCCTGAGCATGAGCGTTTAGGGATGGGGTGATGTGTTTGGCGACTCAGAGAACAAAGGTACCTGAATGCGTGCCAAGGTCACTCACCGTCTCAACAAAAGAAAAAGGAGTTGGGGGAAAGAATGTGTACAGGTAGACTATGAACTGACCACTGGCGTTCCGATTTGGGTAGTGCAGGATGAGTGACAGACAAGAGGGCAGCGGAACTTGCTGCGATATTTCAGTGACAGGTGTTCAGAGTAATTCGTAGCATTAGCGACTGATTGGGGCCATCCCCCCGATTTTCATTGGTCAGCTCTAATACTTTATATAATAATTGAGTCTATATAACACTAGACAAAGTTTAGCTCAAGCAGGCTGGCCATGGAGAGGGAATGAGAGCGATAGAGACAATGTAGATAAGAGTCTGTTTAGCTCACCGACTTAGTAGAAGAGCGATTGATAGACTGTTGTACAAATGTTAGAGATAGAACAGGATCGCTCAAACAGCATACGCCATTGAGTCGGGGTCAGTCGCTCAAATAGGTGTGTGTTGGGCATTTTGTATTAAGAGGTAATCTGAATGTGTGTTGTCAGCAGGACACCTTGTGAACGAGGTATGTCCTGACGAGTTAAGCGAGTGTGTAGATCGACTAGGTGAGATCTAGATGTGTGTGTGGTGTGTGTAGCCCCCGAGGGAACGATGTATGTTTCAGAGAGTGTGTATACGCAGATCGACTGAGTTGAGAGATCATATGTGAGCATACGTAGAGTATATTGAATGCATTATGTCCAGATCGCCCGCCTGAGGGGATTTGAAGAAAGAAGATTTATTTTTAGAGTGCGTTGAGGATGCAGATAAGGGGAGGGGTGTGTGATGTGTGTACGGCAGTATAACTGGGTTTTGATAGTTGGGAATTCCATCAATAGCTAATGCTTAAAATTTCCGCTTTAGTTAATATAAATATTAACATATATATATACTTATGAATATTTAGTTAAGATGATATTTATTGTATTGTGTTGTAATTTCATTGCACTTACTTTAATAGTGTTGTAAGATTATGATATAATAAATATGCCAGCTGCTGTGTGCTATATTATTTGCTGTGTGTGGTCATGAATGTTGTGGTTGAGTGTGGTAACGTTTTAGTTAGAATACCCTAGTGCAAACAGTTGGATCTGCTACATTTAATCACCTATAATTCGTCTATTGTCTAGACACTGTAGGTCGGTTTCAGACAATGAAAATCCAATCTGGTTTTGTTAAAAATTCCATATGTATCTAACCTCTGTCTGAGCTCTCCGATGTTAATCTTCTCATCTGCTTGCTTACTGTCCAGCTAAAATTAGCTTCTATAATTCTAAGTTATAGTTAGGGAATGAAGACTAACTTCGGGTCAGGGAAAACATACTGATCGGATATGTTAGTTAGGGTCAGACAAAATATACTGGCCAAGACTCTCACCTCGACTTCTCCGTAGTCCTCCCTGGAAACGGGCTGTTTGCATGGCAGACTGGCTAGCGAGATGAGAGATCTACGTGATCCTCGTAGTAATGAGCGTACTCAGACGAAGCCAAGCATAGCACAAACGCCTGGATGACCCAGGTCCACCTTCAACGGCACGCTCGAAGTGAGAGAAAACTGCTATAAACCGCCATTTAATATCCTTTTCAGGACACACAAATGGGAAAATCTACTCATTGTGGGCAGTCATCAACAACAATAAGTTACGTTAGCCTTCGGTGGCAAGTCGGAAGTTGGTTTATAGAAGTTGGATTATGATTGGGAGCTTGTCGAGATTCCTGAATTCCCGATTCCCACACCCGTCACATAATTGACAATGTCACATACTTGACACTGCCATACCTAGAGTACCACACCCAAAGTGTAAACCTTCACCAACGACGCAAATAACATCGTGTTACTTGGTCAGATGTAACAAAAAGTACAGACAGATGGCGGCAAAACACAATGACAGCATCCTGTGCATCTGCTATAGATTTGGGATCTTGTGAATACTCGTGACCTTTCAAATAGGGCTGAACCAAACATTCGCTCCGTATTCGACGCGGAGCCGTATAGTGCATTCATTATGCGTTTCATATTTGACTGAACAGTAATGCTGCAATCGAATACGAACCGTACAACATTTGATCTACATTCCCGGAAGTGACATATCGGACAACATATGTTGTATTTTGACAGAGTGTTGTTATAGTGGGTTTTTTTTTGGTTTTTTTTTTGTACGAGGGAGTGAGTGTTTCATGCTAAACGCAGTTTTAAATTGGGTAAACTTTAGGTTAAGGTATCTGCCCAATTTTATTGTAATCAAAAGAAAATCCAGCAGAATATTCACCGAAATACACCCGAGTCGCACACAGGATGAACAGAAATAGGATTGCTCTCTCCTTTTTAAGTATATTGACTGCAGAAGACGGATGTGTCGGACCGAACGGTGTAAATATCGTAGTCAAGCTGTAAACCAGCGAAACAACGCATGCCGTTCTCCGGACTACATCCTGCTACTTGCAAAACCCTATTCAGGGCTTGGTAGCGGGAGATTGAGATCGAACGTAGAAGAAGAAGAAGTGTATTGAAGTCTCAAACTCACAATCCGGAACAGCTGTTAAGTCTGCTGAAGGACACCCTTTGCCTTTTTTTTAACCACAAGGCAGGTAGCGTTATACAGCTGGGACAACTGGATAGTGTCACTTGTGGGAGTTGAACCCCAAACCTTTTAGGTAAGTGCTCTACCACTACACAAATTATATACTTCACATCCCATAATTTTTTGTTAAGCTCCATGTACTTTCTTCATTCTTGACAAATTTAGACTGCAAGTCTGATATTTGTCCCAAAACAATAAAATCATTCAAAGCCCAAGATATCGAGTAGTGCATGAGCTGCAGCGGTCAGCGATCCAAAACTGACTGCTAGCATCATGGCCAGCGATCCAGAGTCGAACAGTGCATGAGCTGCAGCTGTCAGCGATCCAAAACTGACTGCTAGCATCATGGCCAGCGATCCAGAGTCGAACAGTGCATGAGCTGCAGCGGTCAGCGATCCAAAACTGACTGCTAGCATCATGGCCAGCGATCCAGAGTCGAGCAGTGCATGAGCTGCAGCTGTCAGCGATCCAAAACTGACTGCTAGCATCATGGCCAGCGATCCAGAGTCGAGCAGTGCATGAGCTGCAGCTGTCAGCGATCCAAAACTGACTGCTAGCATCATGGCCAGCGATCCAGAGTCGAGCAGCGCATGAGCTGCAGCTGTCAGCGATCCAAAACTGACTGCTAGCATCATGGCCAGCGATCCAGAGTCGAGCAGCGCATGAGCTGCAGCTGTCAGCGATCCAAAACTGACTGCTAGCATCATGGCCAGCGATCCAGAGTCGAGCAGTGCATGAGCTGCAGCGGTCAGCGATCCAAAACTGACTGCTAGCATCATGGCCAGCGATCCAGAGTCGAACAGTGCATGAGCTGCAGCTGTCAGCGATCCAAATAACTCATAGTTTCCTCAGCAGACCTCCACAGCAGACCGTTGAAAATATGGCGGATGTGATCCGGAGTCCGTCCAGAGTTGATCAGCGAGCGGTGATTCGATTTCTAACAGCTGAAGGATGTCGACCAGTTCACATTCATTGCATAACTTAGGCAGTGTATGGTGACAAAAGTGTGTCGAAGACAACAGTGAAGAGCTGGACAACAATGTTTAAAGAAGGACGTGAGTTAACAACAATATGCGCCTGACCTGGTCTCGGAACATCTTAATAGGATTCGCAAGAGTATCTTGCTAGCATGGCTGATCAGTGCGATAGTTCGGTAGTTCGTGCACAACTTCAGGTTGCCTTTTTGGGGGAGGGGAATATAAATTGATTTCTTCCATGCTTCTGACCACTCTGCACTGTGCCATATCTGTTTACACAGCTTGTGATAGACACGAGCACACGCCTCTCCTCCTGCTTGTATTAGCTCTGCTGGGATATCCTGGGGTGTTTACATACTTTTAAATGTTATTGTAATTGTGTTACTCATTCCTGTTTTTTTTTCTCTTACGCTCTCGTTGTTTGTCTTATAATTATATGGAGTTTGATTTCGTACACCCCAGTAGTGCCAGGAGAGGTAAGACTATTCACTACGAAAATGACGACTAATGAGGGTTCTGCTTGGTACTAACAACCTCTTCATGTAAAACAAAATTGCTATTAGAACCATCGCTCCAAAAACACATACACTACTTTGCCGCAGGGTTCCTGTAATAATAACATCTATTTACTGTGGTTATGATTTGTTAAATATTTTTATTTGTGTTGTAAGTGGTAGACGTGGTAGTTCAGCAAAGTGAAAACAAAGGCATCAGCTTAACTACAAATAAATCGGAGGTGAAGGTAGTGACTAAAGAACTGGCCTCTACAAAATGCTACGTCAAAATGAAGAGGACCGAATTGAGACGTGAACACGTTTAAATATCTGGGCACATATTTAACATCAGATGGGAGATGAATACCTGGGCACATACATAACATCAGGTGGAAGAAGAATACCTGGGCACATACATAACATCAGATGGGAGATCAATACCTGGGCACATCCATAACATCATATGGGAGATGGATACCTGAGCACATACATAACATCAGATGGAAGATGGATACCTGGGCACATACATAACATCAGATGGAAGATGGATACCTGGGCACATACATAATATCAGATGAAAGATGCAATTACGAAATAAAATGTAGAATAACCCAAATGTAGAATAACCCAAACAAAATCGGTCCTCCGGAACATGAAAGCAATATTTTGCAACTAAACCTAGCCGATGAAATTGAGAAAGAGAGTCCTTGGATGCTACGTGGAACCAGTACTGACATATGGCCATGGTTCACATGGACAATCAACAAGCAAGTGCATATTTCTTTGGAAGGAACGGAGATGGGATTTTCCAGAAGAATAATGGTGATCTCGTGGACTGAAAAGTAGACTAATGATACAGTACTCGAAGAGGCACAAAGACAACTTATTGCAAGGATCAGAACTAGGCAGTCATCCTTTTTCGGGCATGTTATGAGAAGAGGCGGCTTGGAGGACGATGTGAGAACGGGAAAGATAGCAGGAAAGAGGGACAGGGACAGGCAGAGAGAGAAGCTATAGGACAGACTGAGAGAATGGCACAGGCGACAATCAACAGCAGAGTTGGTAAACGACACACGTGATAGAAGGGGTAGAAGGCCAATGATCGACAACGACAACCGGCAAGGCACTTGATGATAATGATATTATTTATCCCTGATGAATTATTTTTGCTTTATTTTAGCTTATTTCCTTACTGCTAATGTTTGTTGTATCGTTACCTCCAAAACATCTTTGCCCTTCCAATACTGGGAACTGAAACGCTAGTCTGGTCAGGCACAACAAACGGACTAGGATGTTGTGTCAGGACCAGGCACAACATACTGACTAGGACGTCGTGTCAGGACCAGGCACAACACATTGACTTGGACGTTGTGTCACGGCCAGGAACAACATACTGACTAGGACGTCGCGTCAGTGTTAGGCACAACATACTGACCAGAACTTCACACTAGTGCCAGGCACAATATATTGACCAGGATATCGCGTCAGCACCAACAACACAATATTCTAACAAGGATATCGCGTCAGCACCAAACACAATATTCTAACCAGGATATCGCGTCAGTACCAAACACAATATTCTAACCAGGATATCGCGTCAGCACCAAACAAAATATTCTAACCAGGATATCGTGTCAGCACCAAACACAATATACTGACCAGGATATCGCGTCAGCACCAAATACAATATTCTAGCCAGGATATCGCGTCAGCACCAAACACAATATTCTAACCAGGATATCGCGTAAGCACCAAACACAATATTCTAACCAGGATATCGCGTCAGCACCAAACACAATATTCTAACCAGGATATCGCGTCAGCACCAAACACAATATACTGACCAGGATATCGCGTCAGCACCAAACACAATATTCTAACCAGGATATCGCGTCAGCACCAAACACAATATTCTAACCAGGATATCGTGTCAGCACCAAACACAATATACTGACCAGGATATCGCGTCAGCACCAAACACACTATTCTAACCAGGATATCGCGTCAGCACCAAACACAATATTCTAACCAGGATATCGTGTCAGCACCAAACACAATATACTGACCAGGATATCGCGTCAGCACCAAACACAATATACTGACCAGGATATCGCGTCAGCACCAAACAAAATATTCTGACCAGGATACCATTTCAGCACCAAACACAATATTCTTACCAGGATATCGCGTCAGCACCAAACACAATATACTGACCAGGATATCGTGTCAGGGTCAGACACAGTATACTGACCAGGATATCGCGTCAGCACCAAACACAATATACTGACCAGGATATCGCGTCAGGGTCAGACACAGTATACTGACCAAAACCACTATCTCTCCTCCACGTTGCGTTCCCTTGAAACAGGCTGTTTCGAGGCAATCTGGCTGACGGGATGAGGATCGACGTGATCCACGTAGTATTTATCGTCAAGCAGATGAAGTCAAACATAGCAGAACAACCTCGAGGACAGCGGTCTCCTGGTCGTGGGCTAGTCTATTCATGGATGTTGCCTTACCATCGTTGTCTCGGACGTCCCCGTATTCGCTTACTGTGCCCTGCCGTATTGTATGCAAAGCCCTTGGACCTCGAGACGTGGCCATACCAAAATAAGCATTCGCTTTTTGATCGTTGTGAGGAGGTCGTCTTAAGGTTCACATGAATTATCGATTTTTCGTCGCACTCCATCCTCTGTGATACGGGCTCCACACGGTGATTCTGGATTACAGGCTTCAGCAGGACAGACTGGCTAAGGAGAAGGGATCGAAGAGGGAATGCTAACCCGGTACTCAAAAAATGCTTGCTGAAGTCGGATGTGTTGGACCGAAAGGTGCAAATATCACAGTCAAGCTGTAAACTACGACACAATGAATTCCGTTCTCTGGACTACATTCTGCTACTTAAGCCCTTTCAGTGTTTGGTAGCGGGAGATTGAGAATGAACGAAGCCAATCCAAGCCAATTCCCGAAGTTCTTCTTCTTCTTCTTCGTACGCAGTCAGACAGTAACCATTATTTTTTCGAAAAAAGCGGCGGTCATCCTAAGGCTCTCGCCACTGCCATAGAGCTTGTCTTGTAGTTCCACTGGTAATGGCCACATCTGCTCTCTCTGGTCCTCGTATGTCGGGCAGTTCTGCAGCAGATGTTCAGCGGTCATTTTACCAGTACCGCACGGGCATTCGTCGGTACACCCTATCTTCAATTTGTTGAATAGGTGGTACCTCAGTCTGTTGTGGCCAGTGCGAAGTCTGAAGACAACGACCTGCTCTCTTCGGTTCAACTGGTAATAGGCATCGTTTTTGGTGTAACCAGTATGTTCGGTTTCCCATTTGGTCATGTATCTGGCTTTGATAAGCCGTTTTGACTCTTCGTACGTCATACTGGTATCTGTTTGTGGTAGTCTTGCACCTTCTTTTGCCAGTCTGTCTGCCTCCTCGTTGCCTTGGATGTTGCAGTGTGACGGAACCCACTGTACCACTACCCTTTTTGGTGCGGACTGCTGGCACAGTTTGCAGAGTGCTGCTCTTAAGTCATTGAGCTCAGTGTTTTTCTGGCTTTTTAGCGCTGTGACTACGGTGAGAGCATCTGTCAGCAGGACTATATGGCTCACATTTTCACTGTGTGTTACCATTTCTTCCACTGCCGCCCTCAGTGCCTCTGCCTCCGCTCTGAAATTGCTTGTGTACTTACCAGTAGCGAATGACAGTGTTATTTTTCTGCCATTTGGTAGGTTCAGGAATGCTCCTGCCCCTCCGTTCTGTGTAGTGTTTGTTACAGAACCGTCGGTGTATGCATGGGTCCAGTCCATGCTTGGGTAGCTTTTCTTTATGAAGCTTAGGGTAGTATCTCTCCTTTCTTTTTCAGTCTGGCAGTTTTTGTTTGCAATACCTGGTATATTTTCTACCACCTCTGGAAATATATCCTGCCTCCAGGTAGGTTTTCGTACAGTAGTGCCCGAAGTTCTATCTCAGTCCTTGTCATCATATCAACAGCATCTGCAAAGCCTAAGTTGGTAATTGTTCTATCCCTTATCCTGACGGTGCCAACATTGCGTTGAAGAGCATCACTTATAATTCTTTCTAGATATATGTTGATAAGTGTCGGGGGGAATATACATCATTGTCTTACGTCGACGGATGTGTGGAACCATTCACCCATTTGTCCATCCACAAAGACTGCTCTTGTTGTCTTATCATGCAGAGGGACGATAACTCTCACAATGTTACTGTTGAAGTTATCCTAAAAATAATTGGGTAATGAAAATGGCTCACTGAACTGACGTCATTGTGCCATTGCGCCCCGATATGTGCTCAGACCCTCTCATTGCCGAAAGTCTCGACGACCGAGCACTAATATCTCCAGTGGCGGCTCCTAAATTCTTGGTCGACTGGAAAATATGGTTTTACTATGAAAAAAAACTACGACATTCAAGTCTCGTCGAACTGAACGAGACGTGATGTGAACTACGTGCGCTGAGATTATAAACCGAGCTTCGCAATCCATAAACAAGTGACAAATCTGGACGTGCATGGCTGAGAGGTACAAATATCTCAGTTCAAATGTCAGATTGGATGCACTGTATATTACGCTCAAATAATGATTCAATGTTTGACTGAACGCTTGATTGAATCTTTGATTTACTGTTTGATAGGTTGTTTGATTGAATATTTGATTGAATGTTTGATCGAGATTGAATGTTTGATTGAATGTTTGATCGACTATTTGATGGAATGTTTGATTTGTTCGATTGCATGTTTGATTCACTGTTTGATTGAATGTTTGATTAACTGTTTGATTGACTGACTTTTTGATTGAATGTTCAATTTCATTGATTGCATTTGTTATTGAATGCTTGATTGAAATTTTGATTTCTTTGATCGTATGTTTGATTTCTTCGATTGAATTTTTGATTTGTACGATTGATTGTTTGATTGGATGGTTGATTGGATCTTGGATTGAATGTTTAATTGAATGTTTGATTGACGGTTCAATTGATTGTTTGATTGACTGCTTGCTTGATTGACAGTTTGATTGACTGTTTCTTTTAATGTTGTATTTCACAATTGTTTTTAAATATTTTAATTTGTTTGCGTTCGCATTATTTCTCTATTCACCAAGGCGGTGTGCGTTGCACTATGTTTTTGTTTTGCGCCTGTCGGTTCTGTACATCCTACTTCAGCATGCATTTTATGTGTCTGCTTCCTCCTGCATTTTCTAAGAGTTTACTACTTCCCAGGGGTAACGGCCGGTGTTGTGATGGGGATCGGAACCAGCACCTTCGGATTATGAGCCGTGTCACTTAACCACTAGACCACGCCGTCCCTTGAATTTTTAGAGTGATTGTTTGATTAACTGTTTGATTGAATATTTGTTTGTTTGGATGAATGTAATGAGTGTAGGATCCCGTAATAGACTGGGTAGATTTTGAGCATAACCTTGTTGAATTTGCTCGGGCAGCGGCCATTAAGCCTAGTTTTATTTGTATTTCTCGAGCAACGGCCGTTAAGCCTAGATGTATTTGTATTTCTCGGGCAGTGGCCGTTAACCTAGTTTTATTTGTATTTCTCGAGCAGCGGCCGTTAAGCCTAGTTTTATTTGTATTTCTCGAGCAGCGGTCGTTAAGCCTAGTTTTATTTGTATTTCTCGAGCAGTGGCCGTTAAGCCTAGTTTTATTTGTATTTCTCGAGCAGTGGCCGTTAAGCCTAGTTTGATTTGTATTTCTCGAGCAACGGCCGTTAAGCCTAGATGTATTTGTATTTCTCGGGCAGTGGCCGTTAAGCCTAGTTTTATTTGTATTTCTCGAGCAGTGGCCGTTAAGCCTAGATGTATTTGTATTTCTCGGGCAGTGGCCGTTAAGCCTAGTTTTATTTGTATTTCTCGAGCAACGGCCGTTAAGCCTAGATGTATTTGTATTTCTCGGGCAGTGGCCGTTAACCTAGTTTTATTTGTATTTCTCGAGCAGTGGCCGTTAAGCCTAGTTTTATTTGTATTTCTCGAGCAGCGGCCGTTAAGCCTAGATGTATTTGTATTTCTCGGGCAGTGGCCGTTAACCTAGTTTTATTTGTATTTCTCGAGCAACGGCCGTTAAGCCTAGTTTTATTTGTATTTCTCGAGCAGCGGTCGTTAAGCCTAGATGTATTTGTATTTCTCGGGCAGTGGCCGTTAAGCCTAGTTTTATTTGTATTTCTCGAGCAGTGGCCGTTAAGCCTAGTTTTATTTGTATTTCTCGAGCAGCGGTCGTTAAGCCTAGATGTATTTGTATTTCTCGGGCAATGGCCGTTAAGCCTAGTTTTATTTGTATTTCTCGAGCAGTGGCCGTTAAGCCTAGTTTTATTTGTATTTATATCTCCCCAGCCCATCCCCACGCCCCTAGTTGACCAGATTGCTATGTACATGTGATTCAGCCTGTTTCAAGTAACGCGAGCGTGTGTGTGAGGGGAGGTCTTCATCAGAAGTTTCCTCCGACCTTGATTATTCTTTGCTCCCGAAGGAAAAGAGGAGGTCACTGACTTACAATAAATATTGTAAATGTCACTCGTACTTGAGTTAGGTACTCTTGACGACCTTCTTTGATGGAAGGTTACAGTGACTCTCCTCACATCCCAATGGGTGCTTGAGAAGATGGACAGGGATCCTTCTGGCTGTTGTGCAATGTGAGGCTTCTCAATAAACTCACCACAATGGTGATCACAGTGCCGATCCCCACCATGTTAACCAGACTGCTATGAAACAGCCTATTTCCAGAGAGAACCACTTGAAAGTGGGGTGGGGGGAATGTTTCACCTGACCCTGACTAACAAAGTCTGATCAGTATATTTTACCTGACCCTCCTAACTAACATAGTCTGATCAGTATGTTTCTCTGACCCTGACTAACATAGTCTGATCAGTATGTTTCACCTGGCAAATATAGTCTGATCAGTATCTTTCACCTGACAAATATAGTCTGATCAGTATGTTTCGCCCGACCAGATGTTAGCTCCAACACCCCTCCCCCTTTTCCCTTTCCTCCCAATATATAAAACAGTGTCGCTGAAACCTTCCTCCACAATAAGCTTTATATTTGAGCCAAATAAACTTTAATCGTCCACTTATCCCCTGTGCATTTCTCCCGCTTCTTAATAGCCCTCTATTACAGCGATTCTAAAAAATAATTGATCAAAGTACACGGATGAACTTTGTATGATGTACTATTTAGTGTAATAGATCGCATGAGATAACATTAATGTTGAAATTCCTCAGAAACATTTTTAGAATCTTTGTAGCCTTTCTTGTGTTATTCAGATAAGTGTCTACCTGTTCTTGGTTCACCGCACAACGATTGCTTCGAGAGTCGCGTATTGGAGATGCGAACAGCATACTCAGTCCATCTTATATGTTTTTGTAGAAACGCATGTTTGCTCAACATTTTTTACGTGTTCAGGATTTTAGAGCTATGTACCTTGTCCAGCCAACTGATTCTTAGTAGACTGTTGAGAGAGTTCATGTGGGAATGACTGAGCTGCTTGGCACGTCTGCTGTACACTTGTTCATGTTTTCTTGCCCTGAAGCGTCACATTACCTAAATCACGGAACTTATATTGTGCGAATGTTTATAATCAACACTTGCTCAACACAGAGAAACAAAACAAATTCACGCTACAAAATACAATAAATCACTGTTGGGAGCGATCCTTTCACAGAATCTTGCCCTGCAGCCAAGTGCATTTCCATCTTTGTTTCTCGAACACACTAATATAGTTGCACTGATAGTTGACATATGAAAATTTCGTTATTTAGTTAGCCTAAGGATGTGACGTTTCAAATCAGTTCTCGTGAGTCAGAAGGTAGCACTACAGCACGATACACTTCTCATGACACTGATTGCTTGTCGGTTCAAAATATGTGCTTGTTATCTTTCACACGATAATAGTTGACTGCTAGCGTCAGGGCCACCTAACCAGAGCTGCTAAGACCCTTCATGACCTCCCCGTGGTGATCCCGGATAACAGGCTGCAATAGAGCAGACTCGCTAAGGAGAAGGGATCGAAGCGGGAAGGAAAACCCGGTACTCAAAAATGCCTGCTGAAGTCTAATGTGTTTACCGAAAGTTGCAAATATAGCAGTCAATCTGTAAACTACGACACAGCGCATTCCGTTCTCTGGACTACATTCTACTACTTGCAAAGTCCTTTTCGGAGCTTGGCAAAGGGAGACTGAGAAGAAACGAAGCCAAACCAAGTCAAACGGAACGTTTGTCTTAGCAATCCTGTTGTTGACATCTGAGTCCATATTTGCTACTCTGGTAAGGATATTACCAAGATACGTACAGCTGCGGAGTGCAAGTGGACGCCAACTGTGTAAGTGACGTCAGGCTCGTTGTAAGACACATCATTCTGACATCAAAACAGGTAAATCATACATTTAAAGTGAGGATTGTAATGTCTTATGTATACTCGTCACTACTTTATGAAATGTGGACACTGAATAATCAGTTGGAAAGAGTATTGAAGCCTTCGAAATGTGGCTGTATAGAAGATTGGGTCGCATTTCTTGGAAAGAAAAGACAACAAATGTGGAGGTATTTTAAAAATGTTGGGGTGCAAAGAGATTTAATTACCGAAATCAGGATTATACAGTTAAGTTATTTTGGTCACTGAACAAGATATATTTTCTTGTTAGCAATCCTAGGGGTCCGCCGGGGTCTTTGTGTATGACAAGGACAAGAATAGCTCCACTGCCCCACAGAGAGCATGTCGTATTAGGCGACTAACTGTGTGACATGGCATATCACCGGCCACGGTTAGGTGGTTTGCTAAGAACAGCACAGACGGCACCTAACAGGCTGCGGTTCTTCTTTGCTCTAATGTTTTGCGTCTTTCAAGATAAACTGGCACATCTGTTAACCACCCTCCGCGGCACTTTTCTCAACGCAGCGGAGTAATAAGCTGCTCGAGCCTAGTCAGCTAAGCAGGAAATCCTCCTCCCGGCTACATCCAGCTCACGCCCGAACTGGGACCTGCACAGGGACATCCGCACTTTCAACATCTGCTCAGAACAAGATGTATAGGTCTCGGTGGAGACGTTAATTTTGGTCTGACAATCAATAAAAGGACAACTACTCTTCCAACCTGCTTCCGGAAATGTCTTCAGTTCAGTTCAAATGCCATCTTTGGAAATCATCAGTGAGTCTGTCTAATTGGATGATCTGGCGACAAAACAAACGACCGGCCATGTGGCAGAAGTGCAAGAATTTAAATATTACCACAGCACAGACGAACAAGTCAACGAAAAGTAATTGACCAAGGAGAGGAAACTGCAGCTCCCTGCGTAGCTTTGCAATACAAGTGTATATAATAAATAATGGGGACGGCGTGGGCTAGTGGTTAAGTGAAACGGCTCACAATCCGAAGGTGCTGAGTTCGATCCCCATCACAGCACTGGCGTTACCCCGAGGAAGCAGACCCTTAAATAAAATGGATGATAAAGACGAATGCACTGGGAGGACAGGCGCAAAATAAAATCCACAGTGCAACGCACACTGCTTTAGGGAATAGAGAAATAAGGTGAATGCAAAAAACAAAAACAAAAAACCAAATTCTTAAATTTTTGTTTAAGCGTAGTTGCATGTTAGCAAATTCGCGAAACGGCAAAGCTGATTGTGTCAAGCCTAACACAACGTAGGAATCAAGTCAATTGATAGCTAGGAGAAGGTCAATAGCAAGATACATGTTTATCACAGCCCAAATAGCCACAAATTAGGCCGGCCTTCCCTGACTGGATTTCTATTTTTAGGACCGGTAAACTATTATGTCCCTTTATGTTCATGACTCAGCTTGCCCTAAAACTATCATCCCGGTTCGCTACTGACCTATGCATGGTTTCTGCGTGTTTTATTCCACTACAGCTGCCATCCACTCATGTCTTAGCCAGCCCTTCTGTACCTTCCGAAATAAGGGTTGTGAGTGTGACACGATGACTGGCCCCGTTAAAGAGGTCTCAGATAGCCATCTCACAGCTGCACGATGACTGGCCCCGTAAAAGAGGTCTCAGATAGCCATCTCACAGCTGCACGATGACTGGCCCCGTTAAAGAGGTCTCAGATAGCCATCTCACAACTGCACGATGACTGGCCCCGTTAAAGAGGTCTCAGATAGCCATCTCACAACTGCACGATGACTGGCCCCGTTAAAGAGGTCTCAGATAACCATCTCACAGCTGCACGATGACTGGCCCCGTTAAAGAGGTCTCAGATAACCATCTCACAGCTGCACGATGACTGTCCCCGTTAAAGAGGTCTCAGATAACCATCTCACAGCTGCACGATGACTGGCCCCGTTAAAGAGGTCTCAGATAACCATCTCACAGCTGCAGTCACTATTATTTTTCAGTTATTGTTCTGTATGCTCGGCTCTGCTCAGCGATGACCTGCACTCCCACTATAGTCGAAAAGCCCCAACCAGATATCACGACGCGTAGCACTGATCCGTCGGTATGTATGATAGCATCACTATCCTGCATGTTACTGATTCATCTAGACGCATAGACTTAACCAGTATGGTCAAGTAACGAAAGTTCAACTGCTGTCAGGGATGACGTGTTGGTGATTAGACCTGCAGCTTGTCATGAGGTGGTGTGCCGAGTTCTCTTCATCACTTTCTTTCTTTCCTTAACAGTAAATCGAGTACACATTTACTATTGGGTCGACCTGAACGTTTCGATAATGTGAATCGTGGTGAATCGAACCATGTACACTTGATGTAACAAGCTGAGACGCACAATAACAGTAGACTTAACTTCATTATACTGGTTTAGAAGCATCTACAAAGTATGTATACAACGAGTTTATAAAACAGTAATCACACAATTCGAGTTGGTGTTACCGGGGCCCAAAAGGTGAATAAAGAATAGTATCACTAGCCCGTCAGATGTGCCGTAAGAAGCGATTGTGTGGGCTTGGACATTGGGCATGTTGCTTCATCATGTAGAAACTACGCCACACAAATCTTCAACAGATATAAACAGTTCAACGTTTGTTGACTTGGCATCGCGTATTTCTTGAAGACATATGCTCCAGGGGACGCTGAAAAGGTCTTGATTGATTGATTGATTGATTGAATAAATAAGTTATGAGAAAATTCACAACCTTCTGATTTTAGAACTTTTAGAACTTTAGAAACGCTGTTCAATGAAGACTCTTTTGGGAATTGACAATTATTGACTTTTGTCAAAGAAAATTCCACCAGAGCGAGACGGAGCGATTCACTGGCGGAGTCACGCACAGCTCTTGTTTCCAGGTGCAGGGCTACATCCAGAGTCTAAATATGTGCACTTAAACATACCGGATTCACAAGACCAGGCCATTTGTAACATATTGTCAGACGAGGGCTGCTCAACCTTTGAAAATCGTCGGCCATATTGTTAATTTTGGTAGTGATCGCAGACCGAAAACTAAATACAACTGTCGATTCCATAGATGTTGTTGTTGTTGTTGTTCTTCTTCTTCTGGTCTTCTTCTTCTTCTTCTGTTCTTCTTTTTCTTCTTCTTCTTCTTCTTCTTCTTCTTCTTCTGTTCTTCTTCTTCTTCTTCTTCTTCTTCTTCTTCTTCTGTTCTTCTTTTTCTTCTTCTTCTTCTTCTTCTTCTTCTTCTTCTTTTTCTTCTTCTTCTTCTTCTGTTCTTCTTCTTCTTCTTCTTCTTCTTCTTCTTCTTCTTATACTACTCCTTTTTCTTCCTCATCTTCTTCTTTTTCTTTGTTATTCATTCTCAAATAACAACATCTATTTCTCTCATAAACTTAGCATTCTGTCTGTCACCATAATGTATCTCTTAATTGGGTTTGTGTCACTATGCTCCTCTCGTGGAACCGACCGAGCGTGGAAACATGCTTTACTGTCTGTTTGTCGATATGAAAAGCCATTTTATTAGGGACTAAGAACAAGACAATGACAATTATAATATTTAACTTATCTAATCAATAAGCACATTTTGGCATGCAATGGATAAATGGCACGATTCTAGAGGACCTTGATTTCGCAGATGACCTGGCACCCTTGAGTTTCACTGCCGAAGAAGCGCAACACAAGTTGAATCGACTATGCCGCACTATCGGAACAGATAGGACTCCAAATCAATGTTTTCAAGACGAAAGTCATGAATTTCACCAACAAGCCTGCTAATATCCAGTTGCATTGATACGTTTTACAAACAGTTGACAGTTTCACCTATCTGGGAAGCAAAACGACTCAAAATGGAGATACATCTAAGGAAATGTTCACTCGTTTTGCTCGAGCAACAGGTGCCTTTACCCAATTAACAAACATCTGGAAATCAAAATCATTGAGCGCGCACACTTAAGCTCAGGTTATTCAACTCCAACGTATTACCAATACTCACCTATGGATATGAATCTCGGAAAATAACAATGGCAATGAAAAAGAGGCTAAATGCATTTGGCTTGGCTTAGCTTCGTTCATTCTCAATCTCCCGCTACCAAACCCTGAAAAGGCTTAAGTAGCAGAATGTAGTCCAGAGAACGGAATGCGTTGTGTCGTAGTTTACAGCTTGACTGCGATATTTACACCTTTTGGTCCAACACATCCGACTTCAGCAAGCGTTTTTGAGTACCGGGTTAGCATTCCCTCTTCGATCCCTTCTCCTTAGCCGGTCTGCCCTGCTGCAGCCTGTTATCCAGGATCACCACGTGGAGGTGTAGAAGGGTCTTGGTAGCTCTGTTTCGCTGACCCTGACGCTAGTAGTCAGCTATGGGTCGCTGACCACTGCAGCTCATGCGCTGCTCAGGATCTTGATCCCGTTAAATGCATTTGAGAATAAGTGTCTTAGAAAATTGGTGAACGCCAGGTGGATGGAATACATAACCAACAAAACAATTAGAGAAGTCACCAGCCAACAATATATTGCATCACTCATAAGAACAAAAACGGTGGTCATACATTGGACATGTTCTTAGAATGGACAGCAACAGACTCCCTCTGTAAGCATTTATGTGATAACCATCTGGCAGCAGGAAAAGAGGAAGACCGAAAGAAACTCTTGGAAGAGCAATCGTCAGAGATGGCTCCACTGTGAGCTTGAGCAACATTCATGAACTAAAAGAGTGTCGTCACACAGATCAAACCGGAGAGCACTAATTTCTGCCTTATGTGCCGTATTTGGCACTTAAAGAACATTGATTGATTGATTGATTGATTGAATCAATAAAGAGGGTAACGACAAAATAAATGCTACAGATGCAGTTTGTAGTGTAGTCAGGCTGAAAGAATAGGGATCACAGAAGGAAGGCAAACCAGGTTCAAAATATGTGCTGAAACCATATGTGTTGAGCTGAAATGCGCATATATCGCAACCTCGCTGCAAACTACGACACATCGTTCTTTTTCATGGCGATAATAGTATAGAATAGTAAACAATACTATATAATAGTAAGATAGAGCATAGCATAGTATATAATATTGAAGAATAATATAGTATAGCATAATATGGAATAGCATAGTATAGAATCATATTCATAGGCGTCTCAGTCTCTGTAGACCATGTGAGTAGCCTCTCTAGCGCGCAAGCATGGGCGCTGAATGTGGAGACAGTGGGCTGCCCAAACTGCAGGACCATTCTCTCGGTCTCAGTTGTGTAATCCAAAGAAATGCAGCATTTCCTTGCACTTGTGGGTTTAAAATCATAGTTCCCCCTCTCCTAGGCAAACTACATGAACAGGCTAACGAGCATTGTCTACCCGGGTTTAGATTCACAGTTTATCTTCTCTTACATTGGCTGCCAACCAAGCCTACTGAACCCAATCTACCAGCCCAGTTATACCGCCGGGTACTCGGTCGCGCCCCACTGCAGGCTCTGTCAGAAACAGGAGACCCATCGGGAAGGTTCTGCTGGGGACACAATAATGTAGGAGAGGCCATTGGCCTCAAATTTCTGAACGGCAAACCGAACAGTAAATCCAGCCGCGATCTCTACACCTGGAAAGGAGAGGCTACATCAGACGCTTCGCTATCCGTTAACGAGCGGGACGTGCAGCCCAGACCTCGCTACCCCCTTTCCAGTATAGAATAGGATAGCATATTAAGGTATATCGTAGTATGTTATAGTATATCTATTATCTCTTTCCGTCTTGTTAGGCGATAGTAATTATGCTTTGAAAAGGAATGCAGCTACAGTCCATGACGGTAACGAATGTGACTCGTAAGACCAATCCCCAGTAATGTAAAAGTAAGGTACAATACAGTACAACACAGTACACCACAGTACAGTACAGTACAGTATAGCACAGCACAGTATAGTACAGTGCAGTGTGGTGTGGTGTAGTGTAGTATAGTGTAGTGTGGTGTAGTGTAGTATAGTATAGTATAGTATAGTATAGTATAGTATAGTATAGTATAGTATAGTATAGTATAGTATAGTATAGTATAGTATAGTATAGTATAGTATAGTAGCCTCTTTCAACCATGATTCCCCATAGGAGGATGTGACATTATAATGGTAAATCTATTATTTTTTCGTTTTCGCTCTCTTTGCGGCGTTGTCGTCTCACCTTTCCGTGTTGCAAGAGCTTTTTTGGAAGCTGCATGCGCTGACCCTTGGCTCTCCGCAGTATATCTTCTCTTGGATCGGTGTGCAGATTCGTCTTCTCTTTGAGGTCCCGCTTACACACATATTTGATCATCATCTGTGGTCGGTCGAATGCTCTTCTGCAATCCGAGAATATTACAGGACGAACGACTTGGAAAACCAACGTTAATTTAAATCTGGTTTATTGTCAATTCTGGAGCCCAGATAATCGAAGTTCGTGACCGGTTCTTTTTTTTTTTTTTTTGCTTAAATGTTTGCCTCACTAGTTTCTACTGGCGGAGGCGCGCCATTTTCCACCCCAGACCGTAGTCAATTGGGCGATATCAGGACGCATAAACCAGTGCTTGGATGCATGTGTGCATCTGTATGTACCTATGCTAGGTTTGTGCACCCTCAGAAGCTAGCCCAACCAAAGTGCAATGGAAGGGCTTTACCACGAGGGCGCGTGTGAAAGTTGTGCAAGGGTGTGACTGTAGGACAGAGTCAAATGAAACAGAGTGAGGTGAGAAGATGGAGAAGAGTTCTCGTGACCGGTTCTATTTCCACACTTTCAACTTATAGCAGCAGCGGGTATATAGAAGATTGGGTCGCATTTCTTGGAAAGATAAGAAACAAATTTGAAGGTATTGGAAAAAGTTGGGGGTGAAAAGAGAATTAGTGACTGAAATCAGGTTTAGACAGTTAACGTTATTTTGATCATATAACAAGACATACATCCTTGTTGAAGACCATAATGGAGGGTAGGGTAGAAGGCAGTCGTTCAAGAGGCAGACAATGTTTTAAGTGTGTGTAAAACAGGAGATGGACTGGAAAAATCTCAGATTGCACAATTACGGCAAGAGATAGTGTACACTGTAGATCCATTGCAGCCAACCTTCAATGCGGAGATAGCACCTGAACTGAACTGAACTTATAGGTATCGATTTTGTTAATGAAAAATGTTGTGTGTGTTTTGTTTCAGATCTAGAATTTCTGAAAAAATTTCAAACGTCTTCAACGTAAAGTCACGGTTGCTAGGAAACGATCTGACTGGAAGGCGCCAAACCTGTCAGGAAAATTCGTTTGCCGCAGAGACACAGCTCACTGGTTTCAAACGGGACCAGGAAGGTGATTCACATTAAGAAACTTTGAAAGAAAGAGTGAAAGAATAAGAGTAATGTTCTAGAATAATTCAAGGGAAAGTAGAACTTCTTTGCGTTCGGTTTCGTATGCTCGTTTTATGCCACCAGATGGGCTGCATCCATGAAGTGTTAGTGACACGTCAGTCGCAGGTCCTCAATGGTTCCCCACAATTTGTCTTGTATGTTTCTCTCCTCGGGCCAGGTCTTCTCACGGGAGTCTTGGTGCAGTGGACATGTTTGCAGGATGTGTTTTGGAGTCTGGGGTCCTCTCTGACAGAGAACATAATAAGGTCAAGAATGACAGGGATTGGAGCGATGGTCTCTTGTTTAAGTACCTTGCGGCTTGCCTACTTGACCGACTTCATGACTTAATCTATTCTCTTCTACCCTAAGTTTGGGTAAAGTGGAAAGCAGCCGTTCAAAGGGCAGAAAACGTTATAAGCTGGTGAACACTATCAGGAAATGGACTGGGAAAAGTCTGTCAGATTGTACTATTAAGGCAAGAGATAGAGAACACTGGAGATCCATTGATTGCACTTGCAGCCGACCTTTGATGCAGAGATGGCACTTGAACTGAACTAAACTTCTACCCTGGTGTGTAGAGGTTTGCCAGAAAGACCGCCAGACCATTCTATCCGCTGTTTTCCTCTAGGCATGACCGATCACATCTGAGGTTCAAGTGAACACTCACACTGAGGGCACTGGACAAGAGCCTGCCATCCTGGGAAGATGAAGCTGCAGACCATTCCAAGTGAAGATGTACGTGAAGAGCCACCTCATGCTTGGTGAAAAGGAAAAGAAGATTTTGCAACACAGAAAAGTGAAATGATAACGTTGCAGTGACAACAAAAACAAACAAATATTCATGATGAGAGAATTACCACTCCAAGGTCGCATCAAAACTAAAAGGGTCTACTTCTACAATACATGACTCATGTTGATGAAAATAGATTTGGTCATCCATATTCTCTTCCGGATTTCCATTTCACATTTTCCATCCTCGGTTATTATAATTATAGATAGAAGCTCTTTATCTGTTGCAGGATTGTTTATGTATATAAATTATTTACATCTGCCTGATTTCGCTAATGTAACTTGAGCTACAGGCAAAATGACTTGAACGCAAGAAGTGTCTTGAGACCCGACCATTATTTTAATGATTTCTCCTAGATATTAAAAAAACTTTGAGAAAGGTTGACCTAGTGTAAGAGCATTTTGTGTTTTGGGAAACCAGAGAGGAGCATATTCCTCCTTCTCTTGGTAGTAGGAACAGTCCTGCCACTAGAAGGTGATGAGATGATTCTGCTGTTTTGGACTATGTGAACCACACGCCTTGGAAGCATTTGGTTGAAATGACAATAATAATGTTTGCTTAGTCAGCAGTGGCCAGTTGCGCCGATCAATCACTGCCATGGAAACGTGCTGGAACTTGTTGCCAGGCCTTGTTTAGAACTGAAGGGTAGTCTGCCAACTGTCATAGTTGTGAGGTGCGGGAGCAACTCCTATCGCGCCTTCAGTGGTTGGTGGGTACTTATAATATCCAAAAATGAAGCTCTAGTGCCTTGTGGTTTCATGAGTGTGAGTGTGTCAACCAAGGTCCCTGCAGACTCCTTGTGTGGAATCGAGTATTCTGCTGCCTAGGAATGGAGGCAGCGAGGAGTGAATGATAAGCTCACGCTGAATTCTAGTCATGACTATGATGTTATTTAGAACCCTTTCCTGTACTATATGTTTTATAAGTTCTTCAAGATTTTGCTCCTAGTTGTCACCATTGATAATTATGAATTCGCAGTTGTGCACCAGTCCATTAACCTGGAGTCCATCTGGAGACCGGCGCCAGTGTACACCTCTGTATTTGTCGGCCTGCCCATCCATGAAACACCTAGAATGTGTCATGAGTGTCATCTATGGAAAGTGTTAAACCTTTGCCCTTGTTTCTTGTGGATCTTTTGGGGAAAAAAACCCTGATCTCTGTGTAGTAAATCGGACTCCCGTTTTCAGTGTCAGGCACGTTGAAAAAATTTGTTTGCAGATGGAAATTGAAAAGAGTAGGCTTAACAGCCTCTGCCTGAACAAAATTCAAGTTAAAAAATCTACCCATGTTATTTGTACCTTTCCCCGAATAATTTGTTAAGAGCGGGTCTACTTAGCTCTAGTGTTTTTTATTCTATTAAGATGGACTCGCACATTGGTTAAACCACCCTCCAAGAAACTGGTTGAATACAGACTGTAAAGTCTTCTAAACCAGTATAAAGACGTTAAGCTAGGCTAAGTTTGGTATAAGTTGCCCACATTTTACTACCATAATAAAACCATCCTGACATATTGAATCTTTTTCAACAAAATTGTAGATCTGCACCTGAGACCCCAAAATGTGGATCTCTGTCGCCAGAGCAACCGTGCTACCCACAACACTGCAGAATATGAAGTGCCCAACCTCATTCTCCGAAGAGCCCAAGCCTTTGAGATCAACATTGATTTTAACAGAAATTATTTCAAAGGACAGGACTCGATCTCACTTAAGTTCATTACAGGTGAGTTATTTCAGTTTATCTAATTTTCTGATTGAAAACCATTACCAACCAGAAGTTGTTTACCAGAAACAAGCAAAAAGATTTGCACACTATTGTACCTGGTTGCCTTTGTAATTGGATGTACCATGTCCCCAGAAGAGAACCCAATCAATCCATCAATATGCCGAAGACATGTGTTGGATCAAAAGAGGCAAATATCGCAGTCAAGCTATAAACTAGTCACACAATGCATTCTGTTCTCCGGACTACATGTAACTAACTTGCAAAGCCCTGTTCAGGGCTTGGTAGCGGGAGATTGAGAACAAATGCAGAAGAAGAAGAAAAATTGATAAATCAATCAATCAAAATCTTTCAGTTCCCCATGGAGCACAGGTCTTCAACAAATGCCCACCAAGTCCTCCTGTCCAAGCTCTGTTCGCATCCTCCCTGTATCTTGTATGTTTATCTTGAACTCTTTTCTCCATTTGTGCTTTTGTCTGCCTCTATTTCTCTTGTCTTGGAGATTTCAGAACAGAGACTGTCTTGTAATGCTATCAGCTGGTTTCCTTAATGTGTCCTATCCAATGTCTGTGTCTTCTCCTCGTCATGTTTCATTGATATATATGTCTTATTCCTTCCAACAGTTCCACATTAGTAATCTCATCATACCATTTCAATCTTTATTCTGCCCAGACACCTAAATATGAAAGTCTGTTCGTTTTCCGTTGTTTTTGTTGAGACTTGGGATATAATTATCAAAACTGCATGATATGGACCTCAGAAGGAAAACAAAGGAGAAATGAACCTAGCACAACTTGGTCAAGAACTAATATAACCAAACTGAAAGTCTTGAACCACAAATGGAGCCACTAAATAAAAGATTGTCATAGATGAAACAAAGTGAAAGTAGTTCGTTACTGCCCTGAAAGATGACATTTGGTGTAGAAGTCAAGTAGTTCTTTTCAGTCATGACTGACTATAAGGTGATGGCCCTTGGAGTAGTTACTCTTTCGAGAGTTGTTTGTTTTCCTTGTATTTATGATGTCGTTTCATTTCATTGTGTTGTAGTACCTTCTTTTCGCCCAGTCTGAGGTGGCTCTTCAAAGTGCACTTCCACTTGGATTATTCTACAGCTTTGTCTTCCCATGATCTCAGACTCATGTCCTGTGCCACTGTGGTCAGCAGGTTGTTCTTTTATTGTCATCCAGTTGTTTCTTGGAGAATATCTATGAGGATGCGGTCATCTTCCATGCAGCAAACATGACCAAGCCATCATAAACTTCATTGCCTAAAAAAGTGTACATGCTTCGGAGACGGGGGCCATTGTGCACATCTGTGTGCCCTGTCCATCCATGAAACACCTAGGATGTGTCAAAGGCACCATTGCATAGAAAGTGTTAAACCTTTGCTCTTGTTTGGCATAAGTTTCCCATGATTTGCTACCATAGAGGAACATAATGGCGACAGACGCATCTTAGGCCCTGGTCTGGGTTGTAAGTTTAACAGAAAAGATGTGGGCGGAGCTGGAAATGATGGCACATGACAAGAAGACTTGGCAAGTATTTATTGATGACCTATGCTCCACAGTGAGTTGATGGGTTTTGATTGATTAATTGATAGAATGAAATATCTGACATCCTGGCTTTGAAACCACCTATAGTGTGAGGAATAGACATGGATATGAAGGTCATACCTGAAACCAGTCAATGGCCGCCTGTGGATAATGTCACTGTAATGACAGAGACACTAGAAAATCAAGTAAATGATTTTGAAAATAAATATTTTAGATAAATTTTGAACAGTGGCTGGGAATAATTCAAGACCAACAAGCTAAAAAGATAAAACACCAACCAGCAATATGTTTCTACCATCTTAAGTGAAAAAACAGTGGACATACATCAGGCAAGTGCTTAGAATGAAGAATAAGTCTTCCATTACAGGTAATTACGTAGACTCCAGCTGGCAACAGAAAGAGAGGACGACCAAAAGAGACTCCTCACAGAATAGTCATCCAAGTGGGCTTAACTACGAGTCTAAACAATATACAAGCACATAGACAAGTGGTGTCACACTGTTCAAACTGGAGAGCACTTGTTTCTGCCTCATGCATTGTGTTTGCGCTCAAAGAACATTTCTAGATAGAATTATTGAACCAATGAGCATGAGACTGCAGGTGGGTCGATCAGGGGATGGGGAGTGGGGGAGGATTTGTATGACTGAGGAATAAAGGCCGCAGTCACAAAGCACTGTACAGGCTAGATGTTTATTTGATCTCTGAAAAAAGACAACAATGGCTTACCGAGGGTTTGAACACATCTTCTCATGGTCAGTGATCAACATCCAAACAGTTGGTTGCTTGGTTATTGATCCAGCAGCCTGTGGGCCTTATCCTTAGGCCCAATACCATATAGTGGTAATTGCAAGTGTTTTTAAGCTGTTGTTTAGTTTCATACAAAGTGTTCCATTCGTCTAGCCTCGCAGGAAGAAGCTCTTCATAGCACCGTCAAGCGCCAGACATTCAAAAAGATGGTGTTCAACAGTTTGGTAGGGATGTGTGCACAGCCGACACTCTTGAGTCTATTGTGGTTGGATTATGTTCGAGTGACTATTAAGTTGTATATGTTGAGTGAGAAGTCAGAAAATAATGCTTTGATCTCTCCTTGTCAGGAGGTTGATGTTGTCTTTGGGATATTAGATGGCCATATGTTTGTAGATTTCTCTCTCTGATTATTACCCATTGCCATGAAAGTCGTCGTATCGAGAGGTGGCACGAACGGGTGCAGGCCTCAGAGATGGAACTTCGGGAGGAACCTGCTCCTGGACATCATCTACCATACACAACACGGAAGTTGCTGAACAGACTCTGAACTGATGTATCACGGTGCAAGAGGAATATGAAGCGATGTTGATACACGGATGATGACACATGTGATTGTGGTGCAATACAGGACCCAGACCACCTGATGACCTGCCCCAACCTCCAGGAAACATGCAATAGGTGCGACATGCTGGATGCAAATGATAAGGCAATCCATGTCGCTGAATACTGGATGCAAAATATATAACGTGGTGCTTGGACACAGAAAGTAAGTAAGTACCCATTGCCCATCTGTTCAGCTAAGCCACTTTGTTCACAGTTTACAGTAGCTGTTTGACTGTTTGTAGGATTGTTAGTGTGTATTATATCCTAATCGTTTGTCCAGCTGCTCCTCAACACATCTTTTGGTATCTGCTAAAAATGACTGAGCAGCTCTAGGTCTGCCCAGAGTGCAGTGTTATCAGTTGTAAATAACCTTCACTGACAAAAATATAGATTGTTCCTGTGTAAAATACTTTTTCTATAGAAAATGAAACTTTTATTCTTTTTCAGGAAACAGGCCCTCCCAGAGTCAAGGAAGTGTCATTGCTGTCTCTCAAGTCGAGAAGTTGCAGGATGGACAGTGGGGATTTGAGCTGGCTAAAGTTCATGAAAAGTAGGTTACGTTTGTCCCAAGAATGTTTGGCATAAAATATGATGCTGAAGATTCTTCTTTCCAACGGCAAAAACAACAGCATTTACAACATTTACTATACCAATGACTATTCATTTTATTACAGTTAACGATACTAATACTTCTGCTAGTTTTACTACTTTTACTTCAGCTTAAGGAAGTCGGCAAATTTGATTCATTACTTCAGGAACAAAACATTGCATCACCCTTTCTCCCGGTTTTACTTACTTTCTATGTCCTGGCCACCACGTCAGACGTCACGTTTCTAATGTTCAGCCATGTGGATAGCCTTATCATTCCCCCTCAACATGTCATCCATGTTGCATATTTTCAAAAAGTTATGGTGGATCATCTTGGTCTTGTTCTTCTCCAAAGTCACATGTCTAATCATCACTGTATCCCCATTTCTTTCAGTTCTGCTTGCATCGGACTACACTAGTTTGGAGTCGAGTCTATTTAGTGACTTCCATGTTGTGTAAGACAAGTGGCGTCCAGGCGCATATTCCTCCTGCATTTCAATCCAGGAGATCTGTGTCAGTTCATTCCAATTTTTCAATGTAGCATTCTCAGAGACTAGTCTGCAGAGCTGTGTTGACTAAGAAACTTCATCAAGATTTCAGTGTTGACGATATGTAATTTCTGACCAGTGCTCTGAATGTTAGAGTGAATAAATTCAACTGTTGGGATAAATGACGGGAGTAATATGACTCTCTTAAGGTAGCCAGGGAGGAAGACTAACGTCTTATCAGGCACAACAAACTGATCAGACATATTAGTCATGGTCAGATAAAATACACTGGCCAAACCCTCAACTTGCCTTCTTCGCAGCCCTCCCTGGAAACTGGCTGTTTTCATGACAGCCTTGCTGACGAGGTAAGGGATTGACGTGATCAACGTAGTAGTGAGCGACACGCAGATGAAGCCAAGCACATTACAACCGCCTGGAGGAGCCCAGCCAACCTTCATCAGCACTAAGAAATTTGATTGCACACAGATGGCCAACATCTCCACCGTCTGCTCATTTTGCTGATCGTCCCTCAACGGTCTCCCCTTAATGTCAGAGTGGTCCCTGGGCTAAACAAAATAGGGCCCACGCTGTTTTCTTCCAGGTAGATTGCGATACGCAACTAGGGAAGGTTGTACTCTGAAATCACACTGCAAGTAAATAGATCCAGGATTCTTTATAAGTTGGTTAGAGGTGTTTATATTTTTAATGTTCTAAACATCCTTTCTGTCTCACAAATATCTTTGGTACTTGCGTCTTAATTCACCCAAAACAAAAGAAATATATATTGTTAGCACCAAATTTGAGGTAGTGACATCACAGTATAGTCCACTTTGTAACTGTTGTAGGTGTGAAACATTCTACGAGTATTTTTGCTACAGCTTATTTGTGCGGTCTAAGCAATTAATTTCTTGAATCTGTCAACGTTGGTCCATGATAAGGAGAGTAGCATCCAGTTTCTACAGCAGCATAGCATTATCCATTTTGTCAGACGATGTAATAACAACCATGTTATTTAACCGTGACCCTAATCCTAACCATAACTGTAATCATAACCATAACCGTAATCCAAACCATAACCCTTACCCTAACCATAAACCTAACCCTAACCATAAACCTAACCTAACCATAAACCTAACCTAACCATAACCCTTACCCTAACCATAGTCCTAACCCAAAACCCTTGCCCTAACCATACCCATAAACCTAACTCTAACCCCAACCCTTTGCCAAACTTTTCTACACTTCTATCTTTATTTAATATAGAATATCCCGTTATGTACTATAAGACCCCAGGGAAATCTGTTTGGGGTGAATTAAGATGCAAGAACCATATCTTCTTTGGACCTTTTTTTCAGATCAGTAACTCTTCGTGTCAACTCAGGAAATGATGCAATAGTGGGCAGATATGAGATGTTTATAGATACGACACATCAGAAGAGTGATGCGCCCTTGAAGTACCGCCACAAGAACCCAGACGACATATTCCTTCTGTTCAACCCCTGGCATAAAGGTACGGCATTATATTTTGGTCCTTTCTCTTATGCTTCTTCTCCATCAAGTGCCTGTGATGACTGATATAGATGATCAACCTTCTATTCTCCAGACCTAACCAATTCTTTTCAAATGGGACTGTTTCTCTTGGAATTGTAGTTAAAGGCCCTATTTTTTTAATCGCATTGGTAGATTACCAGGGATCAAGATACTGAGCAGTGCATGAGCTGTAGCGGTCAGCGAGCCAGACTGTCAGGGCCAGCGGCCTAGAGCTGCCAAGACCCTTCTCCACCTACACGTGGTGATCCCGGATAACAGGCTGCAACAGGGCTTACTGATTAAGGAGAAGTGGTCGAAGAGAGAAAACTAACCCAGTACCCAAAAATACTATGCTGAAGTTGGATGTGCCGGACTGAAAGGTACAAATATCGCAGTCAAGCTGTAAACTACGACATAACACATTCTGTTCTCCAGACAACATCCTGCTACTTGTGAAGCTCTTTTCAGGTCTTGGTAGCAGGAGATTGAGAACGGACGAAAAATAAGAACAAGAGGTAAGTTGCGAACATTGCCTAATTTTGCTACCTTTGATATCTCATTTGGAAGGCTTATAGTTGATTTCTGTGTGCTTTATCAACAATATACAAATACACACATTACATGTGATCTGTCCTCACACGCTGCTTGGGATCGATTTGCAGGATGCAGGATAAAGTGGCAAAATCTGAAATAAAGGATTTTCAGATGAATACAAATATTTCTTTCCTAATTTAAACAAAATGGCCAGTTTCATATTTATTTGGTAATATCTGGCATCATAAGGGAAATATATGTGTTGCATAGAGTTTGGCAAGAAAATAAACGCATTGAAGACAAAGACTATCATAATAGCCAAGCAACAAAGGCATATTAATATGATCATCAATGGAGAAATAATTTTTGTATAGTACAGAAATTCACAACAATCAAAAGACGAAAGCGGCGCATGACATGGAAAAGTCAGATTGAGAGAAACCGAATGAAAGCCAGAGAAAGAATGGCAATCATGAGGAAACTTGCTGGCACAAGCTGGGGAGCAGACGAAGGTATACTAAAGAAACTGTACACTGGAAGAGTGAGACCAGTTCTCGAGTATGGCATTGCGGCATGGACAACAGCAGCGAAGGCGAACTTCGATAAAGTTAACAAACTTCAAAACCAAGCCATGAGAGTTATAACAGGTGGCATGAAGTCAACGCCAATTGTAGAACTTGAAAAGATTACAAAACTGCAATCCATGACCGATAGAAGAGACTGCAGAGCCCAGCTGCAGTCAGAGAAACTCCGAAGACTGACCGACCATCCAATGCACCAGAGACTAAACAATTTGGGAAATGGGAAACTAAAGCGGAGAAACTTTGCAGAATTAGCCAAAGCAAAGATGCACGAAGATCCCATAAACGCACTAACAACACCAAAACCCATCACTACTGTACGAAAACCTACCTGGAGGCAGGACATATTTCCAGAGGTGGTAGAAAATATACCAGGTATTGCAAACAAAAACTGCCAGACGAAAAGCTACCCAAGCATGGACTGGACCCATGCATACACCGACGGTTCTGTAACAAACAAAACACAGAACGGAGGGGCAGGAGCATTCCTGAACCTACCAAATGGCAGAAAAATAACACTGTCATTCGCTACTGGTAAGTACACAAGCAATTTCAGAGCGGAGGCAGAGGCACTGAGGGCGGCAGTGGAAGAAATGGAGACACACAGTGAAAATGAGAGCCATATAGTCCTGCTGACAGATGCTCTCGCCGTAGTCACAGCGCTAAAAAGCCAGAAAAACACTGAGCTTAATGACTTAAGAGCAGCACTCTGCAAACTGTGCCAGCAGTCCGCACCAAAAAGGGTAGTGGTACAGTGGGTTCCGTCACACTGCAACATCCAAGGCAACGAGGAGGCAGACAGACTGGCAAAAGAAGGTGCAAGACTACCACAAACAGATACCAGTATGACGTACGAAGAGTCAAAACGGCTTATCAAAGCCAGATACATGACCAAATGGGAAACCGAACATACTGGTTACACCAAAAACGATGCCTATTACCAGTTGAACCGAAGAGAGCAGGTCGTTGTCTTCAGACTTCGCACTGGCCACAACAGACTGAGGTACCACCTATTCAACAAATTGAAGATAGGGTGTACCGACGAATGCCCGTGCGGTACTGGTAAAATGACCGCTGAACATCTGCTGCAGAACTGCCCGACATACGAGGATCAGAGAGAGCAGATGTGGCCATTACCAGTGGAACTGCAAGACAAGCTCTATGGCAGTGGCGAGAGCCTCAGGATGACCGCCGCTTTTTTCGAAAAAATAATGGTTACTGTCTGACTGCGTACGCAGAAGAAGAAGAAGAAAAGACGAAAGATGGCCTGGTGTGGGCACGTCGCGAGGTCCAACGGAATTACCAACTCCATACTCTCTGGTTCTGTACCGGGACAGAGGGCGAGGATGTCCAAGAAAGAGGTGGGTGGACAACATCACTGAGTGGTCAAGCCTTCGTCCCGGTGAGATACAACAGGCGGTGGCAGACAGAGAAAAAGACATCGGATTTTGGGAGTGTCTTAAAGTGTGCCCCAACCTGCCTGATGGGTTACAGGATAAACTGAACTGAACAGAAATTGACATATTTAGGGAAATATATCACAGAAGATGTCTGCAATAAGATGGAAATTAAGACAAGGATTGCATTGGCAAAGCTGTGTCGTATCCATACACTGTTGCAGAGAGTACAGATCAGATGGACCTCTTGTATGCCTGATGAGTGCCTACCAAAGCAGTTGTTGTACGGTAAGCTAATGACAAGCAAGATCTCAACAATATGACAGAAGAAACACTACAAGGACTCTGAAAGTTTTTCTGAACAGCTTCCTAATTTATACCATCTCCTGGTTACTGTTTGCTCTGAACCGCTCATCCTGGTACACTGTCAACATATGCATTGTTCACATTGATAAGGACAGAATCATCTCTGAGGCGCAGAAAAAGCAAGCTATATAAATGGGCAGTATGCAAGATTACCTAATTGCTGACACTGTCCACATGTATGCAATGTGCTGTAGAGTTTGTCGTGCCTGGATGGGAGTGTACAGTCATATGCAGTCACATCTGAATATACATTTCTGACGCTGTCACCATCTTTGCTTGTGATGGCCAGAACTACGAGGGGGCTTAAATTGAAAGCCTTAAAAGTTGGATAGAAATGTTAAAAACCATACCTCTGTATTGTAACCTGTTAAAATGGTTGCTAAGGCTGTTAAGAGTGTCCTGCATGTGCCATAACGGTGCAGAAGAACAACATGATGTCATAATTGCAGTTAGAAGATGGCCACCCCACTATTGACATGCACCAAATAGGAGCAGCGTTCGGATATCTGGTTTTTTTTATCAGCGAAGGGTAGAACCTACACAAATTCATCGGCAAATGAAGGCCCAGCATGGTGATGCATGCCTTTTATTCTAGTCCAGCAAGTGTATGAGTGGAGTAGGAAGTTCCAAAACTGCGTGAGTTCTGTGACAGACTGCTCACAACCGGCGAGTCAGGCCGAGTAGTGATCTCAGAGTCAATTGCAGCCGTTGACCACCTCATAAAGGAGAATCGCTGATTGACTGTGAGTGTTGTTGTTTGCGAATGCCCACAATGTGTAGGTTTAATCTTTTGTGCATCCTGAACAGGACATCAAGCGGCAGGTTGCAGTAGCTTTCCTCAAATCTCTAGCTTACTGATGAAGGTGGACCGGAGTCCTCCAGGCGGTTCTGCTATGCTTGGCTTCATCTGCATGTCGCTCACTACTACGAGGATCATGCAGATCCCTCACCTCGTTAGCCAGGCTGCCATGAAAACAGCCCGTTTTCAGGGTGGGCTACGTGGAAGCATAGGTGAGGGTCTTGGCCAGTATATTTTGCCTGACCCTGACTAATGTGTCTCATCAGTATATTTTGCCTAACTAGATGTTAGTCTTCCTCCCCGACTGTGAGTGAAAAGCATGCATCACCGAACTAGACCTTCATTCGCCAATGGATTTCTATAGGTGTCACCCCTTTGCTATCCAAAAAACGGATAACAGAACGCTGCTCCTTCTTGGTTCATGTCAATAGTGGGGTGGCCATCTTTTAACAGCAATTATATTGTCCGTTTGCACCACAATGGCATGTGCAGGACACTCTTGATATCCTTAGTAAGCACATAAAACAAGTTACAATACAAATGTATGGTTTTTCTCATTTCTGTCCGACTTTTAAATCTTTCATTTAAAGCCCTCTCGTATTATTAACTGCACATCCATAAGTTGTATACAGACTCTGCAGTTTTCTAAAAAAACAAAAAAACTGTCATGCAACATTTTTCCCATTGCTGAGGTAGTCGAGGTTTTTTTTTTTAATGCTGAGGACTACAGGCCGCTTCACCACTGCTGTCACCACGTCGTGTGTTGGCTATGTTTGTTTATTTCACCCCCAACAGAAAAAAAACATGCCATACCGGGGATTCGAACCGCTGCCCTCCATGTCGGCATGCAGGCCTCACAGTCTTCTAAACCAGTATAAAGTTAAGTCAAAAGTAGTTTATATGGGAAAAAATACACACCTACCATTATCTTCTTGTGTTTTATCATCCTTATCTTATTATCTGTAATATTCAGATCCATGGATGAATGTCACCTGAGGATTTCCCTAGTTCCACTGTAACCTACCAAGTATTTCATAGTTCAATTTAGATGCAATCTCCACAATGAACGTCCGCTGCAATGGATCCCCAGCATATTCTATCTGTTTGTCCAGTTAAAGACGATGCACTGGCACTTGTCTTTAACTCAATTCTTGCTTTGTAAGGTGCAGAAAGGCAGGCAGTGGTCTCAGTGGATAGTAGATATAGAGGCCTTGGATCTCCAAGAACTTGTATGAATCAACTATCCTGGCCATGCTGGGTTTGTGGGAATGAAAGAGCTGACATGCTGACCAGGAGCACCTGCAGTTGGGACCTTGGCAATGGATGGAGGTGACATTTTTAAGTTTATCAATGACCACATGCTTGGGAGACTAGTTTGAGGGTACACCTTTGCATTTGTCACTCTATAACTCCATGTAATTCCAAGAATGGATCGCAGGCGCCATAGGTGGAAGGTGTTAAGCATGTGCTCTTATTTGGCATAAGTTGTCCAATTCTCGCTGCCATATAGAAGTGTGCTTACAACACATGCATTGTATACCATGGCCTTGGTTTTAATTGTCAATTTCTGGTTTTTCCAAACCCGCGTTGTCAGGCGAGCAAATGTAGCAGCAGCTTTGCCAATGCGGTTGTCTATTTCTGGGTCTAGAGTGAGCTTGTCATTGATTAGGTATTCCAGGTATGTGAATTGATGCACAGCTGCCAGTTTATAATTACCGATGCTAAGACTTGGCGTGGCATCTACTTCCTGTCCCAGAACATTTCTTTTGTTGAAACTTATTGTGAGACCAAAGTATGTGCAAGCCAGGGAGAAGCGATTTATCAATCTCTGAAGTTCCTGCTGACTGTGGGTGACAATTGCAGCATCATCATGATCTAGTTCATTTCGGTTAAAACATAAAAAATCTGATCACATGATAAAGAAGGTTGACAGACATGTTTTTAATTGGGAGCACAGGAAAACAGTAGAACATGTTCTCTGAGTCTGTCAACTATATGACAGGAGCAGAGTGACAGCATGATTATCTACATCTCAATTGAGGATAAACTGTATAGGCATGGAAGAAGATGATGTGATTATGTGAGAGCGAACAACTGAGATGTAGACTTCATTTCAGATTTTCTGCAGACCTGTAACGTCCGATATCTAATTAATATGTGAATACACCATTTCATCGTTCATTCTCTAGATGATGCTGTGTACCTGTCTACCGAGGTTGAGCGTAAAGAGTACGTCCAGGCTGAAACTGGCAAAATCTGGCTCGGCTCAATTGAGAAAAGTATTGCTAGACCATGGAACTTCGGACAGGTTTGTCAGTTAGTCTTTTGTGTGTATTTTTGGTTTATTTGATAAAAGGTTTACCTATCTGGATTCTACTGGCGAAGGCAAGCCCCTTTCCACCACAGACCACAGTCCTTTGGGCGATATCAGGATGTATTGATGTGTGTGTGTAAACAATTTGTAAACCCATCCTTTCTGTGCGAAGTGTGTATTCGTGAGATTTGCTTACTAATAGTGAAGCATGGAGCCACGGTAGTGCAGTGGGTAGTACACTGACTTCCTAGCTGAGCAATTTGGGTTCAGTCTCCAGCTGGTGCAAGATTTTTCCTGATCACAAAATGACTCCTGGTGTCCACCCAGCCAAAAAAATCGGGTCACAGAATAATCTGGGAAACTAAAGGCCAGATCGCCTTTAGTGTGCCGTTGGTCAAGAGAAATATTGGCCTAACACAATATTCCCAATATGCCACACTGGCCTGAAATCTGTATCTTTACTTTTTTACTTTATGAGGCGTGCTCCTTATTATGATGGATATAATTCTGTTGGTTATTTTAAGACATGTTTGCATATAAGCATAATGTGACCCTGACATTGTTATGTACTGTGATGTTGGATTTATCTCTTTATTTTTTTTAGTTCATGTTGTATCTATGAAAAGGACTATTTGTAACCCTGAAAAGGACTGATTGTAACCTTGAAAAGGAGTGATTGTAAACTTTTAAAGGACTGATTGTAACTTTGAAAAAGACAGATTGTAACCTTAGACTGATTAAAGCTCTGAAAAGGACTGTTTGTAGCCCTGAAAAGGACTGATTGTAACCTTGTAAAGGAGTGATTGTAAACTTGTAAAGGACTGATTGTAACTTTGAAAAAGACAGATTGTAACCTTAGACTGATTAAAGCTCTGAAAAGGACTGTTTGTAGCCCTGAAAAGGACTGATTGTAACCTTGTAAAGGAGTGATTGTAAACTTGTAAATGACTGATTGTAACTTTGAAAAAGACAGATTGTAACCTTAGCCTGATTAAAGCTCTGAAAAGGACTGTTTGTAGCCCTGAAAAGGACTGATTGTAACTTTGAAAAGGACTGATTGTAACCTTGGACTGATTAAAGCTCCAAAAAGGGAAATGATAATAGCCTGTGACAGAGTGTTTTTTGTTATGGCTAATTTTTCATCCATCGGATGTTTATCAGATGTCCAATATTTTTTATATCCAGTGTATTCTGTTTATTGAATATCCAATTTTTTTAATATCCAGTATATATTCTGTTTATCGGATATTTAATATTTTTAACACCCAGTTTCTACTGTTTACTTAACATCAGATTTTCTATTTTACAGTTTGAGGATGTGTGCCTTATTGCCGCCATCTCCATCTTAGACAGGTCTGAGCTATCAGGCAGAGCTCGGGGAAACCCAACTCTTGTTTCTCGGGCAATCTGTAAAGCTGTAAGTCTTCAGATAAACAAGTTTAGATTTTTGAAACATCTTTTAGCACCTAATGTAAGAAATGGGTGGCTGTCTAATGTGAGGAGTGGGTAGATGTCTAATGTGAGGAGTGGGTGGCTGTCTAATGTGAGGAGTGGGTGGATGTCTAATGTGAGGAGTGGGTGGATGTCTAATGTGAGGAGTGGGTGGCTGTCTAATGTGAGGAGTGCGTGGATGTCTAATGTGAGGAGTGGGTGGCTGTCTAATGTGAGGAGTGGGTGGCTGTCTAATGTGAGGAGTGCGTGGATGTCTAATGTGAGGAGTGGGTGGCTGTCTAATGTGAGGAGTGGGTGGCTGTCTAATGTGAGGAGTGCGTGGATGTCTAATGTGAGGAGTGGGTGGCTGTCTAATGTGAGGAGTGGGTGGCTGTCTAATGTGAGGAGTGGGTGGCTGTCTAATGTGAGGAGTGGGTGGCTGTCTAATGTGAGGAGTGGGTGGCTGTCTAATGTGAGGAGTGGGTGGCTGTCTAATGTGAGGAGTGGGTGGCTGTCTAATGTGAGGAGTGGGTGGCTGTCTAATGTGAGGAGTGGGTGGCTGTCTAATGTGAGGAGTGGGTGGCTGTCTAATGTGAGGAGTGGGTGGCTGTCTAATGTGAGGAGTGCGTGGATGTCTAATGTGAGGAGTGGGTGGATGTCTAATGTAAGGAGTGGGTGGCTGTCTAATGTGAGGAGTGGGTGGCTGTCTAATGTGAGGAGTGGGTGGCTGTCTAATGTGAGGAGTGGGTGGCTGTCTAATGTGAGGAGTGGGTGGATGTCTAATGTGAGGAGTGGGTGGCTGTCTAATGTGAGGAGTGGGTGGCTGTCTAATGTGAGGAGTGGGTGGATGTCTAATGTGAGGAGTGCGTGGATGTCTAATGTGAGGAGTGGGTGGCTGTCTAATGTGAGGAGTGGGTGGCTGTCTAATGTGAGGAGTGCGTGGATGTCTAATGTGAGGAGTGGGTGGCTGTCTAATGTGAGGAGTGGGTGGCTGTCTAATGTGAGGAGTGGGTGGCTGTCTAATGTGAGGAGTGGGTGGCTGTCTAATGTGAGGAGTGGGTGGCTGTCTAATGTGAGGAGTGGGTGGCTGTCTAATGTGAGGAGTGGGTGGCTGTCTAATGTGAGGAGTGGGTGGCTGTCTAATGTGAGGAGTGGGTGGCTGTCTAATGTGAGGAGTGGGTGGCTGTCTAATGTGAGGAGTGCGTGGATGTCTAATGTGAGGAGTGGGTGGATGTCTAATGTAAGGAGTGGGTGGCTGTCTAATGTGAGGAGTGGGTGGCTGTCTAATGTGAGGAGTGGGTGGCTGTCTAATGTGAGGAGTGCGTGGATGTCTAATGTGAGGAGTGGGTGGCTGTCTAATGTGAGGAGTGGGTGGCTGTCTAATGTGAGGAGTGGGTGGCTGTCTAATGTGAGGAGTGGGTGGCTGTCTAATGTGAGGAGTGGGTGGCTGTCTAATGTGAGGAGTGGGTGGCTGTCTAATGTGAGGAGTGGGTGGCTGTCTAATGTGAGGAGTGGGTGGATGTCTAATGTGAGGAGTGCGTGGATGTCTAATGTGAGGAGTGGGTGGATGTCTAATGTAAGAAATGGATGGCTGTCTAATGTGAGGAGTGCGTGGATGTCTAATGTGAGGAGTGCGTGGATGTCTAATGTGAGGAGTGCGTGGATGTCTAATGTGAGGAGTGGGTGGATGTCTAATGTGAGGAGTGGGTGGATGTCTAATGTGAGGAGTGGGTGGCTGTCTAATGTGAGGAGTGGGTGGCTGTCTAATGTGAGGAGTGCGTGGATGTCTAATGTGAGGAGTGGGTAGATGTCTAATGTGAGGAGTGGGTGGATGTCTAATGTGAGGAGTGGGTGGATGTCTAATGTGAGGAGTGGGTGGATGTCTAATGTGAGGAGTGGGTGGCTGTCTAATGTGAGGAGTGGGTGGATGTCTAATGTGAGGAGTGGGTGGATGTCTAATGTGAGGAGTGGGTGGATGTCTAATGTGAGGAGTGGGTGGATGTCTAATGTGAGGAGTGCGTGGATGTCTAATGTGAGGAGTGCGTGGATGTCTAATGTGAGGAGTGGGTGGCTGTCTAATGTGAGGAGTGCGTGGATGAAGATTTATGATATCTGTCTCTTGACCAATGTTGTGTCCTGAAATAAGATTATTTATTGTGCATGCTCTTCCATGCACTTTATAATAAAACTGCTGTTACTCAACATAGGAAAAGTAAATTGGTCCATAGGTCCAAAAAAAATTCTGAGCGAATGAGATAACAGATTTATAATTAATGACCTGAATATCTAGATCACCTTTTCTGTTGATCTCTTACCAGATAAATTACACTGAAAGTGCTGGTGGCCTGATTCAAGCCGGGTGGTCTGGGAAGTATGATGATGCTGAGGCACCTTATGCATGGACTGGAAGTCCTTCAATTCTGGAAGAGTTCTTGAAGACAAGAAAGGGTGTCAAATACGGACAGTGCTGGACTATGGCGGCTGTTGCTACAACTTGTATGTATTTATATCCTTCCGATTGACATCTATTCGTCTCTATCTGTTTGAGTGGTGTCTGTGAGTTCTCTGGGTGTGACAAAGATGAGAATAAAAGAATGTTTGATCGTGACAGCGATCACAAGACAAGTATATATCTGCACTCAAGTATCATACATAATGAACAACAAAAGAAAGTAATGGGTAGGCCGGAATTTGAACGGCATACCTCTAGATGACGGAAGCGCCTTGCACAAGGTCCAACATTCAAATTCCGATCTAATCATTACTTCACTTTTTTTTCTGCTGTTTGTTATATATGTTACTTGAGCGCAGATAAATACTTGTCTTGTGATTGTTGTGACGAGCAAATATTCTATGTTTTCAACTTGTTTCCTTGAAATTTCCACATATTCCCTTCCTTATTATGTTTCTTTACTTTTACCACATTACAAAATTGCGTCTATTTTCTGCAGCTGCTTAATTATTCAACATGTTAGGTCACGACATGGTTGTTGATTTTAAGATCCTCTAATCTTTTGTTTATTATATTTGTTGTTGTTGTTTTGTGTATGTCTAGAGACATATATTAATAAAGAACATATTGGTGTTGTTGTTATTGTGTGTATGTTAGTTTCTGCAATACAAGAAGAGGAAGGTGATAGTGGTGAAAAATATCACAAACATATAGACTCACCTACTAGCTGCGTCTCTTGGTTAGAAGAAAAAAAAGAAAACAAATTTGCAGGAAAACATACTAATACTACTATCAATGTTTACCGTAATGGTTATGTCTGTCGCTTCGACTATAAACATAATTATTGTATCTACATAAACAACATAAATAGATCTACCGTTGAAGAAACTTAACTCCCCATTCTTCTTCATCTTCTTCTTCGTACGCTGTCAGATGTCAACTTGAATTTGTTCAAAGAAAGCAGCTGTCATCCTGAGGCTGTCGACACTGCCATAGAGCTTGTCTAAGTGTTGCCACTGGTGATGGCCACATGCGCTTTCTCTGGTCCTCATATGTCGGGCAATTTTGCAGCAGATGTTCAGCGGTCATTTTCCCTGTACCACAGGTGCATTTGCCAGTGCCACCTATCTTCAATTTATTGAATAGATGGTACCTCAGTCTGTTGTGGCCTGTGCGGAGTCTAAATCCTTTCCAAAATCTAAAACAAATTTTTTAATGGCCATTGTTTTCGTCTAACCGTACATGACGGAAGTTGGAACTCTACAATCAAAAGAGCAGTATGATCAACTGTTTCTATGGCATTAACCCAGAAGTTTATATACGATAATGTGATGACCCTAGAGCTGACACTGAATTTTGATGGCCGTACGGAACGGACGGATTGTAATCTCACGCCGCTAGTACGGTAAAGGTTCAATAAATTCACTAATTATGCATTCTTGTGGATCATGGGTCCTGAAAGGGGAGCAAAGAATAGTACCACTATAACCTGCTTGACCACCCAAGTGGAACCTGGATTGAAAAGAATAGACCCACTGTAGCCTTCTGATCATAAGAGGAGACTCAAGAACTTTGTTCATGTGGTTAGCGACTGCATCGTGTACAACCATTGTTGTGAAACAGCCACTGCAAATGCTCAGATACAGGCTCCCTTTACTGGGACAGGCTGTCGTGGTGGCGCTACGCTTCACTTGGAGCGGAAAGGTGAATCAATCAAATCATCCATCTGCCATGTCATGCATCTTGTTAGAGGAAACTATTGAAAGGCTGGACATTGGGCCAATTACCCCCCTCTCTCTCTCTCTCATCTTATCCACTTGTGCTGTAAGGCATCGTGTTGAGCTGCAAGTATCTATCAAAGACCAGGCTTATTGATGCAGTTGTCAGCATCCCATGACAGTTTTGGATATCCCTAACATTTCCTATCCACCTGGTTGTCGGCCTTCCACCAGGTTGTGGAAGCCTGATACGTTATAAATGCGGAATGGTAACCTAGCAGGTTGCATTCACAGTAGCTGGCCAAACCGCTTGATTATTCTCCCTATCCATGTGTTAGGTGCATGGTCTTGTTTCTACAATTTTTTGGATGTCATCATTTCTCATTCTGTCTCTCCTAGTAACGTTGATGGTTTTTCTCAAGCATTTCATCTCACAGGCCACAATCTTTCTCTCTTGTGTCTTTGTTAACCTTTACCAACCTGAATAAAAAATATGGAAGTTCTCTAGTACCTGAATTATTTTTTAGCACGTCACGTTTCTCTAGGTTGTTGGCTTTGAGAACCCGTATCTTTTTTTTTATTTGATTGTTTACATATAATGATTTGCTTGTGTGTAGAGACATAAACGAATAAAGAACTTGTTGGTGTTATTGTTTTTGTTGTGTTTGTGTTAGTTTCTGAGATACAAGAAAAGATGAGCGTGAAAATGAAAAATGGCAACAACATTTAGATTGACCAATTTTGGGGGGAATCTGTACCTTGGGAATTTTAAAATTGTCACAGAACACAGATAGTGTTTCTTACAAGATCGTCATATCTGTTAGTTTCCCTTAAAAATGTATTTTTTACTTCTAAATAAACTAATTAAACAGATCTAGCTATATCTAATTATGTTGCAACGACCTACATTCATCATCCGCAATAATGTGATAATCTTCCAGTCCAGAAAAAGAGAATAAATCTTTTGAAAATTCTCTTTCAAACTAAACCGGCATCTTTCTTGTTTACATCTATAATGACGGCATTGTCTATTTTAAGATTCAAATACCCAGATGTTTCAACTGGTGTAAATACACGACAATGTTCTAGAATAGTTTTCTTATCGGCCGGCGCATTTTCTAGCCATTAGTGTCAGAGCGGCCATTTTGGGGGGGGGGGGGGGGGGCGTAATAAATAGACACGATTGGTAACAATCTCAATGTCCATGTTTGGCTTGGTTTCGTTCGTTCTTAATCTCCCGCTACCAAACTCTGAAAGGGCTTAAGTAGCAGAATGTAGTCCAGAGAACGGAATGCGTTGTGTCGTAGTTTACAGCTTGACTGTGATATTTGCACCTTTCGGTCCAACACATCCGACTTCAGCAAGCATTTTTTGAGTAACGGGTTAGCATTCCGTCTTCGATCCCTTCTCCTTAGGCAGTCTGCCCTGCTGCAGTCTGTTAACCAGAATCGCTGCGTGGAGGTGTAGAAGGGTGTTAACAGCTTTGGTTCGCTGGGACTGACGCTAGCAGTCAGCTATGGGTCACTGACCACTGCAGCTCATGCGCTGCTCAGCATCTTGATCCCAATGTCCACATTTGACACTGATAACAGTGTGTTGGCATGAATATACTGTTCATCAATAGTCTTTTAGTGGACATTTTAATGTCCGAGTCTTTCAGCAATGGCAACAGTATTCCTGCACCTCATCCTTCAAAAATCATAAACCACCAGAAATTGAAAAAAATACCTTTGTAATCCAGGATAGAAAAGGAGGAATTTTTGTAAATAAACTAAGTAATTAAGTAAAACAATTTGGCAGAAAATCTGTTAAATTGAACCAAAAATCTGAACCACAACTTATTCATTTTTAGTGCTGAGAACACTTGGTATCCCGTCACGCTGTGTGACCTGCTACAAGGCGGCCCACGACAGTGACTTCAGTGATGCCATCAACACCCATTGGTCCCATGATCTGAAGCCAAAGACAGAAATGGATGATGGTGTTTGGTGAGATATTTTTGTGTGTTTAATTCCTTTATCGTCTTTTTGTGCACAGTTGGCAGATTATTCGGTTGGAGAAAATGATAGTTTGTGAACTGTAAAATTTGGTACCTTGCTCAGTTCTGAGTTCTTTTCCTTTTTTATAAACAAAAAATATTAATCAGTTTGCGAATGCCCACAATGAGTAGGTTACTCTTTTGTGCGCCCTGAAAAGGATGTCGTTAAGTGGAGGGTTGCAGTAGCTTTCCTCACATTCCGAGCGTGCTGATGAAGGTAGGTCGAGGTCCTCCAGGCAGTTGTGCTATGCTTGGCTTCATCTGCGTGTCGCTTACTACTACAGGAATCACATCGAACCTCACCTTGTTAGCCAGACTGCTGTCCTCGATGATCAACAAGGAGGTCAGGTGAGGGTCTTGGCCAGTATATTTCTCCTGACCCTGGCTAACATTGTCTGATCAGTGTGTTTTAACTGACCAGATGTTAGCCTCATCTTCCCCTATATTAATCAGTAAAGTCAGATACTGCACTAGAACGAAAACAGAAACGAAACCTACTTTGCAGCCAGAATACCTTCATCAGGGACACCAAACAACAAAAATATGAACTACCAAATCATAGAGAAAGGGATGTATATTTATATATAAATACATAAATGATCAGTGAATTTTGCCTAACCGATGTATTTTGGCTTACTGGTGTATTTTGCCTGACCAATGTATTTTGGCTTACTGGTGTATTTTGCCTGACCAATGTATTTTGGCTTACTGGTGTATTTTGCCGAACTGGAAAAACAGGGCTGAAGATGTAGCACAGTGAATGAACTGACAGCAGCTAGAAACTCAAATTTTGCTACTTGTATCATCAGGGTCTGCTAATCAGAACCCTGTTCTGCCTCTAAGTGACGGTCCTGGAAACAGGCTGCACTAGTATGGCTAAGAGAATAGTAATCGCAGTGGGAAGGTAAACCCATTACCAAAAAAAGGCCAGCTGAAACCAGATTTGTCTGACTGAAAGGGACAGATATCACAGTCTCACTGTAAACTTTGACACAACGTCACAAGTTCCTGTTTAGAACGAACACTGAAGAAGAATATTGCAGCCAAGGCAACAGTCCCATGAATCAGATAGAGAAAAAGAACCAAAACAGATGATATTCAGAAATGGACTGGAAAAACAGGACCAAAGATGCAGCACAGTGAATAAACTGACAGCAACCACTGACTCATATCTGGCTACTTAACTTAGCTTAACTTCATTATACTGGTATAGAAGGCTCTACCAAGTCTGTAAACAACAAGTTTATTTCACTCCACGGATACTGAAAGTACTGGGAGCATCCAATCCATTTGTGAACACATTAATTGACTCTGCTTCCACTATGTCCTTCAGCAATGCATTCCAAGAATTCACCACAAATATTTCCTAATATCTAATCTGGACCTGTCTTTAAACAATTTGTATGTGCAGCCTCTTGTTATTGTAGCCAGTCGTACTTTGATAAACTTGGTATAGTCTAGTTTATCCTTTCCATTTATTAATTTATACACTTGTATTAAGTCACCTCGAAATCTTCTTTGTTCGAGACACTAAAGACCAGTTTTTTTTAGTCCATCCTCATAACTATAATTCTGAAATCCCGCAAAACTTTATGTAGCTCTTCTTTGTATCCTTTCCAACATGTTTATATCCACTCTATTGTATGAACTCCACACCTGAACACAGTACTCTAATTTAGGTCTCACTAATGATTTATATAACTTGACTATTACTTCCTTGCTCTTATGTGAAATGTTTCTTTTTATCATGCCCAACATGGCATTAGCCTTTTTCACTGCTACCTGGTCTTGTTCCCGCTCCTTTCCTGTATGATCTATTATAACTCCTAGGTCTCTTTCCTTTTTTATTGTTATGGTTAGCACGCTGGCTTCGCATCTGAGTGGTCCTGGGTTCATTCCCCAGTTGAGGCGGTAATGTTTTTTTCAGCCCGCAATGGCTCCCGGGTCGACCCAGCCTTAAATGGGTACCGGTTCAGTCCGGGAAGTAAAAGCAGCGAGGGAGAGGAGATGGCTACCGCCCTCATATAGCCGAGCCTTTGAAATATGAGATTGCTAACACCTCACACCCCTACGGCAGTAATGCTATGGGATACTTTACTTTTTTACTTTAATATTGTTCTCCTATCCTGTAATTATACTCATTATTGGATCCTCTTATGTGGATGACTGTACATTTTTCTACATTAAACTCCATCTGCCAGCTATCAGACCATTTTTAATTGTATCTAAATTCGATCTCAATAGATCCATCTCTTCCGGAGAAGAGACCCTGCCGCATAATTTTGTGTCATCCACGAACTTTACAATCATGGATCCGATATCAATGTCCAAATCATTGATATATATTAAGAACAAAATTGGTCCCAATACTGATCCCTGAGGCACACCACTTATTACATCACACCAGTCAGAGTACTCCTTATTTATACCCACTCTCTGCCTTCTACCCGTCAACCAATTTTCTATCCATTTGGTAACTGCGCCACCTATACCATGTGATGTCAACTTTCGAAACAATCGTTGATCAGGTACTATATCAAAGGCCTTTGCAAAATGAAGATAGATAATATCCACCAGTGTAGTCTGGTTAAGAGACGTGGGGCCGCAGTGGAAGGACAAACCTGGTACCCAAAAAAGCCAGCTGAAACCGGATGTGTCTAGCCGAAAGATGTATATATCGCATCATAGCTGTGAACTAAAACATAAAGTCCTTTTCAGAACAAAGAAGATTGGAAAAGCTTGAATAAGACACAATCACTGCCAATAGACGTGTAAAAATGCAATTCAAAACGCAGTAAGAAGTGACTTGTGGCTTTGTCTCTCCCCCAACACCCCCCCCCCCCCCCCCCCCAACACCCCGCCCACCCAAGGGAAAAAAGGCTTTGTTCACATGGAGGCACCCCGGTCACCCATGCAACACCTGGCTGCAACAAATCGCCTGCACCCCATCAGAATTATACGCCTCATGGACCTTGTCGTCACAGACGATCGATGCTATGGGCTGCAGCCGCCTAAACATTATTATTATCATTATTACTATTATTATATTATAAATGTGACTCATAATTTTGCATTATAAAGATAAATGATACACTCAAGTTCATTTCCTAACAGGAACTTTCATGTCTGGAATGAGGCTTGGTTTACACGACCTGATCTTCCAGATGGCTATGGGGGTTGGCAGGCATTAGATGCAACTCCACTGGACTGCAGCGAAGGTGTGTTTGTATTGCAGATCTATCATCATATCGTCTTCTCCTTCGCTATTCAGTTTCAAATAACCACATCATAATTTGGAGGTTTATCTTCATATTTTCTCATTACCCTACAGCTTATCCCTCAAATAACCACATGTATTTGCTTCATAAACTTGATGGTATGTCTCAGGTTCCTCTCATCACCCTACAGCTTATCCCTCAAATTACCACTTGTATTTGCTTCATAAACTTGGTGGTATGTCTTAAGTTCCTCTCATCACCCTACAGCTTATCCCTCAAATAACCACATGTATTTGCTTCATAAACTTGGTGGTATGTCTCAGGTCCCTCTCATTGCCGTTACAGTTTACTGCTCAAATAACTTCAACTGTTAGTTGATAGGGATGAACTGGGGGAGGGGAAAAGGTGGGATAGAGGAATGAGGAAATGGACAGGCCGCAAACTGGTCTGGTGAAGATATTGATGGTTGAGTTGATTTAACTAGACTTCACTTCTTATACTGGTTTAGAAGACTCTGCAGAGTCTGCATACAACTGAGTTGATTGAGAAGAGACTGATAATAGATTAGCGGGGGGGTAACAAATGGGTGTAGCTTAAGATATCATGTTAAATGTCATACCCTAGGGGACTGGTAGGGTGTGCAGTGGGGATATGAGGGAGGGGTCCCTAACAGTCTAGTGTTGAGATAACTGTCCCGAACAAAGCCGGGTTTTACAGCCAGTTATTAATAAGGATGTATTCCGTGTTTATAATCATCCATGAGTTACCAGGGCCTGAAAGGAGAGCAACAATTTGTAACTAGCATTCCAGGCAAATTCATGAGGTCATTGAGAAAAATTGGATGTGAGACCAGCTTATATAAATATATATTTATATATATATAAATTATAAGCCACAAAAATGGGAAAGTCAATTAAAAGTAAAATATAACTGAACTGCATTTTCCTATACAAAATAATATCCTTTGTCAAGAGGATATTGATGAAGCTGATATGGATGGCACAGGGCATTGAATTTGTTGAAGATTTCTGCTCCACAGGAACCTAACCAGTTTTTATGATGTTGACTTATTATTAGGGTTGTGCCACTTAATCGGCAGATTATCGGTAATCAACCATTTTGCTAATTAATCGGTATTGGCTTTTTGGGCCGATTAATCGGTTTTTATTTTTGGTCATTCTTGTTTTTATTTGCTAGGCATGATCATATATTAGTACACATACCTATATGACACAGTTATGCAAATGGGCGCATGCAGGACAGCTTTTAGCCAGCACACTAATATGTCGTACCAGTCTGATATGATACAAACTGGCATTTAACCGACACAGACCTCGAGCAGTTGACACTTCTTGGAAGGTACTGAGCACCAGAAGGTTTAAAAAGTAATGGAAAGTAAATGGGAAAAAAAACCAATGGGTGACACATACCAACTGCATGCCTACTTCAGAGTGAAGAAGTATTATTTGTTTTGTACAGAATGGTACAATTACTAAGGACGCTGTTGATTAGCTGTTGCTTTTTTGAAGTAAGGTGGGTGTGCTGTTTCACTCTCTGCCATCTAACACCCCTACATGGGCTCCGAAAATATTCATATTTATTTACCTAGGATTATCTGTTACACAATATATGAAAATCTTGTGTACATCTATTTTTTTAGTGTGAGAGTGGTGAATGCTTGAATGCATTGCCACAGGAAATAGTGGATGTACAGGCAATTAATGTATTCGAGAATAGATTGTGTGCGTATAGTTTTTAGATCAAGGGAAGTAGAAGAAACTGGTTGTATATTGACCCTGCAGTCTTCTAAACCAGTATAAAGACGTTAAGTTATCAATGGATTAAGCAGTGATTGTACAGCTATGCAACAATTTTTAAAACTTGATAGGGTAAAAAACAAAGCCATTGCAGTAATTATAATTCAGACAGTAAAATTTAATGTTGTATAATTTATAAAACTTTCTTCTTATTCTTCATATGCTGTCATTCGTCGACTTGAATTTGTTCAAAGAAAGCAACGGTCATCCTGAGCTGTCCACACTACAATAGGGCTTGTCTAGTGATGGCCACATGCGCTTTCTCTGGTCTACGTATGCTGGGCATTTTTGCAGCAGATGTTTAGGGGTCTTTTTGTCAGTAGCACCTATCTTCAGTTTATTGAATAGATGGTACCTCAGTCTGTTGTGGCCTGTACAGAGTATGAAGACCACCACCTGCTCTCTTCTGTTTAACTGGTAATAAGCATCATGTTTTGTGTAGCCAGTATGCTCCGTTATCAATTTGTCCATATATCTAGCCCTAATAAATCTTTTATAAAACTTTCCACTTATTATCAATAGTAGCTCAATAATTGTGATTAACTGAGAAATAATACATTACCGCCTACAATTAATTACAATATGTATTTCATAGCACAATACTTAATTACATAATGAATAATTGGAAAGGCCGTTTAATAAGTAAATTGTGAATTTGCTTATCAGTGCCATTCTAGTTTTTATAATACCTTATTTCTATTTTCTGTAAGGTGTTATAACATCCGGTCCTGCTCCAGTCAAGGCCATTCTCAAAGGTGAACTTTACCTTGGCTTCGAAACCAAATATTTATTTGCTGAGCTGAATGGCAGGCGTATCCACTGGCATGTCGATGCTCAAGGGGACATGGAGGCATTCCTGGATGAAGGATCTGTTGGTGGAACAGTCAGCACTAAATCTGTTGGTGCCATTACTAGAGAGGATCTGACTGCCAGCTACAAACACCCCGAAGGTGAATGTCATTTTAAATCTTGTGACAGATTTAGTTATATGAGATAAAACATTCAAGCACAGAATAAATAGAAAGAGCCATTTAACCTTTACAACCGCAATGTCATTTTAAATCTTGTGACAGATTTAGTTATATGAGATAAAACATTCAAGCACAGAATAAATAGAAAGAGCCATTTAACCTTTACAACCGCAATGTCATTTTAAATCTTGTGACAGATTTAGTTATACGAGATAAAACATTCAAGCACAGAATAAATAGAAAGAGCCATTTAACCTTTACAACCGCAATGTCATTTTAAATCTTGTGACAGATTTAGTTATATGAGATAAAACATTCAAGCACAGAATAAATAGAAAGAGCCATTTAACCTTTACAACCGCAATGTCATTTAAAATCTTGTGACAGATTTAGTTATATGAGATAAAACATTCAAGCACAGAATAAATAGAAAGAGCCATTTAACCTTTACAACCGCAATGTCATTTTAAATCTTGTGACAGATTTAGTTATATGAGATAAAACATTCAAGCACAGAATAAATAGAAAGAGCCATTTAACCTTTACAACCGCAATGTCATTTTAAATCTTGTGACAGATTTAGTTATATGAGATAAAACATTCAAGCACAGAATAAATAGAAAGAGCCATTTAACCTTTACAACCGCAATGTCATTTTAAATCTTGTGACAGATTTAGTTATACGAGATAAAACATTCAAGCACAGAATAAATAGAAAGAGCCATTTAACCTTTACAACCGCAATGTCATTTTAAATCTTGTGACAGATTTAGTTATATGAGATAAAACATTCAAGCACAGAATAAATAGAAAGAGCCATTTAACCTTTACAACCGCAATGTCATTTTAAATCTTGTGACAGATTTAGTTATATGAGATAAAACATTCAAGCACAGAATAAATAGAAAGAGCCATTTAACCTTTACAACCGCAATGTCATTTAAAATCTTGTGACAGATTTAGTTATATGAGATAAAACATTCAAGCACAGAATAAATAGAAAGAGCCATTTAACCTTTACAACCGCAATGTCATTTTAAATCTTGTGACAGATTTAGTTATATGAGATAAAACATTCAAGCACAGAATAAATAGAAAGAGCCATTTAACCTTTACAACCGCAATGTCATTTTAAATCTTGTGACAGATTTAGTTATATGAGATAAAACATTCAAGCACAGAATAAATAGAAAGAGCCATTTAACCTTTACAACCGCAATGTCATTTTAAATCTTGTGACAGATTTAGTTATACGAGATAAAACATTCAAGCACAGAATAAATAGAAAGAGCCATTTAACCTTTACAACCGCAATGTCATTTTAAATCTTGTGACAGATTTAGTTATACGAGATAAAACATTCAAGCACAGAATAAATAGAAAGAGCCATTTAACCTTTACAACCGCAATGTCATTTTAAATCTTGTGACAGATTTAGTTATACGAGATAAAACATTCAAGCACAGAATAAATAGAAAGAGCCATTTAACCTTTACAACCGCAATGTCATTTTAAATCTTGTGACAGATTTAGTTATACGAGATAAAACATTCAAGCACAGAATAAATAGAAAGAGCCATTTAACCTTTACAACCGCAATGTCATTTTAAATCTTGTGACAGATTTAGTTATACGAGATAAAACATTCAAGCACAGAATAAATAGAAAGAGCCATTTAACCTTTACAACCGCAATGTCATTTTAAATCTTGTGACAGATTTAGTTACATGAGATAAAACATTCAAGCACAGAATAAATAGAAAGAGCCATTTAACCTTTACAACCGCAATGTCATTTTAAATCTTGTGACAGATTTAGTTATACGAGATAAAACATTCAAGCACAGAATAAATAGAAAGAGCCATTTAACCTTTACAACCGCAATGTCATTTTAAATCTTGTGACAGATTTAGTTATACGAGATAAAACATTCAAGCACAGAATAAATAGAAAGAGCCATTTAACCTTTACAACCGCAATGTCATTTTAAATCTTGTGACAGATTTAGTTATACGAGATAAAACATTCAAGCACAGAATAAATAGAAAGAGCCATTTAACCTTTACAACCGCAATGTCATTTTAAATCTTGTGACAGATTTAGTTATACGAGATAAAACATTCAAGCACAGAATAAATAGAAAGAGCCATTTAACCTTTACAACCGCAATGTCATTTTAAATCTTGTGACAGATTTAGTTATACGAGATAAAACATTCAAGCACAGAATAAATAGAAAGAGCCATTTAACCTTTACAACCGCAATGTCATTTTAAATCTTGTGACAGATTTAGTTATACGAGATAAAACATTCAAGCACAGAATAATTAGAAAGAGCCATTTAACCTTTACAACCGCAATGTCATTTTAAATCTTGTGACAGATTTAGTTATACGAGATAAAACATTCAAGCACAGAATAAATAGAAAGAGCCATTTAACCTTTACAACCGCAATGTCATTTTAAATCTTGTGACAGATTTAGTTATATGAGATAAAACATTCAAGCACAGAATAAATAGAAAGAGCCATTTAACCTTTACAACCGCAATGTCATTTTAAATCTTGTGACAGATTTAGTTATACGAGATAAAACATTCAAGCACAGAATAAATAGAAAGAGCCATTTAACCTTTACAACCGCAATGTCATTTTAAATCTTGTGACAGATTTAGTTATACGAGATAAAACATTCAAGCACAGAATAAATAGAAAGAGCCATTTAACCTTTACAACCGCAATGTCATTTTAAATCTTGTGACAGATTTAGTTATACGAGATAAAACATTCAAGCACAGAATAAATAGAAAGAGCCATTTAACCTTTACAACCGCAATGTCATTTTAAATCTTGTGACAGATTTAGTTATACGAGATAAAACATTCAAGCACAGAATAAATAGAAAGAGCCATTTGACCTTTACAACCGCACATTAAAAATTGGCGCAATTTCACCTGCCGCTGCATTATTTTTCAGCTTGTCACGTTTTTAAGAATGGTTGTATACTTTGAGAAGCTGTAACCTTTTTATTTGACGGGGGTCTATTGATATGATTTGAAGAACAAAAGAGCCACGACAACATCAATATGGCACCAGAGGAGCACATGATGGCAAAACTAACAATGAATGAAATGGATGAGGCCTTGAGAACTTAAAAGAAAAAGAAATCGCCCGGAAAAGATGGGATAACAAACGAAATGCTGATGGGGTTGGGCCAAACAGCAAAGAGGAAGTTACTATCAGTCCTGAACCAAAGCTGGAAAAGGGGAATTGTACCGCAGACATGGAAAGACGCTGTACTTATACCAGTACCAAAGAAAGAAAAAGATAGAATAGATCCAAATGGATACAGGCCTATCAGTCTACTGAGCTGTGTGGGAAAACTGATGGAGCGTACGATAAACACCAGACTGATGTGGCATCTGGAAGAAAAACACATACTAATTCCACAGCAAGCAGGCTTTAGACAGCACAGATCCACTGAGGACCAGATCACTCTCATAGCCAAGGAAATAGAGGATGCTTACCAGGAGAAAAAACACACAGTAGCGGTTTGGCTGGATTTAGAGAAGGCATATGACAAGGTCTGGAAAGAGGGACTTAAAGTCAAGCTACGAAGAAGTGAAGTTTGTGGGAAAATGTACAGATGGATCAGCCACTACCTCGAAAACAGAACAGCCAGAGTTCAAGTACAAGGGCAGATGAGCAAAAAGGTGACACTTGAGCAGGGAGTACCCCATGTGGGAGTATGTCACCCACACTTTTCCTGGTGTATATAAACAACATCACAGAGAATATAACAAGAAGAGTCCACAGCTCCATGTTTGCAGACAATCTGGCTATGTGGACCTCTGAAAAAAATCTCACCATAGCAAACAATCGGATGCAGCAGGCCCTAACATCGTTGGAGGAATGGGCGAACTCATGGCTGGTAAAAATAAATGAGGAAAAAACAACATGTACGATATTCTCGCTTTCAAATAAACCCCAGAACACCAAAATAAGTCTTAACGGCTAATATCTGCGGCCAAACGACAACCCAAACTACCTGGGAGTCACATTTGATCGGCGCATGGCATGGAAAAGTCAGATTGAGAGAAACCGAATGAGACCCAGACAAAGAATGGCAATCATGAGGAAACTTGCTGGCACAAGCTGGGGAGCAGACGAAAGTATACTAAAGAAACTGTACACTGCAAGAGTGAGACCAGTTCTCGAGTATGGCATTGCGGCATGGACAACAGCAGCAAAGGCGAACTTTGATAAAATTATCAAACTTCAAAACCAAGCCATGAGAGTTATAACAGGAGGCATGAAGTCAACGCCAATTGTAGAACTTGAAAAGATTACAAATCTGCAATCCATGACTGACAGAAGAGACTGCAGAGCCCAGCAGCAAGCAGAGAAACTCAGAAGACTGACAGACCATCCAATGCATCAGAGACTAAATAGATTTGGAAATGGAAAACTAGAGCGGAGAAACTTTGCAGAAATAGCCAAAGCAAAGATGAGCGAAGACCCTACGAACACCATAACAATACCAAAGCCCATCCCTACTGTACACAAACCTACCTGGAAGCAGCATATCATTCCGGAGGTGGTAGAAAATATACCAGGTATTGGAAACAAGAACAGCCAGACTGAAAAAGAAAGAAGAGACATAACCCTGAGGTACATAACGAAAAACTACCCAAGCATGGATTGGACCCATGCATACACCGACGGTTCTGTAACAAACACAACACAGAACGGAGGGGCAGGGGTATTCCTGAGCCTACCAAATGGTAGAAAAACAACACTGTCAGTGGCAACTAGAAAATTCACAAGCAATTTCAGAGCGGAGGCAGAGGCACTGAGGGCTGCAGTAGAAGCAATGCTGACAGGCGAAAGCAATGAAATCCAGATAGTCCTGTTTACAGATGCCCTGGCCGTAGTCACAGCACTAAAAAGCCAGAAAAATACTGAACTTAATGATTTAAGAGCAGTACTCTGTCAACTATGCCAGCAGTTCGCACCTAAAAGAGTAGTGGTACAGTGGGTTCCATCCCACTGTAACATCCAAGGCAACGAGGAGGCAGACAGACTGGCAAAAGAAGGTGCAAGACTACCACAACTAGATTCTAGTGTGACCTATGAAGAGTCCAAAAGGCTTATTAGGGCCAGATACATGGCCAAATGGGAAACAGAACATACTGGCTACACAAAAAATGATGCCCATTACAAGTTGAACAGAAGAGAGCAGGTCGTGGTCTTCAGACTCCGCACAGGCCACAACAGACTGAGGTACCACCTATTCAATAAACTGAAGATAGGTGGCACTGACTAATGCACTTTTGGTACCGAGATAATGACCGCTGAACATCTGCTGCAAAACTGCCCGACATACGAGGACCAGAGAAAGCACATGTGGCCATCACCAGTGGCAACACTAGACAAGCTCTATGGCAGTGTCGACAGCCTCAGGATGACCGCTGCTTTTTTCGAAAAAATACAGGTTGACGTTTGACAGCGTACGAAGAAAAAGATATGATTTGTTTGTGAGTAGAGAAATAAATTAATTAAAGAATTTGCTGGGGATGTTGTTTTTGTTGTGTGTGTGTTAGTTTCTGAGGTACAAGAAGATGTAGGTGATAGTGTTGAAAAACAGCAGAAACAGACTCGCCCGCTTTGAAGTCTCTTAGTTAAAGAGAAAAAATGCCGGCAATGGATTACCAATGTTTACCATAAAGGCCGTATCTGTTACTTTCGACTATAAATGTAATTATTGTATATACATAAACAATCTAAACAGATCTGCCTCTGAATAAAAATCCCCCATTCTCAACAATGGGTGAATCTTCAAATCCAAACGAAAAACATAAGAAATAATTTCCAAACACCATTGTTGGTATCTAACTGTACAATACAGAAGTCACAACTCTCTATCATTTAAAGAGTAATATTGTTTGCACATCATTTGGTGTGAGACAGGGGTGTACACTGTCTCCAACTCTTTTCAATATATTCCTTGAAGGAATTATGAGTGAGGCACTTGGAGGTCATGTTGGTACTGTCAAGATAAGAGGCCGAACGATTACCAACCTTCGTTTTGCAGATGATATCGACGGGTTCAGAAGCAGAACTCCAGGAATGGGTCAGAAGGCTCGATGAAACAGCTCTTGACTATGTATGGAGATAAACGCTGGAAAGACAAAATTAATGACCAACAACGCCATGGGCTTCAACAGCAGGATAAAAGCTAATGGTCAGGAACTCGAAGTGGTTGACCGTTTTATATATCTTGGGTCGATTGTCAGTGATGAAGGATCAAAATGTGAGGTGTTGGCCAGAATAGCACAGACAATAGCGGCGCTTGCACGGCTTAACAAAATCTGGCAAGATAAACGGTTAGCACTATGCACGAAAATCAGATTAATGCATATACTGGTCCTGTCAATATTCCTCTATGCGTGTGAGACATGTACAGTTATAGCTGACCTTCAACGAAGGATACAGGCCTTGGAGATGAGATGTCTCCGAAAACTTGTAAACGTCACGTACAAAGATCGAGTTACAAATAAGAAAATACGAGATAGAATTACAACAGCAATAGGGCCTTTCGAAGACCTCTTGGCAACTGTCAAAAGAAGGAAACTCACTTGGTACAGTCACATATCGAGATCAAATGGTCTTTCCTCCACGGAAAAGTGCATGGCAGACGACGAAGAGGCCGGCCCAAAAAGAGATGGGAGGACAATATAAAAGAATGGACCAGTCTCCGACCAGAAGAGTCACAGGCAGCGGCATCTGACAGAGAGGGCTGGCGTGGGGTTGTGAGGATGTCTTCATGTGTACCCCAACGACCTCACTGGTTACGGGATGACCTGACTTGATCTAATTTCTACGTAGCCGTTTGTTTTTAAATTTGATTAGAACGGCTGTCGCTAAGCAAGGACAATGTAAGTCACATATGGGCATCCTACATGATGCAGTTTTTGTGACGCCAGTCATTTTGCAGCGCCGTAAGTGTGACAAAGGTTATCATTCAAGTACAGTAAATAGAAGGGGCCATTTTGTTTTAAATTACATTTACAAATAAGCATAGGTTTAACCTTAATCGAAGCATGCAGTTCCCACCGATCTTTTCCAGAAGAATACGGGACCAGCTTAAAATAGAATTCTGCCCAACAACCGAGCAAATTAAATGAAAATTACATTCATGCAAGAATGGCTGCTGCTTAGTTATGCCAAGAACAATGGATTGACTCTGAGTTTCTAGACAAAGGTGGTCTGACGTCATGAGGGGGCCGTGTGCAAAAAAGTCTGCCGCATGCAGACGCGTGGTGTCATCATGCAGGATAGTCTTGAGCTTTGTTAGAAAAGAATTGGGGCCAGTGGTTAAGTCAGATTTTGAGTCCAAGAGAGTGAAGAGCTGAGAGAAGGTTGTGAAGACGGACAAGAGACATTTCGACCGACAGATTCAGACAACCTTGGTACAAGTCCAGATTTACAGCTGACAAGAAGGAAGTGTAGCCTCAAACCCGAAACGTCAGATATTATTCCTACAATATAAAAGCATTCGTCGGGCATTGATTTTACAACAATGTTTTAAGTTTTCGTAGCAGTTGTTGGAAGTAGCTTGTACTAAGTTAATTTCAACTCTTTACATTTATTTGGCGGTTTGTTAAAGTGGATCTTATTACATCCCGAAGAGTGCTTAAGGTGGGTCTGGGTCCTCCTGTCTATAGTGCAATATGAAGTTTCTCAGTAAACTCACCACTACAGGGATCATAGTGTCTATCCCTACCTCATTTGTCAGACTGCAGTGACACAGCCTGTTTCCAGGAGTGTGACGTGGACAATAGGTGGGGTCTTGATCACTATGTTTCACCTGACTCTGATGTTACTCTTCACTCCCATATGGCGTGAAGTTGAAAATGTTGGACACCTCAAGTTTTATATATCACTCACTAATGCAGAGGAAGTGAACCTTTTTAAAGATGTATGCCTTCTTCTTCGATCAAAGGTGTATGCCAAATTTAGCTTAATTTTTTTAATAAAAACAGCAACTGTATCATCCTAATCTGAATTTTGCAAACCACAGCAATGGAATGCAGCTCTTTTCAGGACGTATTGCTTGTTAGAACTGCACACAACTTGAGGTCTGGATGGAGGTGCCTTTATATAACCAAAATAATTATGTGATTGAGAGAGACTTGTTCGCCAAAAATAGGTTAAAGTCTACAGATAAACAACAAGCAGTGAGAATAGTACTAGGAATACTTTAACAGGCAGGTGTATGTCAGCTGCTAGGTAGCTGAAGGTTAAATGTAGTAGGTTCTTTAGGCAATTTTACTTCCAGCATTTTACTAGGCCTGGTCGAAGGTAGGTGACGTTTTGCATATTAATTTCCTTATTTTTCTAATATGTTTGTCTGAATAGTGGCTAACTGTCCATTCTTTTCTATTCTTTACCTTCAAGTTTATTGTCCATGTCCGATAGGACTAGTCACTCAATCTCACCTCACTTGAGATCAAGGGTCACTTGAAAATTGCATATTTGAAACACCCAATGATTTGTGCGCAAGTTTGTTTCTTGAGAAGCGAGGGCCTCACTTCTCTACTTTAGCAGCTACCTTTTATATTTTGCAGACCCCAAGAATGATAGTCTTTTTAGATTATCCTCTTCATTATTTAACAACTGTGCTGAAATACTGTGCTATATCTCGAAGGATTGATGAGGGCAGAATACCAAAAGATCTTCTATATGGAGAATTACAGTTGGGGAAAGGTCTTGGGGTCGGCCATTACTTCAATACAAGCGGGACATGAATGATGCGGACATCGATTTAGAATTTTGGGAACAGGACACCATGGATCTTGTTACACGGAGAGGCAGTAGAGTATTAAGCATGTAATACAGACAGAAGAGATACTGATTGCAGATAGACTATTGACTTTGCGTTTGAGAAGACATGCTATGCCGCAGACAGTCCTGACTTTCCTCACCCACACTAAGACTCTTCTCTGCTCGGATTGGTCTTAAAAGTCACATTCGTTATCGTCATGGACTGTAGTTACATCCCTTTTTTCAAAGCACAAATACCATAGTCTGACAAGACGGAAAAAGCCAATGAATCTCTTAACAATTATTACAATTATAATTAAAGTATATGGTAAATGTACATCTTTTTCCAGGAAGCAAAGAAGAAAGTGCAATTCTAGAAAAGGTTGGGAAACTTTGCAACAGGAAGATACCAGTCATTGACAATAAAATTAAACGTGATGTAGAGTTTAATTTGATTGGTGGAATAGACAAGAGTGGAGACATTAAGCTGACTTTACAAGTTCGTAATGGAGGTAGTGAAGGACATATTGTTGATGTGTACATGGGGGCATTGTCATCTTTCTACACTGGGGTGACGTCTGCAGAACTCAAGAAGGTAGTTACTTCCCTTGTGTTGGAACCTAAGAAGGGTAAGTAACCTTTATGTTGCCACATAATTTTTTCAGCACGTCACATTTTACTATAGTTGTTGACTTTGAGAGCCTATAACTGTATTATTTGTTGCTCTATAGGTGCAATTTTGTTGTATAACCTTTACCACTCTCAATAATAAAGGTACGGAAGTCCCCCCCGCCACTGAATAATTTTTCAGCAAGTCACATTTTTCTAGGTTGTTCACTTTGAGAGTGTTTCTTTTTTGTTTATCATTGTATAAATATGATTTCTGTGTGTGTTTAAATGAATAAAGACTTTGTGTTATTGTTTTTGTTGTGTGTATGTGAGTTTCGGAGATTTAAAAAATTAAGGTGATTCTGTTGAAAAACAAGGCACTTAGACTCTGCTGCTTTCAGTGTCTCTTGGTTGAAAAACATTTTTTTTTAAATCGGCGACAACAGATTACCGATGTTTGCCGTAATGACTATGTCTGTCACTTCGACTATAAACATAATTATTGTATATAAATAAACAATTTAAACAGATCTACCTTGGAAAAATCAGTTGCAGAAACTTGACTCCCCCATTCTCCCCTCAATAATCTCTGAATCTTCAAATCCAAGTGGAAAATATAAGAAATAATTTCCAAACACCTAAAACAAATTCCACGATTACCATTGTTGGTATCTAACTGTACATTGCAGAAGTTGAAACTCTTTAAAATTAAAGAGCAGTATTGTTCAGACTATTACTACGTAGCTGTTTGATTATAAGTTTGATTAGAACGGCCGCCGCTATGCAACAGCAACGTAAGTCGGACAAACTCAAACTCAGCGCCTTGATTTTCATGACGTCAGTTGGACAGACTTGACGTGCGCGTCGTAAGGATAATAAATGAATAAAGATGTTATTGTTTTTGTTGTATGTGTGTTATTTTCTGAGATACAAGAAGATGAAGGTGAAAATGTTGAAAAACAGGACAAACTTATGGTATTACCCGCGTTTGGCGTTCCTTTCTTGAAAAGAAAAAAAAATTAAACAGGACAGATTATCAATGTTTGATGACGAAATCTGTCAGTTTCCACTATAAACATAATTATTATATCTATATAAACAAACTAAATAGATCTAACTCAGTAAAAATTTTCAAAAACTGAACTTCCCCTTTTTCAATAATGGGTTAATCTTCAAATCCAAGTGAAACACTGAAGAAATCGTTCCCAAAAGTCTAAAACAAATGTCAAAATCGCTTTTGTTTTGAAACTGGACAAGACGGGAGCCGACCTCCCTCTGTCATCAAAAGAACAGTATGTTCAGCCTATTTCTACGGTAGCCCGTTTTGGCTATCTATGATTAAAACGCTTTGAAAAAAACATCTGCAGTGAAACGTTGGTAAAAGCAACAGACAATATCCTGGGGGAAATCTTTTCACCATTGGTAAAAGGTAATTTAGTCCAGAGTCTGAGTGGTTGCCAGGAAGGCTCTATGTGTGACAAACTTGTGAACAGGATTACTGTCACAATGAGAGCATGTCATATGGCAACTAACTTAATACAGGTTTATAAGATGATCAGAGGAATCGATAAATTAGACTATAACAAGTTTTTTAAAATACAGCCACCTACAATAACACGAGGGCATAGCTACAAGCTGACTAAAGAGAGGTCCAGGTTAGATATTAGGAAATATTTTTTTAGTCAGAGAGTGGTGTCTGCTTGGAATGCATTGCCAGGGGAGGTAGTGGAGGCAGGGACAGTTAATGCATTTAAGAATAAACTGGATGCGCATAGCTTTTAGAGCAAGGTGATGTAAATGTAACTGGTTGTATACAGACTGCAGGGTCTTCTAAACCAGTATAAAGACGTTAAGTTAAGTGCAATCTAATTTCTTTAATGTACAAGATTTTGTGTGTGACAGCAACGATAATAGGTCTACTGCTGTACTGAGATCATATTATAAGAGGCCGTTAACTCATTGACTTCGTGGTTGAAAAAATATTCTCTGACTGCATGAATTTATGCTTACGTTTTTGAGATATGTCATTAATTTCAGCTGTAGTTTTCTCAATTTTCAACAGATTTAAAGAAAATGATTGTTATTGTTGAATGATCACAATGAGTATGATTACTCTTTTGTGCACCCTGAAAATGATGTTGAGTGGCAGGTTGTAGTAGCTTCCCAAGCATGCTGATGAAGCTGGACAACGGTCCTCCGGGCAGTTGTGCTATGCTTTGGCATCATCTGCGTGATGCTCACTACTACAAAGATCACGTTGATCCCTCACCTCGTTAGGCAGGCTGCCATGAAAACAACCCATTTCCAGGGAGGGCTACGAGGAAGCCGAGGTGAGGGTCTTGGTCAGCATATTTTGTCTGACCCTGACTAACATGTCTGATCAGTATATTTTGTCTGACCCTGACTAACATGTCTGATTGGCATGTTGTGCCTGACCAGATGTAAGTCTTCCTCCCACAGATAGAGTGTAAAAGGGACAAAGATAAGAAGAAAGTAGTCTTTATAGTTTTTTAGATTAAAATATAGCGATGTATATTTATTATCTTGCCACTTTTATCAACACTTCAGAGAGCAATGTTGTCTTGGAGGCGAAATGTGCAGAGTACATGGAGTTGAGGCCCACAGACAGTGATATTTCTGCTTACGTCATGGGGAAAGTTCGAGAGACTGGTCAGAGATATGCAAGTGTGCAAACCTACTGTTTTGACCAGCTATATTTGGATTTTAAGGTTTGTTATTTCATAAAATATAATTATTGTTTGGTATGGAGATGATGTCAATATATTTCTGTTTGTCTTTCATTTCATACTTTTTAAACCTCTTTATCTGGGGTACAGCGTGACCTAGTGGTTAAGTGGCACGGCTCACAATCTGAAGGTGCTGGGTTCGATCCCCATCACAGCACCAGCCGTTACCCCGGGGAAGCAAACCCTTAGAAAATGCAGGAGGAAGCAGACCCTTACATAAAATGCATGCTGAAGTCGGATGCAATGGGCCGACAGGTGCAAAATAAAAACTACAGTGCAACGCACACTGCCTTGGGGATTAGAGAAATAAGGCGAACGCAAAAAAAAACAAAAAACCTCTTTATCTGTCTGAGTAGCTTTTTTTGGCTTGCTTTTGGAACACTAGTTTGGCAGTGGTTTCGATGTAAGATTTCTGCCTCGGGTGCCGGAGGTTGAGGGTTCGAATCATGGTGGTGACCGAGATTTTTTCACGTGGATCTAATGGAAAAAATTTCCCCTGATCTCTGGGTAGTTAGATCGTAGTCCTGTGTTCACTGTCGAGCATGATTAAAATCCCTTGGCAGTAGGAAATCAAAAAGAGTAGGCTTAACGACCACTGCCTGGGCAAATTTTAAGTTAAAAATCTACCCAAGTTATTTGTACTTTTCCCCAGGTGGTTTGTTAAGAGCATCTATAGATGGCGCCTAACTGGCTGTGGGTCTACTTAGCTCTAGTATTTGAGTCTATTAAGATGGATTCGCACATCGGTTAAACCACCCTTCAAGAAACTGGTTGTATATAGACTTTGTAGAGTCTTCTAAACCAATACAGACTCTGCAGAATCTTCTAAACCAGTATAAAGATGTTAAGCTAAGTTAAGTTAAGATTATATCGACAAGTTTGCATGGATTCAAGACTCATTAAGGCCCAAAGCTCCATCTGAATTTACTTCTGTACAAGTAGACAATCTTATGGAGCTATAATGTGACAATATACTGAAGAGACAATTTGGCAACACTGACTTTTGGATTATACACTGTTTATAAACATAAATAAAACAAAGATAATGACCACCGACAAAACACAATGTCAGCATAAATTTACAGTGGGCAGTGAGGAAATAGATCAGGTCACACATTTTGAATATCTAGGCTCCAGAATCGACAAAAATGGTGACTGCTCGAAAGAAATCAGAAGAAGACTAGCCATGGCAATGCAGAGACTGAACAGCCTGAAGAAATTATGGCAGAGCACCAACAAAATGATAAAAGTAAAAGTCTTGAGAGCCTGTGTTTTTTCTGTGACAGCTTATGGCGAATCATGGACGATTACCAAAATTTACAGACAAAGAATCGAATCCTTCGAGTCAAAATGTTACAGAAAAATTCTCAGAATACCCTGGCCAGAGAAAAAAGACAAATATAGACATTCGGCAAGAGTTGTGCATAGAGGAGAACTGGTTTATTAATTCCATTTTTGCTAGAAAATACAAATACTTTGGTCACATCAAGAGACACAACGGTCTCGAGAGAACAGTGATGGAAGGTATGGTGCGAGGCAAAAGAGAAAGGGATAGACCAAGAAGACGATGGCACCAAAATATCCAGGTAAACCTGGGTATGACTGTGGCGGAGGCTGGAGTTTTGGCAAGAGAACGAGTTTCTTTCAGACAGACTGATAGGAGCGACATTCTATATAGGACATGCCACATCCCTGGGTATGCATGGGGCTGATGCTGGAGTTTTGGCAAGAGAACGAGTTTCTTTAAGACAGACTGTGATGAGAGCAACGTTCTATAAAGGACATGCCACATCCCTGGGTATGCATGTGGCTGATGCTGGAGTTTTGGCAAGAGAACGAGTTTCTTTAAGACAGACTGTGATGAGAGCAACGTTCTATAAAGGACATGCCACATCCCTGGGTATGCATGTGGCTGATGCTGGAGTTTTGGCAAGAGAACGAGTTTCTTTAAGACAGACTGTGATGAGAGCAACGTTCTATAAAGGACTACATGATGACTACGTGCTACATGATGATGATGACTTTTGGATATCTGTAAAAGATGAATATCGACTGCTAGGTGATAAAGCTCATCAATCAAAACTTCAATTTGCGGCGTCATAATTTTTGCGAAGCTGAGTTTTCCGTCTTTGCTCAGTATCGCACGAAAATGAAAGTGAAATAGGAAATGAGGGTAACTATCCAGTTTGATTCCAAGATTTGAGAAGATGTTAGGTGATCAACAGACTCACCCTTCTCACTAATTACAATTTATTTATTCAATGATATGATTGCTCAAAATATGTACTTATTTAATACTTTTTAAATAAATTGTGAATTTGAAAAACATGTTTCATTAATTATTTTAAGTTGACCAAACTAACCGCAACTGTTAGAGTGGCGAGGGAATATTCTGGTACAGTAAGGGCACCATGAACCTAAAATGTTTGGGAATCACAAATCTTGGGTATGGCAAGGGTGCACTAACGGGCACATCATACCTGTCTGTATCACAGACTTGGTCCCATGGCATTGAATTCAATCTTTGCTCTCACAGCCCATTCGAGTCTACACAGCTGTAAATGGGAACCTGACTTATAGTTAGTCAAAACAGGGCGGCAAGTAACTGATAATTTCACTTCATTAAAAAAACTTAGATCTAGTACAATTTCATGGAACAGAATTGGCGAAGTTGTCCAATTAGAAAATTGGTTAACGGGAAGAAGACAGAGAGTGGGCACAAATAAGAAGTACTCTGAGTGATGTAAAGTAAAAAGTGGAGGGCTACAGAGCTCAGTTTTGGGACAAATTTATATATATATAAAATATATATATATATATATACAATTTGGACATTGATATTGGATCCATTTATTTAAAAATTAGCTGATGATACAAAACTATACATTAGTGTCGCATCTAAAGCAGAAGTCGATATATTGAGATCGATTTTTGATAAAATTTGAAAATATTTGAGCTGGCAAATGGAGTTTAATGTAGATACATGGATAGATCCAATATGGAACGTAATTATAGAATGGGAGTGAAAAATATCATACTGGTACGGTGGCAAGTCCAGGCATAGAAAAGACAAATGCAATGTTAGGTATGATCAAAAGAAATATTAAACATAGGAGCAAGGAAGTTTTTGTCAAACTATATAAAGCATAAGTTTACCTAAATTGAAGTACCTGTGTACCAGGTGTGGAGTCCTTTCCTTTTAGTAGAGGGGATATAAACATGCTGGAAAGGATACAAAGAAGAGTGACAAAACTGATATGATTCCAGAATAACAGTCATGAGGAAAGACTCAGAAAAACCGGCCTACAGTGTCTAGAAAAGAGAAGAATTAGAGGTGATTTAATACAGGTTTATAAGATAATCAACGAAAAGGATAAATTAGAATATAACAAGTTTTTTTCAAAATACAACCACCTACAAGAACACGACAGCATAGCTACAAATTAAATAAAGATAGGTCCAGATTAGATAACAGGAAATATTTTTGTAGTCAGAGAGTGATGAATGCTTGGAATGCATTGCCACAGGGAGTAGTGGAGGCAGGGACAATTAATGCATTCAAGAATATATTATATGCACGTAGTTTTTAGAGCAAGGAAATGTAAATTAAACTGGTTGTATACAGACTCTGAACAGTCTTCTAAACAAATGTAATGACGTTAAGTTAAGTCTCCAGGGGATTTGATTGGTTTAGAGGTTGTGAGCTTGGGTTCGAAGAAGTGTTTCAAGAAGCAATTGTAAATATTTTATCATTTTCATGTTCTCTCATCACAATCAGACTGAGGGCAAGGCTGCACAGGGCAAAAATTTTACAGCTGTCATCAAATTGAAAAATACATTGTCAGTCCCTCTAACTGATGGCGTTATTGCAATAGATGGTCCAGGACTAGGCAAGCAGACTAGCATCAAACTGAAGTAAGGCAAATTTGCTTGAAGATATTAATGAGTTTATATGTGTACAAAAATCTAAACGTCCACGTACAAAGATCGAGTTACAAATGAGGACATACGAGAAAGAATTACAACAGCAATAGGACATTTTAACCTTTACCACTCTACATACAGAATTGACGTAATTTCCCCTGCATTATTTTTCACGACGTCGCTTAACTATGTTTGCTACTTTGAGAGCCTGTAACATTTTTATTTGATGATCTATTGATATGATTTGTTTGTGAGTAGAGAAATAAATTAATAAAGAATTCATTGATGTTTTTGTTGTGTGGGTGTGTTAGTTTCTGAGATATAACAAAAACGATAAAGGTAATAGTGTTGAAAAAACAGCACACTTATACTCTCCCGCTTCCAGCGCCTGTCGGTTGAAAAAAAAGATTTATAATAGCGCCGACAACGAATTACCGATTTTTGCCGTAATGGCTATGTCTGTCACTTTGACTATAAACTTAATTATTGCATCTAAATAAACAATCTAAACAGATCTACGTCAGAAAAATCTGTTGCAGAAACTTGACTTCCCCCATTCTCAACATTGCCCATTCTCAACAATCGGTGAATCTTCAAATCCAAACGAAAAACATAAGAAATAATTTCCAAACACCTCAAACTAATTCCATGATCGCCATTGCTGGTGTGTAACCGAACATTACTGAAGTCGGAACCCTCTACAATTTAAGAGCAGTATTGTTCCGACTATTACTACGTAGCCGTTCGTTTTTGACCGCTGCTATGCAATGAAACATAAAGTAAAGGTTAAAGTCCTATTGGCAACTGTCAAAAGAAGGAAACTCACTTACTACAGGCACATATATCGAGATCAAATGGTCTTGCAAATACAATCCTGCACGGAATGGTGCAAGGTAGAGGATGAAGAAGTCGATCCAAAAAGAGGTGGAAGCACAACATAAAAGAATAGACCAATCTTCGACCAGACAGAGACGGATAGCGGGGATGTTTTCGTGTGTGGTCCAATGACCACCGGTTACGTGATTACCTGACCTGATAAGTGTAAAAGTGTTTGTTAGTAAACATGCTATGGATGTCATATGATGCAATAGGACAGAGTTTGGTATGGGACCGGCTATTTCATCCTGTTGGAACTATAAGTCAGAAATACTTAAACAAATATGGACAAGTCAAATAAGATGAAAATTGAAACCCCACCATCCAGGACAAAAACATATCTGTAGAAAAGGTGGCATGGGACATGATCTGAGGACTTGGTGTCTGTTTGATGAAGGCCCGTGTACCACAGGGAGCTGAAGAATTTTGATTGATTTGGATTCTTCTTCTTTGTTAGCATGGGCAACTAAAAAAGTTGCACTTTTCTTTGTTTCTTTTGTGTTGTTGTTTAGCGCCCACAATGAGTAAGTTTACTCTTTTGTGCACCATGAAAAGGATGTTAAGTGACGGATTGTCATAGCTTTCCTCACATCCCAAGTCTGCTGATGAAGGTGGACCGGGTTCCTTCGGATAATTGTGCTATGCTTGGCTTCATCTGCATGTCTCACACTATTACGGGGATCATGTCGATCCCTCACCTTGTTAACCAGGTTGTCGTGAAAACAGTCCATTTCCAGGAAAGGCTGCGTGGAAGCCGAGCTGAGGGTCTTGGCCAGTATATTTTGCCTGACCCTGACTAACATGTCTAATTAGTATGTTGTACGCTGACGACTTCGCAATGTGGAGTGCTGCAGAAAAACTACCAACAGCTGAAAATAGAATGCAGACAGCACTGGACACTGTTGGAAAATGGGTTACAGATTGGGGATTGTAGATTAACATCTCAAAGAGTTACAACATGCTTCTCACTGTCCAACACCAAGGAAGTAACAAAACTTATTCTAAATGGCAAAGAGCTTGTACAAGAAAATACCTCTGTGTATCTCGGAGTTAAAATGGACAAGAGACTCACGTGGAGGGAACACATACAGGCGGTAGAACAAAAAGCAACCAGAAAACTATGCCTCATGAAGAAGCTGGCCGGAACAAGCTGGGGTGCAAATAGCAACATCCTCAAAAATATATACACTGGCACAGTCAGACCAGTACTTGAATACGGCATGACAGCCTGGACCACAGCATCAAAAACAAACACGGAACACCTAACCAAAATTCAAAATTCAGGCTTAAGGATAATAACAGGAGGAATGAAGACTACACCAATCCAGAAAATGGAAACATATACAAATATAAGACCCCTAAATACTAGACGAGAGGAAAGAGTGCTGACACATAGTGAAAAGATGCTACGTATTCCTGATCATCCCATACATGTCAAACTGAAACACCCAGTTAAAAATAGGCTAAAGAGAACCAGCTTCATTCATATATCAAACCACTTACACCAAAAATATGGAGAACTAATTCCCAACAAACCTACAGAAATAGAAATGCTTATTAACTATGAAGAGCCAAGCTGCAACATAAACAACATCGAAATAAGTGCAGAGATCCCAGGAATAAGAAGAAAAGACCAACACAGTGTCCACGAGCTGAAAATTTTAGCACAAACAATGATTGAGGAGAAATATAATACCAAGGAATGGACACAGGTGTACACAGATGTTCAGCAGAGGGGGCAGGTCGAAATGGGGGAGGAGGCATATTCATAAGACACAAAAGAGGAAATATAACAGAAGAGGCCCTCCCAACAGAAAAGTTGTCCACAAACCTTAGAGCAGAATCGATGGCCCTCCTGCGAGCACTGAGAATAAACAGAAAGGCAGCCTCCAACAAAAATAGCTGTATTTACGGACTGCAGAGAACTATTAGAGACAATACAAAAAACAAACAACGAACCACTGTTATCGGAGATCAGATCAAAACTGGGAAAACTCCAGAGATCCTCAAAAATAGCGCTCCAGTGGCTACCCTCACATTGCAGAATCACTGAAAACGGGAGAGCTGATGTTCTGGCAAAAGATGGCAGTAAAAAGGCACAATTTAATCATCGAGTACCATACAGAGAAATCAATAACATCATCAGAAATCAGTATATACACCAATGGAGAGAAGACAGAAACATAAGCAGTACACCAGACCCAATTCACTATCTCAAAAGAAATCAACAAACTACCTTATTTCGTCTGAGAACTGGACACTACAGACTACTAGAACATCTATACCGACTGAAGATCTCACTCACCGATGAGTGCCCATGTGGAACAGGATGCCAGAACCCTGAGCATATTCTACAAGAATGCCCAATCTATAGGGAAATGAGATACCAGACCTGGCCAGAGCGTGCGGAGCTGAAACAAAAGCTGTGGGACAGCCGCTCCGACCTGGTGAAGACTACAGACTTCATCATGGCAACTGGCCTGCAGATATAGCATGACCAAAATATCCAGAACGCAAAGAAAGAAGAAAGAGAGTATGTTGTGCCTGACCAGACGTTAGTCTTCCTTCCCTTATGACCAGTTAATAGTATTGTGGTCTCGAGGTAAGGTGTTTGCCTCGAGTGCTGGAGGTTGTGGGTACTTCTTCTGCATTTGTTCTCAATCTCCCGCTACCAAGCCCTGGGCAGGGCTTTGCTAGTAGCAGGATGTAGTCCGGAGAACGGAATGCGTTGTGTCGCTAGTTTACAGTTTGACTGCCATATTTGCACCTTTCAGTCCGACACATCCGTCTTCTGCAGTCCGTGGGTACAAATCGCGGTGGAGGCCGACATTTTTTCACGTGGGTCATCCGGTAAATATTTTCTCTGATATCTGAGTAGTGAGATCAGACAGTCATGTGCAGTGGCGCATACGTTAAAAATACCTTAGCAGTTTGAAATCGAAAAGAGTAGGCCTAACGGCCGCTGCTTGGGCAAAATGCCAATTAAAAATCTAAAATTATTCTAAGTATATTCGCCTCACCGAGAATATGTCGCAAAAAGGGGACTGTGGCTACAACTTAAGGTCTTGGTCATGTGGTTAGCGGAGCGGTCAGATGCTGTGATTGACTTGGCAAGTCACCAGTGGATTTTCACCTGCCAAAAAATATGAGACAAAGGAGGTCACACCTCCCCATGACATCTAACGACATAAATGGACTGAAGATAAATAGATAGAATAGTATTGCATTGCCTGTTGAGGACTGACATACATACTAGTATATAAATAACAATCATAGTAATTACACATAGTTTTGTGTTACATTTGAAGCATATTTCTTTTGCAGAAAAACAGTGGAGCCTGGAAAGGAGATTCGTGAGGCAATTTCTTTGACTGCTAGACGACCTGGCATCAAGGAGATTATCGCAGTTTTTCACTGCCGACAAATCTGTAATATTGCTGCAGTGGCAGTAGTAGATATTGTCAAGGATGCATAGAGTTCATTTATTGTTTACCTTCATTGATATAACAAGCTTTGTTTAGTTGATATTAACTTGCTTATTTTTGCTTCCTTCTACCGACTTTTGCTACAAATTTTCCTGTCTAGACAAGTGTGTTGAACTACCTGTTGTAAACCCGTGCTATAGGGCTTCTGTTATGATATCTATCCAACTGCTACATGGTCTTTGTTGTTTCCTGTAGCCAGATCTTTTTTTGGTATAGGTATAGTTTACTCCAATTAACATAGTTGTTGAGCATTCACTTTACATGACTAAGGTATTAACTTAATGTCTTTATACTGGTTTAGATGACCAAAGACTACAGAGTTTGTATACAACCAGTTTCTTGGAGGGTGGTTTTAACCGATGTGCGAATCCATCTTAATAGACTCAAACACTAGAGCTAATTAAACTCGCAGCCAGTTAGGCGCGATCTATAGCTGCTCTTAACAAACCACCTGGGAAAAGGTTCAAATAACTTGGGTAGATTTTTAACTTGAAATTTGTCCAGGCAGCGGCCGTTACGCCTACTCTTTTCAATTTCCAACTGCCGAGGAATTTTTAATGTGCTAGACACTTAATACGAGAGTCCAATCTCACTACTATTGCGTTTGTCTCTTACTAATGGCATGCTCCGGTTGACCCAACTGTAAATGTGTACCTGGGTTACTGTAAGGAAAGGAACAGCAACGAGGAAAAGAACTAGCCACATCACCTAATGTTGTTGTTGTGAGTTAACATTTTTATTCGTAGCGGGTTACAGTGGCTGCATTGAGTCTGGAACAAGCAGAGGCTTATGATTTGCGTAACCTGTCATCCCCATCCTGGTGTATGGTTCCAAAACCTGGATTATTCTGCGGGGCGATCACATTGACACCTTACATATTCACAGCCAGAGATCCACCGGTATATCCGGATCTCAAATAACAATGTCACCCGAAGGACAGTCCTCAAAAGCACAGTCACCATTCTAAACTGTCACTGTTTGGCCCTATTTGGATGAGCGGTCTGTTTTGTCCAGAATGTCCCCACCCACCACTTCTTTACCTTCACCAGGCTGCACTAAAAAATTGACCTAATTTCCTCGGTAGCTGCATTAATTTTCAGCACCTCATATTTGACTTTGGTTGTCAACTTTGAGAGCATGTAAACTATTTATTAGAATGCCCTTTAGATATGATTGAGTTGTGTGTAGAGACATAAATTAATAAAGAACTTGATGTTATTATTGTCTTTGCTGTGTGCATGTTAGTTTCTCAGATAGAAGAAGATGAAGTGGACAATCTATAAAAAAGCACAAACTTTTAGACTTACCAATTAGGGAATGTCGCTCCTCATATAATCCATCGAAATCACAACAAAGTATCGATACTGTGTTTATAATATCAGTACAACTGTTAGTTTACACTAAAAACTTATTTATTACATCTATATGAACGAACTAAACTGAACGACCTTACAAAGATCTTCTACAACAACTTACTTCACCATCCCCAATAATGGACCACATTCACACCGATTGGAAAAGAAATTTTATCATAGTCAATCTAGACTTTCGTGACGACTAAATTTGGTAGTGAAGGAAGCTATGATTGAGTACTATCAAATCAGTTGCATTTTAGTATTTTTGTACGTCTCTCCGTTTGCATTTTATAAGATAATGTCGACGTCGGACAAAAATGTCTGCATCCAGTGTGCACAAATTGGTGTTTTTTGTTAGCAAAAATAACAGCATTGGGTGCTGTAAAGGTTAAAGTAGGCCATTGACATCAGGGATGTGAAATGACCCTCTTCATCATTTGTCCACCCTGCAGCCGTCCACATACCACCTGGTTAGGGCAAATATGAAAACCTGTACACTACATGGTGACTTCAATAAAAAAAAAAGCAGCCATTATTCGTCAGCTCTAAAATCTTCCCGGGTGACCCCAGCAATTGCAATAATAGTGTTTCTTAAAGCTAGAATATTCCATCATCTTTTGTTTGATCTCCATAATTTACATGTCACTCAAGCTGGCGGACTTTAGGTTCAACACTGGTTTACCCTAACAAGCTTTTAGAGAACTCAGAGTCCATTTGTTTGCAGTACAGTTTAAGTATAAATGGTTTTTACATGGTGAGCTTGCTAACCCCATGCACAACTTCCGTCTGTCGGCCTCCTCGTTGCCTGGAATGTTGCAATGGGCTAGTACCCACTGGACTATGCTATTGTGCTTCCTGGATAAAGCTTTTTGATATTGGATTATTAAATCTTATTATTATTATTATATGAGCAGTCGACTGGCTTCTTAACTGCCTCAGTGCACATCAGGAGGGTATAGCTATTGATTAGTCAATCTTTACCTATCTTGTTTACACGAACGATATTGTCCTGTTCGGCTCAAAGAGATCTGTGCTGCAGCACTCTCTGGAAATGTTAGACAGTGAAATGCCCTACATAAGCCTGTCTATATCCTGGGTGAAGACCAAATTTAGGAACCTCATTTCTGACACAGCACCCCAGGTTATTGAAATTCAAGGTCACACTGCGGAGGACACCAATGAATTCATTTATCTTGGTAGCATATCTTCCGATCGGCACAGCGGTGTCGATATGTCAAGGCGGATCTGACTAGTTGCGTCCGCTATGCACGACCTCCAGCGTGTGTGAAGTAATGGCAAGATCTTCCTTAGGACAAAAATCTGCATCTACCAGTCCTGCGTGGTCCCAGTCCTGCGTGGTCCCAGTCCTGCTTTACGGCTCTGAAACCTGGACGTTGCTGAAATATGACATGTATATGAGACTGGAAGCGTTTCACATGCGCAACCAGCAGCATATTCTGGGCATCCAATGGCATGACTGCATCCGCAATATCGAGGTCTCTGCTAAAACAGGCCTCCACCTAATCTCAAATACACTTGACCAACGCTGCATTTCTTTGTTCGATCATGTTGGACCAGGCGACCCTTGCCCACAAGATACTACACAAGTCGTTCCTCAGCACCAAAAGCCTTTCTCTGACTGGCTGTAGGCGCAGAAGAGGCCGTTCCCAAACAGTATGGCTCCAGCAAGTAGCAATCTCCTCCGCCACAGCTGTGGGTATTGGATGTGGCCAACAACTCAACAGGCCTCAGACGCCTAACAAACATTATTATTAATTAGTTTCCACGAACGATTAGCTCTTTAGGATTCTAGTTAATTATAAAAGGAGGTTTCTGTTGCTTTTCTTTCCACACCCATCAGAAACCAGAAATGTATCTGGCACCTGCCTGGCCACAGAAGGGAGAGTGATGCATCGGTGTGCAATGTCAAACACCAAGCTAAAACAATTCTGAGAAGCGCCTGACGGACTTACCATCTCCGCCAACATACGGAGGCCTCGAGAGGAGTCCCGTATCTGTCAGTTTCGCCATGTTTCAGTTTTTCCCTCGGGCCAAGGACATGTTTCTTGCGGTGAAATGCCAAGTTGGACACACTCAGCACAGTGCAATGCTTAGTTTAGTACATCCAATGTAGCGCCTTGCTGAGCTTGTAACAGAGCTCTGGCAGGCTACCACCTCCACCAGCTCTGTTAGAGAAAGTCCCATATTGCAGAATCATGTAATGAAACGGCAGCATATCAAGTCCTGATTTTTTAAAACATCAGACCAAATAAATGTGTATGCAATTATTGTAATTGATAGTAAACAAATCTTCAATGTTTAATTTATATTTTGAAATATAGTATTCAAAAAACATGTTTCATTAATGTTTATTTAAAAAAGCCATACAAATTAATTGTTGTGCATGCAAGCTGAGGTCTTGTACAATGAATACTTTTCATCCCCAGCAGCAGTGTCTGCTTTGCCAACTTCTCATATTCCATGAAGTTAGAATAGTTATACAATGGATCCCTGGTCACTCAAATACACCTGGCAATGATAAGGCAGACAGACTGGCTAAAAATGTATCAAGTCAAGAACAACAATACATCAACAACCCTACAGACAGTCAAACAACTACCAAAGACTGCGAACAAATAGGCCTGGCTGAATAGATGGGCAATGAGAAATACTGGGAGAGAAATCTACAAACATATGGCCATTCCAAAGACAACATCAACCCCCTGAAAAGGAGCGACCAAAGCACCATTTTCCGACTTCGAACTCAACACATACAACTTAACAGTCATTTGAACAGAATTCAACCAGAACATACTCCAGAGTGCGGCTGTGCACACATCCCTATGAAACTGTTGAACATCATCATTTTGAATGTCCGGCACTTGCCAGTTTTAGCTTCTTACTCAGAGGGAAACTTACAAAGGGAACACTTTGTACGGAACTAATCAACAGCTTACAAACACTTGCAGATACCACTATATGGCATTGGGCCAAAGGGCAGGAGCCCATAGGCCGCTGGATCAATAACCAACCAACCAGACACAACAAAAAGAATTTATATTGCAATCTGGTACATTTTGTGAAAAAATTTTAGCCTTCATCCCTTTTTATCCGTTAATATAAAAAATTGTATTAATATTAAGAATTCTACAAAGTAAATTATGTATTGTTTAATTCAGAGGCATATATAAATCTGTATGTAATAAACAGTACTTGTTATCTTTCTGTGTGAAATTTTATTCCTGTAGCAACAGTAGCACCTTTCAGTCATGACTGACTATAGGATGATATAGTGGTATGCCGGGGTCTTTGTGTATAACAATAACATGAATAGGATCACCGCCCCACAGAGAGCATGCCGTAAAAGGCGATTGTTTGACATAGTGTAACACTGGCCATGGCTATATGGTTTGTTAAGAGCAGCATAGATGGCGCCTAACAGGCTGCGGGTCTACTTTGCTCTAGTGTTTGAGTCTATTAAGATGAACTCACACATCAGTTAACCACTCTCCAAGAAACTGGTTGTATACAGACTCTGCAGAGTCTTCTAAACCAGTCTTAGTCTTGGTCGACCTGTACTTCTACAAGGGCAGATGCCCCTGTGCAGGTACCATCTCTTGTGTAAGCTAGATGTAGCCGGGAGAAAGATTTCCTGCTTAGCGGACTAGGCTCGAGCAGCTTAATACTCCGCAGCGTTGGGACAAGCGCTTACGGAGGGTGGTTAACTGATGTGTGAGTCCATATTAATAGACTCGAACACTAGAGCAAAGTAGACCCACATCCTGTTAGGCGCCATCTATGCTGCTCTAAACAAACCACCTTACCATGGCTGGTGTTATGCCATGTCACACAGTTAGTCACTTCTTCCTACACGCTAGCTGTGGGGCAGTGGTGCTATTCTTGTCTTTGTAATACACAAAGACCTCGGTGGACCACTTTGGCAAAACCAGTATAAAGGCGTTAATTTAAGTTAAGTTAACCCTTTACAGTCCAAATTGTCTATTGCAGTCAACTAGAGTAGCACCACTTGCAGTGCGATTTATCTGAAGTCACATTTCACATATCAACCATATCTTGTTATTTAGCTAAATAAGATTTATAAACGAAAGCTGAATCTTTAAATTTAAAAATCATGATTTTAGTTTTAATGACATTTTGTTTAATGCTAACCATGAAAAACATAAAATGACTGTTCTTCTCTTAGATATTAAGATTAATATCTAGCAAATTAGGTTGGACTGTAAAGGGTTATGTTATGGGACAGGGGACGGCGTGGCCTCGTTAAGTGACACGGATCACAACTCCAAAGGTGCTGGGTTTGCTCCTCATCTCAGCACCGGCCAATACCTCGGAGAAGCAAACCCTTAGAAAATGCAGGAGGAAGCAGACGCTTACATAAAATGTATGCTGAAATCGGATGCACTGGGCCGACAGTCGCAAAATAAAAACAGTGCAACAAACACCACATTGGGGAATAAGGAAATAAGGCGAAATCAAACACACAAAAAAAGGTTATATGACATGAAGTGGTAATGAACAAAACGGTTATGACTTGAAAGGGTAAGAAAAAAAAGGTTTTATGACTTGAAGTGGGAAGAAAAAAAAGGTTATATGGCTTGAAGTGGTAAGGAAAAAAAATGTATACTTAGCTTGTATTCTTGTCTTTCTCCTTGTGGGGTCGTTGTTTCACTTCTCTGTGTTGCAAGAGCTTCTCTTCATCAAGCGTGAGGTGGTCCGTCACGGTACATCTCCACTTGGATTGACCTGGAGCTTACTCCTGTAAATAATTGATAAATATTGACATACCTCCTAGAAGTGATGGTCGCAAATCCCTTATAGCAAGGCCTCATGTAAGGGCTTCTAAGCAGTTGAAGTGTACCGCCTGTGGCAGGGGAGAGGAGACTAGCAAAACATACTGATCTGACTATGTTAGGGCCATGTAAAATGTAATGGTCAGACAATGTTAGTCACGTAAAATGTACTGATCAAAACCAATTTGATAGTGTTTTTCATGTCGGTCTGGCTAATGAGGTAAATATCAACGTGGTCCCTGTAGTAGTTAACGACACGCAGTTGAAACTAAGCATAGCACAACAGCCTGCAGGACCTTGGCCCACCTTCATTAGCATACTCCAGATATGAGGAAACCTACTGAGATTCATCACCTAATGCCCTTCTCATGGCGCACAAAAGAGTAAAGTTACTCGTAGCAGGCATTCAACAACAACAGCAATAATACTGCTGGGTATGATTATTGTAAACCGGGAAATTCCTGAAGGTTGTACACCAATTTATCTACCCTTTTATGATTCGCTAGTTCATTATTGTTGTTCACTGTCTCTGATGAAGGCATATTGGTCGTAACAAAGGTTTCGTTTGTGTTTTTATCTCAGTGCGGCATTTGACCATACCTATTTATAATTTTGTTTCACTTTATGTTGTTTTTTAACACCTCATCAATCCGCACCTTCCCCGAAACCTAGTAAGCTGGAGGTAGGAAACCAGCTACAAACTTACTAGTAATGGCAACATGCAAGTCCATCATCATCAGGTCATTCAGTCCTAGGGTTGGTCAACAAGCTTATGGATTTTGTCCTTCAATTTATGCCTATCCTCTGCATCCGTCTTCAGCTCAGCATCCGTCTTCAACTCAGCACACGTCTTCAACTCAGCACACGTCTTCAGCTCAGCACTCGTCTTCTCACATTCATATCTCCGCAAGCTTGAGACACGGAACGGCACATTCTAACGTCCCACCAGGTGGATTTGCAGAACACAAGGAGGGGGCGGGGGAAATTAGAATATGACACTTCTACACTTAGAGGTTGTCATTAGAGGCGACTGACTGTGATCTAACCCCTATAGCTTAGTTGTTGGTTGATGGCCGGTAAGATGGCGACCAAGCAACAGCTGCTCTCGTGGTCTGCGGTTTTCATGTGGTTTGTTCGTTCCAATTACTGTATGGAGTGCAGTGTTGTGTAACGATCATTCTCTAGCGCGTCCTACCTATTCACAGGAAGCCTATGTGTGTAATTTTCCACGGAATTCGGAGAAAACACGATCTGTTCTTCGTGTGTTATAGAATACACGTTGTTGGATAGGACGTCACTACAGATTGCGCACCGTCCTTGGTTGGTGTGCACGACCTACTTGGAAATTGCGTCCATTTTCATTGCATGCCACGACCGTAATGTCCCCTCAGCCATGGGTTAATGGTCCCTCACCTAGACCCACAGATGTGGGCGCTGGTTAGCAGCAGCATCTTCTAGTCTACACGCCAGGTAGTTGTGCTATGCTTGGCTTCATCTACATGACGCTCACTACTACGGAAATAACGTCGATCCATATCTCGTCAGCCAGACTGCTTTGAAAACAGTCTGTTTCCAGGGAATGCTAAATGAAAAAGAGAGATCTTGGTCATGTATTGTGCTGACCTTTGCGCGACGTCCTGGTCAGTATGATGTGCCTGACCGGACTAGTGTCTCAGTTCCCCGTTACTGTACCTACGCTCTGGAGATGGCTGAGGTGTACTTTGATTTTGAAAATCTATAATATTTTGTGGAAGAGGGTAATGTTTTCCGACAAGGAGCACTTATCCTCACAGTGTCTGGAGCACAAGCAGCACGCCGGATATATCCCCAGATGTCGCGCATCCTAGGCTGACCAGCAGGCATTGGCCCTTCAGCCATTGCTGCTATTTACAAGTTTGCTAGTCCCCGTGTGTGGTTTGTGCGACTGACTCAGTCAGTTCACATACTCCACTATAAAAGCCTACACAGAACGCGTGTCGACTGCTACACACCACAAGTGTGTGTTTTCATTGAACACTAGGAGAAATAGCGGTCAAAGGGAGTCCCGAACTGGGTCTCAGACCGCCAGACAACTGGGTCTCAGACCGCCAGACAACTGGGTCTCAGACCGCCAGACAACTGGGTCTCAGACCGCCAGACAACTGGGTCTCAGACCGCCAGACAACTGGGTCTCAGACCGCCAGACAACTGGGTCTCAGACCGCCAGACAACTGGGTCTCAGACCGCCAGACAACTGGGTCTCAGACCGCCAGACAACTGGGTCTCAGACCGCCAGACAACTGGGTCTCAGACCGCCAGACAACTGGGTCTCAGACCGCCAGACAACTGGGTCTCAGACCGCCAGACAACTGGGTCTCAGACCGCCAGACAACTGGGTCTCAGACCGCCAGACAACTGGGTCTCAGACCGCCAGACAACTGGGTCTCAGACCGCCAGACAACTGGGTCTCAGACCGCCAGACAACTGGCTGTTCCAGCAAATGTTGTGGCAATAACCGGAGACAATGACGTCAAGGTGTTCCACGCTTCGAACAAGTGGTCGTCTACGTTCAAACCAGCGAGCGTGGTAGTCTACCCATCATGTAAACATCAGGTTCGGGAAAGGGGGACTCAGTGGTCTCGAGGTAAGGTGTTCGCCTTGGGTGCCGGAAGTTGCGGGTTCGAATCATGGTGGAGACCGGAACTCCCGTGTTCAGTGTCGAGTTTGTTACAAATTCCTTGGCAGTTGGAAATCGAAAAGAGTAGGCTTAACGGCCGCTGCCCAGACACAATTCAAGTTAAAAATCTACCCAAGTTATTTTGTATCTTTCTCTGTGTGTTGAGATGGACTCACATATCGTTTAAACCACCCTCCAAGAAACTGGTTGTATACAGACTCCATATAGTCTTTTAAGAGTTAAGAGATCGATCAAAATCTGGGTGACCCTCCCTAGCCGCACTCCGTGTGAGGGGTGTGGCGAAGATAAGCACTGGTCAAGCTAATGCCGGTGGTGGCCAAACCACCTTCACCTCTTACATATACTGGAGAAGGGGATTTAATAATGCAGATAAGTGTGCGAAGACATAGAAACAAACCTCATCCTGGCCCAAAAGAATGAGGAAGAAGAGACGAAAGATGGTTCTTCTTAGTTCGACCAGTTCTTCCCCAAGGGGTGGTCACCCATGAGGGGGTCCCAACTCAGGATCCAGTCGTTTCTGTCGCGGGCGCGTGTCGTCCAGAGGGATAGTAGTCTGTCTGTTGTGGAGCCCTGTGTGTTGTGCTTTTCTAGTGAATCATGAATCTCGCAGCAAGTTGAGAGCCGTCCCCGAGGTCTCTTTTTGTCGCGCGGGTACCACATGGCGGTTATAGTACTCAATCTTTTGTCGTGTCTTCTAGCTATATAACATGTCGAGCGGTGTTTTGAGTGGTTGACTATAGAACATCCTTGATGTCTGACATTCTCCGGATGTTCGCTTTGCCGCTGTTGTCTGAGAGTTATGCCCCCCCCCCTCCCCATGCATCTTTCAAGAGATACGTGTGCTGTTCTCAGTTGGTTCTCTGCTGTTTTCGTTAGAGACCAGGTTTTTCTATCATAGTAGAGCGCTGGTAATACTACCGAGTCGAAGATGTCCGCACGTTGTCTGGTGTCTTTTGTGGCGTATGTTGCTGTCATGATGGAGTTGAAGGCTGCCCAGCCCGCCCGTTGCCGTCTGGGGATCTTAGATTTCATGTTGTTCTCCATGTTTAGGAGCCTTCCCAGATAGGCATATTCGTCAGCGTCCTCTATGGGCATTCCACTCAAGAGTATGGGGTTGGGGTCTGCGAAACGGTTGCGCATAGCTCTGGTTGCCCCTAGGTTTATAGCTAGACTTGCTTTCCTGCCTTCCGTGTCTAGTGACCGCAGCATCTCTGTCGCTTGTAGGGGCGTATCTATGATGACAACGATGTCGTCTCCGAATCTGAGGTGGTTTAGTCGTCTCCGAATCTGAGGTGGTTTAGTCGTCTCCGAATCTGAGGTGGTTTAGTCGTCTCCGAATCTGAGGTGGTTTAGTCGTCTCCGAATCTGAGGTGGTTTAGTCGTCTCCGAATCTGAGGTGGCTTAGTCGTCTCCGAATCTGAGGTGGTTTAGTCGTCTCCGAATCTGAGGGGGTTTAGTCGTCTTCCAGCGTTTTGATGCCGTAGTTATCCCAGTTGCAGTGCCTCATCTTCGACTCCAGGCAAACAGAGAATACGGTCTGCGAAATCTGGTCTCATTGCCGTACTCCCTTCTCGGTCGCGATGGTGATGGGTTGAGTGAGTGGGCGGATGACGGTGGTGCATCCTTTATTCGATGGAGTGGAGGTCTACTACTTCCTCGCCCAGCGCTTTCCACGTGAAATGTATTTCAACCACAGATTAAAGAAAAACAAATCTTTCGAATGTGACGATATACCAATTTAATTAATCCAAGCAGGAAGGGAGTCCAGTGTCAGTATTTGGGTTACTCTTTAGCTTTTCTATTGTATTGCTGGCAAGTGGTTTGTATTAATTTAGAACGCGCCGTTTAACCTTAATGTTGTTTTGGCAATGCTGATACTGACGAGGCATCAGTCAGGAATACTATGTTTTCTTGGTGAATATCTTCATCTTGGATTACAAGCTCGGCAGCGACCTTCAGTGTCTCTGCATCTGCGCGGAAGTTTCGGGAGTATGTTCCCGTTATTTGCACTAATATTTTCTTTTCTCCGTTACTTAGTCTGTAATAGACCCCCTGTTGGTGGCTTTGTTTGCTGAGTCATCTATATTTAAACGTGCATCCATATTTCTGGTGAGTATAACTCTGTTGAGATATTCTTCTGTGATAAATTTCATTTCTATATGTCTGATATGCCTTTTCCCTCTATGGTTTCCACATTCTCAGGGGATTTAGCTTTTTTTTCATGGTGGAATTTGGGATGTTTGTTCAAGGCAACTAGTCACTACATAACTTATGATTGGGTCTGTTCAGACAAGATCTTTTGTTTGTGATATGAAGTGGTTTCTCTTTAATCTCCCTCTTCCCATGCGATTTATCCTGTCATATATTGCATGATCTGCAGACATTCTAGCAAAGTGTGTAAAACAGACATCAGCATGACGGATAAAGAGGCCAAGGCCATAATTAAAGCCTTCGTGAGAAAATGGACTGATCACACGCACACCCTCCCCCCCCCCCACCCCACCCCCACTTTCTAAAAGAAGATTACGATGATTTAACTAAAAAAGGAATAAGTTGTCATCTTCACACTGAGAACTGGAGGTAATAGAATCAAGGGTCATCTTTACAACAAAATGAGGATTGGGATATATGACAGGTGTCCATGGAGAGAACATACCATGATAGTGCAACACATTATACAACGCTGCATGCTCACTCAGGAATTGAGAAAACAATATTGGCCTCTCGAGACAGATTTTCCTTCTTCTTCTTTGTCGTTAGCTCACAATCTCCCGCTACCAAGCCCTGAACGTTCTCAATCTCCCGCTACCAAGCCCTGAACGTTCTCAAACTCCCGCTACCAAGCCCTGAACGTTCTCAATCTCCCGCTACCAAGCCCTGAACGTTCACAATCTCCCGCTACCAAGCCCTGAAAATAGCTTTGTAAGTAACAGGATGTAGTCCACAGAACGGAATGCTTTGTCACGTAGTTTACAGCTTGACTTTGCACCTTTCTGTCCGACACATCCGACTTCAGCTGGCATTTTTTTAGTACTGGGTTAGGCTTCCATCTTCAATCTCTTCTCCTTAGCAGCTCTGGGCTGTTAGCCCTAACGCTAGCTGTCACCTTTGGGTAGCTGACCTCTACAGCTCAAGCACTGCTCAGCATCTAACTGAATCGACTAACTGTGTAACATACATGGCATAACACCGGCCATGATTATGTGGTTTGCTAAGAAAAACAGGTGGTGCCTAACAGACTGCCGGTCTACTTTGCTCTAGTGTTTGGGTCTATTAAGATGGACGTGCACATCGGTTAGCCACCATCCGCATAGTCTTCTAGACCAGTATAAAGATGTTAAGTACGTCTCAATATCGCCCAATTGACTACGGTGTGGGAATAGGCGCGCCTCCGCCAGTAGAAACTAGTGAGACAAACACAAAAAAAGAAAAGAAGTTATCTTGATATGAGAGACAAATATGAAACAACAGCTGTTCAGAGATTTAAAAAAAACAGCCGTACAAACAGCGGTGTCCTTTGTAAGAGAAACCTGGATCTTGATCCGAGGATGAACGAATAAAACGATGATAAATAATGCGCTGTTTGACTTTTTCTTGGCTTTTAAAAATAAAATGCGCGTTTATGTTTGGTTTGTTGTCCCAGATTTAGTCTGGCAAGCGTGACCGGATGTCAACAATGGAAGTGTTTAGTTGTCTGGTTCATAACATTTAGCTTGGCTACTCTGACTTAAATTTGTACAAACACAACATGAATCGACTGGTTTCATATGCAGAAACAAGTTCTGAAGATGAGGATAGGTGCTCCAGTCATTCTGCAGAGTGTATGTCTAATATGGTTGAGGTAGAGCAAAGCAGTGAACATAAAGATGTTGCTAATCTGTCTGTCGCCTGTAGAACGACGTCAACGACCAAGATTCTTGGCAAGAATAAACTGAAGATGGTGATTAACCACACATGCAACAACCACGGTGAAAAAAAGCAAATACAAGATCTCCCTATCACAGACGAATCTGATGACCAAAGTGGTGATTTAGCTTACAGCCGTAATCACTCGCAAATTAAACTGTCACATTCAAATGGCGAGACCAAACACGTTCTACAGGAGACTGTTCATTTTCAAAATAAAATCATAAATGAGAACTTTACACAGTATATACCACTTCAGAAAGATACAAATTCAGATGAGCAAGCAGCTCATATTTCAATTCCAAAAAACCCATCTGTAGTTTTGAATGAGTCAAATACTCAGAACATTTCTGGTATACCTACTCACAGTCAGCTGTTTCCAGTAGCAACCCGCAGTGTTACAGAAGCTGTTCCCAGATTAATGCCTGTACAAGCTGTACCTGAGTCAGAGAGCATTTCCAGATCACTTGTGAATAAAAAGAGGAAATTCAATTGTGATAGGTAGGGCTATATACTGTTTTATTGTCTACTTCATGATGAACGAAGGTAAGTCAGTAAGTAGGTCGCAGACTGATATGGGAAAGCGGAAAAATGTAGTTGGAAGTTCCTAAAGGTGCCATTAGGTGGCAACAAAATCCAGCTTTGTCATTACTATTGGTGCAGACACTAGATGTCGCATGCACATGCGATACATGTGATACAAAATCACAACCGTGGTCACAGAGTGTACAATCACATGCTGCTATGCATTGGGAGGGGGATGGGCAGGGCGGAAAAGGACTTTCTGCAAAAGATATTAATAAGGATATGAATCCTGTTTGTGATTGATGAGTAGTGCTTGTTGTGTAACCTGGTGCATAACTTGGTCGACCCATTTTCTCAAGGATGTTAAAAAATTGATGATGAAGCCTGGCCTATGTGCAGCGGGTGGAGAAGACAATTTGAGCTGAGAGGCGAGTAACGATATACATTGTAGCAATTGCGATAGGATGTTCACAGGGTTTAGCATAATGCATGATTGATTTAATTTCCAGATAGTGTGCTCGTGGTCTGTACCCAGACAACTGACTGGTGAACACAAAATGACCCGATTGGGCCTGTCCTTGCGTTCATAAAGTTTTGGGATAAGTGTATAAATGTTGGTGGAAATTATTTTGAGAGATAAGTTACAATGTACGTGCAAATAATCAATGGTTTTCAAGTTCGCATCTCATTTAGCTTTTCTAAAGTAGTAATTTGTTACCTATATGATGACCTCATATTTTAGTTTTAACTCTTTTTAAAAGTGTACTAACATTTTATCAGATATATATATATAAATATATATATATATATATATATATATATATATATATATATATATATATATATATATATATATATATATATATATATATAATCTCTATATCCTGGTATTCAATCAGGTTGCCAAATGTTTAGTAAACTTATTTTGTTCTTTTGCCTTAGTGTACCATGTTTGATCCAGGACCTCCTTCAAGCCATCTCAACCTCAGGCGCCCATGAGGACATCTAAAGTTGTAGGGCTATCAGGACGTCACTCTATATTTCCATCTGTTGTTCGTCATGCACACCAAATGTGTGGCTCATCTGTAATTCTGTAACACTGCGACATCTACGATGGTCCCGAAGGGAGATCTTCAATATTTTTCATTATATCACTTGTGTGACGCAGAACCTATTTGCATCAGCTTTCCATAGGTTTTGCATCCTACAACACATAGCGCTGTTGTTTCGCATCTGTAGCTGTTTGGGCTTGATACATCTGAAGCTGATCCAGCCTACTGTTATCCTTTGCAAAATCTCAAGGTTTATTGAGTGGAATATATGTGTAAGGATAACCAAATGGAGATGGAAGAAGTCACCTCAGTGCTGAGATGGATATCTGAATTCTTTAACAAGGGCAGTGATCATGACAGAAGCGCAAGCCATACTGCAGAAGGTACAGAAGGGATGGCTTAGGTATGAGTGGATAGCAGCTGCTGAGACCTCAAACCTCCAGGGGTTGACATGGATCTACTGTCCTGGTCATGCTTGGGTTCAGGGCAACGAAATTGCTGACATTTTGGCTTCACAAGCTCCCATCATGGGCACGTTAGTGAGGGATAGGAATGAGATTTTGAAATCAATCAATGACCACCTGTTACATGAGGACACTGCAATAGATGAAGCAGCAATCCACAGGCTGCAAAGTTTTGACATTAAATGAGGTTTGGGCGGAGTAGTTTGGGTGAGAGGACGGAGCAAGAGAGAGTACAACCAGCGAGCTACAGGGACCATCATCATCCATGCCTTGTGCTATTTGCTGAGAGAGACTGAGCACCTATGGGTATGCCCAGAGTGCAATGACGTCGATTCTTGGAAACAGAAACAGAATAACCGATTCATATTTGATCCGTTGCCAAATAGTGCATTTTAAGGACAATTCCCATTTTGCCAAATAGTATCCTGCAACCAAATACGAATAGGTCACAGAGCAACTTGAACAATTTTATACCAACTAAAGTTGAAATACTTACTTGAATTGGCAATATGACTTGTGGCATTATTGAAACTGCACCTCCAACAAGTACAAGCATCCTAAGTGAACATCTATTTAGCACTGCCACCAACATATTTGCACACAACAGATTTTGTTGTTTGGAAGAGAATTTTGAGTCTTTTATTTTTAAAAGCTGATTTCTTTTCACGTGGCACTGACTTTTGAACAAATTTTTAATGTTTGGCATTATAACACTATGAAATATTATGTTTTTGTTGATTACTTTATAGTTGCAGGAAATTTTGGTAAAGGTATTGAACATAATTGCAAACCTCAATTCACTATTTGTAACCATATTAGAATTTGACCGAATAGTTAAATAACAAGTTCTTTCAAAATACAAACACCTACAAGAACAAGAGGACATAGCTACAAATTAACTAAAGAAAAGTCCAGATTAGATATTAGGAAATATTTTTTTAGTCAGAGAGTGGTAAATGCTTGGAATGCATTGCAACAGGAAGTAGTGAAGTCGAGGACAATTAATGCATTTAAGAATAGATTGGATGCACATAGCTTTTAGAGCAAGGAAATGTATATGACACTGGTTGTATATAGATTCTGCAGAGTGTTCTAAACCAGCATAAAGATGTTAAGTTAAAGGATTCCATTCATTATTTGCTGAAAAGTAAAAAATAACCTATTCATTGCATCCCTAATATCTGTACAATATTTCTCAACGTTCATATATTAGTCTGAAGACGACATAGCTCACGAACTGAGCGACATATCGAACTGATTGTTTTCTTCACTGACTGCAGATCCCTACTAAAATCATTACACACCAGAAATGAACACATTCTTCAGGAAATAAGAACGGAGCTAAACATTATCCAAAGCCTCAACAATTGTCCTCCAGCGGCTACCCTCCCACTGTGGGATTACAGGAAATGAAATAGCCGTTGCCGTGTCCAGAGCTGGTGGTTAAATGGAGCAATTCCTACATACAGTGGCATACCGAGAGGTCAAAACTATCGTTCTCAACCACAAGAACAGAGAGATGGATGTGAAGGATAGACCTGACCCAATGCACCAACTTCCAAGGCACCAACAAACTACTTTGTTCCACCTGAGAACATACCACTGTAGACTGCTAGGTCACCTTTACTGACTCAAGATATCCTACATAAACGAATGTCCTTGTGCAGCCAGAATCCAGGCCACAGAACATGTTCTACAAGACTGTCAGCCCGGAAAGACCTATGATGCCAAACCTGGCCAAAGGGAGAAGCTATAAGCTTGCCATCCAGACCTAGAAAAGACTTAACTTTGTCCTGGCGATGGGACTGCAGATCTAGCATGACCAAATACTTGAATGCAGAAGAGGAAGAAGACTCTACAGACTATGGTGTAAAGATGAAACTTTAGTTAAAGTATGCATTATCTGATCTATTCTATTTACATATATTCCTCAGCAATGATAAACACAAGACATATTCTTTTTACATTTATTCCTCAGCAATGATAAACACATATATATTCTCTTTACATGTGTTCCACAGAAATGATAAACAGCTGCATCTTCCAGATGCAATTCAATCCATGTTTCATGACAGGCAGCAAAGATGGGTGGACAATCCATCACAACATGGAAACAAAATCAGATCTTTTGCACATCTGGAAGGAAACTGGGCCACCCACATCTATATTCCTGGTATTTATATATACAATAGTACTCCACTTATACGAGCAGATAGGGACCAGGGAATCTTCATAAAGCAGTCTTTTTAAGGCTTGAAAATGTACTTTGGCGGCAGCAAAAAGTATATTAACTCATTATGTTGTTGTTTAATGTCCATAATGGGTAAGTTTACACTTTTGTGCGCCCTGAAAAGGTAGTTATGTGACAGGTTGCAGTAGCTTTCCTCACATTCCGAGTGTGCAGATGAAGGTGAAGCACAGTCCTCCAGGCAGTTGCACTATGCTTGACTTCATCTGCATAGCACTCACTATTACGGGAATCATGTCGATCCACATCTCATCAGTCACACTGCCTTTGAAAGCAGCCTCTTTCCGCTACTTTGAAGAGAGATTGTGGTCTTGGTCAGTATATTGTGCCTGACCCTGAAGCAACGGCCTAGTCAGTATATTGTGCCTGACACTGAAGCAACGGCCTAGTCAGTATATTGTGCCTGACACTGAAGCAACGGCCTAGTCAGTATATTGTGCCTGACACTGAAGCAACGGCCTAGTCAGTATATTGTGCCTGACACTGAAGCAACGGCCTAGTCAGTATATTGTGCCTGACACTGAAGCAACGGCCTAGTCAGTATATTGTGCCTGACACTGAAGCAACGGCCTAGTCAGTATATTGTGCCTGACCCTGAAGCAACGGCCTAGTCAGTATTTTATATCTAACCAGACTAGCCTCTCAGTTCCCCATATCTCATAATACATTATTTGAAAATGCGTGAAAAGAAAATTAAACAAAATTGGATCTGATGTTCAGGACGGGATGCCCCTATCGGGGGCAGATGATTTTAAGAATATATTTTTATTATTTATATATATTTGTTCTGCCTGAAACACTTTTTAGATACTTCAGAAATGTAGGTTGATTCTTTAGTTTTGTTTTATATAAAAATAGTAAAATTACAAATTTAGTTGAAAAATGATTTGCAAGCTATTTAAGTAATGAAATTCTATTATCAATAGCGAATCTGTGCGCACCAATCTTCTATTTGTTCTGCACAAAAAGCGCTTAGTCTTTTTAAAATGATTTCTGAAAATGTAAATTCTATTTTTGTATTGATTTTCTAGTCAATCTGAATTATGTTGGCAGAAGAGTCAATTCTTTACAAAAGGTGGGCGTTGTAGAATAAAATAAACATAGATCGTTTTGTGATCGGAACAATAAACATACATTTTGTTTTGTTTTCCGTATGATAGATGTTTTTTTGTGATTCGGAAATGAAAGTAGATCTATTCGTCCGATGTTTGGTTGTAAATAAACCGGTGAAACATTAAATTTGTGTAAAATATTTAAAATTACCCGTTTAAAGTGATAAAATGACAGTTTCCGAGTCAGATAACAATAATTCTCAAAATTGTCATGTGCTAGACCAATGTCAGGCTAGGTCTACGTTAGATAATTTTGTAAATGGATGAAGTTTCGAAACAAGTGTGTCCCAAATTACAAAACATGGATTAGCAGTCTCTATTGGGTAACTGACATGTTTTTTTTCCGCACATTTTTTGTTGTTGGTGCTGCATGTTTCTTACTTCTTGACTATTCTAGAAATGGAGCTATATTTATTTAATGTATATCTTCTTATTGCTCATGCAATTCCCTTTCATTCCATATATGACACGACCACATAATAGGATATTATAAAACACAGTAACACTTTAACTGTAACACTATATGAAAATCTTAGAGGGAGGGAAAATGTGCTACACAAAACGTGGGAATTTCGCTACATCCTGAAAGTGTTAAATATCCTGCAAAAGATGAATGTATAGAATGAAGGTGATCTATGTGTCATGAATAAAGTCGTCAGGCTCATACTGAAAGCAAAATTTGTAATGAATGGATGAGCGGGACTGTACATATAATCCCCAAACAACATTAGGGATACACTCACAAGTACCAACTGTAAAATTATTTTGCAGAAATCCAGACAATCAAGGTGACAACTAAGGAACTGTTGGACACCAATCTCAGTCCACAACCTATAGTATTTCCACCAGATGCAAAATCATGGATCCAAACACTGTAGTTCAGGTAGCCGGACTACATGAAGGTCAAAAGGAAGTGGCCCATTCATCTCATGCGAAGACACAAGTCAATCACCCTTGTGTCTGCACACTAAGTAAATGCAAAATAAGACCTCTACATCTCCAGGTGTAGAAGAGGGGCGACTAAGAAAAGAAGCTAAGTGGTAGAGCACTCATCTCTCGTGGCAGAGGTGCAAGAGACAATCCTGATAATGACATGATCCAGTTAACCCAGCTATAAATAGGTACCCGACTTGCTAACTATTAAGGTAGAATGAGGATAGGAATTGGCTATTCCTACCTAATTTATAAAAGGCATTTCATCACTGACAGCTGTATCTGCTATGGGTTTACTGTGACGTTTTTGTCAGTTTGTTATTTGTGGTGAATATTTTCTTTTCATGTGCTATGGTGCGGAGACATGGACACTCACAAAATCACTGGAGGACAAATTGAGAGTTACCCAGACCTCTTTTGAGAGACGCTTGGTCGGAATCGCTCTCCGCAACCCAATGTATGCAAAATCTCCACAATTCTGACATCCGGCGATTGTCCTTGGTGAATGATGTGATAATCTATGCAGACAAGGCAAAACATGGATGGGCAGGTCACAGACCGATGGTCGATGGAGCATGACGGTGACAATCTAGTAACTCGAGACAAAAAGAGGTCTCGAGAAAGACCTTCAGTGTGATGATCATACTCCCTTGCTGTCCACAACAACATCTGAGACGCCTCTGGGGGAGTGCTTACCACCCGCTGGACTTCTGTGGCCAGCGGGTGGATCCGCTGGGACCCGGAGCTACGCTGAGAAATGGAACATCAAGATCCAGAAGATTCAGATTTTCTGTTAGTATCTTCTGCTGTATCATATCATTCCCTTTGAGGGGACAGTGTGGGCTAGTGGTTAAGTGACATGTCTCACGATCCGAAGGTGCTGGGTTCGATCCCCATCACAGCACCGACTGTTACCCCGGAGAAGCAAACCCTTAGAAAATGCAGGAGGAAGCAGACCCTTACATAAAATGCATGCTGAAGTCGGATGCACTGGGCCAACAGGCACAAAATAAAAACCACAGTGCAACGCACACCGCCTTGGGGATTAAAGAAATATGACAAATGCAAAAAAAAACAAAACAATTCCCTTGTAAACTTCATTTATCCTCTGTTTGATCTGATTGGCAAATTCCAAGGCAAAATGCGTATGTTTCCTACAGTTCCAAAGAGTGAACCATTTGTTAAATTTGTGGGCAACCTGCTCAACCTGTTGATGCCACAGACCTCTCAAGTGATGCCAGATTTTCATATCAGTCTTTCACGCACAGTGCCGATCAGGTACCATTGGATTGAGCCGCTGATTGATTCATTGAGGGACAATTTGAAATGTCTGAAAAGGTTAGTTTGCTTTAAAAGAAATCATGTTTCACTCTTTGTTGTCATAATTGCATCTTATTATCTTCCTTCAGAAGCTGAAATGACTCATGTTGTCATAAAATACATCTACGTATAAAGTCTCTTTATCTCTCTATCTTTTTTATTATGTTTATCTCTTATCTTTTTCACTATCTCCATATCTCTGTCTGTCTCTCTCTCTTCACTGTGAATACCTCTCTTATCTCTCTCTTTCTCTTTCAATTCTGTCTCCTCCCTCTGTCTTTCTCATCTCCTTCCACTCTCTCTCTGTCTCTCTCTTTTCACTCCTTCTCCCCCCCTCATCTCTTTCTCTCTTTCTCTTTCCACTCTGTCTCTCATCTTTTTCCACTCTCTCTCTCTCTTTCCACTCCCTTTCTCTGGCGCGCCTCCACTCCCCCCCCCCCCCATCTCTCCACTCTCTCTCCCTTTCCCTCTCTTTTTCACTATCTCTCTTCTGGCTTACTATAAACATAATTACTCTTGAAATTACCCGTACATTAAAATTCACGAGCTATCCCCCGTCATTTTCAGCTGCATTAGTGATTTGACATCTGTGAAGCTCTTCACGAATGATGAGAAAACAAGGTAAGACTCGCAGCTATAGTCATTATTTTATATCATTTACAAAAAAATCTTAGGAAATCAACGACAGTAATTTTAATTTGTTCTTTTCTAGTAATGATAATATACAGGCTGTAAGGAAAGATCAGGACAGTCACATAGTAGTAAGTGGGGATGAAGTGTTGAAGACTTCATTGTGTGAAGTCTCAGTCTCTTTGTAGCTGGGGCGATCAGTTATCTTCCTTGCTACCTTTTCCAGTTGACCTAATTTGGTAGATTTATATCTTATAGTTAAAAGCAAGAATAGAAACGTCGTATGTCAAATAACGTTTAGCTAATTACAGTTCTTTAACCTTTAGCACGCTACCGTTAAATGACAGTTTATACACAAATTAGAAATTGAAAATTTTTTTTTTATTTAGACGGAGACCCTACGAATAGCCATTTTTATGGGATCAAGATGCTAAGCAGCGCATGAGCTGCAGTGGTCAGTGACTCATAGCTGACTGCTAGCGTCAGGGCCAGCGAACCAAAGCTGCCAAGACCCTTCTACACCTCCACACGGTGATCCTGGATAGCAGGCTGCAGCAGGGCAGACTGGCTAAGGAGAAGGGATCGAAGCGGGAATGCTAACTCTGTACTAAAAAAATGCTTGCTGAAGCTGGATGTGTTGGACCGAAAGGTGCCCGGAAAAGACGGGATAACAAACGAAATGCTGATGGGGCTGGGCCAAACAGCGAAGAAAAAACTTCTATCAGTCCTGAACCAAAGCTGGAAAAGGGGTATTGTACCCCAGGCATGGAAAGATGCAATACTGGTACCAGTACCAAAAACAGGAAAGGACAAAACAGATCCGAATGGATACAGGCCCATAAGCCTACTGAGCTGTGTCGGCAAGCTGATGGAACGGATGATAAACACCAGACTGATGTGGCATCTGGAAGAAAAACGAATACTAATTCCACAGCAAGCCGGCTTTAGACAGCACAGATCCACTGAGGACCAGGTCATCCTCATAGCCCAGGAGATAGAAGATGCCTACCAGGCACAGAAACACACAGTAGCTGTTTGGGTGGATCTGGAAAAGGCATTTGATAAAGTCTGGAAGGATGGACTTAGAGTCAAGCTAAGGAGAAGTGATGTTTGTGGGAAGATGTACAAGTGGATCAACCACTACCTCAAACAAAGAACGGCCAGAGTCCAAGTTCAAGGGCAGATGAGCAAAAAGGTGACACTCGAGCAGGGAGTATCCCAAGGGGGAGTACTGTCACCCACACTCTTCCTGGTATATATAAACGATATTACAGAGAATATACCAAGAAGAGTCCATAGCTCAATGTTTGCAGACGATCTGGCTATGTGGACCTCTGAAAAGAATCTCACCATAGCAAGAAATCGGATGCAAACGGCCCTAACATCGCTGGAAGAGTGGGCGAACTCATGGCTGGTCAAAATAAACGAGGAGAAAACCACGTGCACAATATTCTCGCTCTCATTAAAACCCCAAAGTACCAAATTAAGCCTAAATGGCAAAATCCTGCAGCCAAACGACAACCCAACCTATCTGGGAGTCACATTTGATCGGCGCATGACATGGAAAAGTCAGATTGAGAGAAACCGAATGAAAGCCAGAGAAAGAATGGCGATCATGAGGAAACTTGCTGGCACAAGCTGGGGTGCAGACGAAGGCATACTAAAGAAACTGTACACTGGAAGAGTGAGACCAGTTCTCGAGTATGGCATCGCGGCATGGACAACAGCAGCGAAGGCGAACTTCGATAAAGTTAACAAACTTCAAAACCAAGCCATGAGAATTATAACAGGTGGCATGAAGTCAACGCCAATTGTAGAACTTGAAAAGATTACAAAACTGCAATCCATGACCGACAGAAGAGACTGCAGAGCCCAGCTGCAGTCAGAGAAACTCCGAAGACTGATGGACCATCCAATGTACCAGAGGCTAAACAATTTGGGAACTGGGAAACTAAAGCGGAGAAACTTTGCAGAAATAGCCAAAGCAAAGATGCACGAAGATCCCATAAACGCACTAACAACACCAAAACCCATCACTACTGTACGAAAACCTACTTGGAGGCAGGATATATTTCCAGAGGTGGTAGAAAATATACCAGGTATTGCAAACAAAAACTGCCAGACCGAAAAAGAAAGGAGAGACACTACCCTAAGCTTCATAACGAAAAGCTACCCAAGCATGGACTGGACCCATGCATACACCGACGGTTCTGTAACAAACACTACACAGAACGGAGGGGCAGGAGCATTCCTGAACCTACCAAATGGCAGAAAAATAACACTGTCATTCGCTACTGGTAAGTACACAAGCAATTTCAGAGCGGAGGCAGAGGCACTGAGGGCGGCAGTGGAAGAAATGGCAACACACAGTGAAAACGAGAGCCACATAGTCTTGCTGACAGATGCTCTCGCCGTAGTCACAGCGCTAAAAAGCCAGAAAAACACTGAGCTTAATGACTTAAGAGCAGCACTCTGCAAACTGTGCCAGCTGTCCGCACCAAAAAGGGTAGTGGTACAGTGGGTTCCGTCACACTGCAACATCCAAGGCAACGAGGAGGCAGACAGACTGGCAAAAGAAGGTGCAAGGCTACCACAAACAGATACCAGTATGACGTACGAAGAGTCAAAACGGCTTATCAAAGCCAGGTACATGACCAAATGGGAAACCGAACATACTGGTTACACCAAAAACGATGCCTATTACCAGTTGAACCGAAGAGAGCAGGTCGTTGTCTTCAGACTTCGCACTGGCCACAATAGACTGAGGTACCACCTATTCAATAAATTGAAGATAGGGTGTACCGACGAATGCCCGTGCGGTACTGGTAAAATGACCACTGAACATCTGCTGCAGAACTGCCCGACATACGGGGATCAGAGAGAGCAGATGTGGCCATTGCCAGTGGAACTGCAAGACAAGCTCTATGGTAGTGGCGAGAGTCTCAGGACGACCGCCGCTTTTTTCGAAAAAATAATGGTTACTGTCTGACTGTGTACACAGAAGAAGAAGAAGAAGGACCGAAAGGTGCAAATATCGCAGTCAAGCTGTAAACTACGACACAACGCACTCCGTTCTCTGGACTACATTCTGCTACTTAAGCCCTTTCAGTGTTTGGTAGTGGGAGATTGAGAATGAACGAAGCCAAGCTATTTTTAAAATGCTGAATACGTCACGTCCATCTACACAGGTTTTTTTTCCGGTAAAAGTATTGAATGTTAGATTAGAAATGGATTGTGAACGATTTATCTTCTTATTATGCCGATTGGAGCAGGTAGTTTTGTTGCGAAAGTTGAAGTAAGTTGTTGGGTCTTTATAGAGTAGATCTGTTTATTTTGTTTGTTTAGATGTAAGAACTACGTTTGAATTGGAAACTAACAGTTGTGTCAATATTATAAACGCGGTATCGATACGTTGTTGTGGATTTCTATTGGAGCAACTAGGACCAGTAGCCGAGTCCTAATTTTTTTGTGTTTTTCAATAAATTTTCACCTTCATATTTTTGTATCTCAGAAACTAACAAACACACAACAAAAACAATAACACCAACAAGTTCTTTATTCAACTGTGTCTCTACACACTAGAAAACCATATTTATTGACCAACAAACAGAAAAGTTAAAGCTTTGAAGGTCAACTGCTATAGCGAAATATAAAGTTGCTAAGATTTTCGCAAGAAAATGTAGCGTGCTAAAGGTTAAACAAACTGAGCTAAAATTACAATTAATAGATCTAAAGATACATAATTAAACTATCTATAACATGAAGTATTCATAATAACAATACTTAACAAGAACCACTAAATAAATCTAATTAATGTGGAGATGGAAATACCACTTCATTTAAATTATTATTACTCGTCATTTGTATTTTTGTATTATTCGATCAATCACTTTTATTTGTGTCCATGTCTGAGTCTAAATTGGACTTGTATTGGATATCCACAAGTAATACAGATTCATGATCATTGGCTTTTATCAAATAATGAGCCATTTCTTAACTCAAAGTCCAAACTCAACGCACGGAAAGTGCAACTTTCCAAATGCACAGTGCGGGACAATGAGGCTAAAGTCTGGTCAGGCAAAACACACTGATCAGACAATGTTAGCCAGGGTCAGGAGAAATGTACTGGCCAAAACCCTCAGCTGACCTCCTTGCTGGTCGTCCTGGAAATGGGCTGTTGGCGAGGTCAACAGTCCGGCTAACAAGATGAGGTTCGACATGATCCCCGTAGTAGTGAGTGACACGCAGATGAAGCCTAGCATAGCACAATTGCCTGGAGGACCCAGTCCACCTTCATCAGCACGCTCGGCATGTGAGAAAAGCTATGACAACCCGCCACTTAATGCCTTTTTTAGGGCTCACAAAAGAGTAACCTACTCATTGTGGGCATTCGCAAACAACAAATGCAGAGAGCTGAACAAAGATATAAAAAACAGAATGAACAATATCAGAATGGCATTTGGAATTCTTCACAGTACGTCACAATCATCCGCATAAGAATATGCAAGAGGTGTGTACGTCCAGTAGCTCTGTATGGTGCAGAGTTTTGGTGGATAATTGAAAAATAAATGTCCAAATTGTAGTCTTTCCACATAACCTAAGAAAGGTTCCTAAAATTTTCTGAGAACTGCTTGTTTAGATCAACCAACAGGAAATGCACACCATCATAGCATGTCGACGCTGGAATGGGGTCAGCTTTGTCCTTAGAAGAGAACCCGACACGAGCATCACAACTAATATGCAGAGAGAATGTGAAAGAGAGGCTGACCTAAAACCATTTGGCAAACAACCATTGTTCTGTTCTGGTTCTAAGAATCAGCGTCACTGCACTCCGGGCATACCTATAAGTGCTCAGTCCCTTTCGGTAAATGGTGGAGGATGTGGATGCTTCCTGCAGCTCATTGAATGTACACATAAGCTCCATCCACTCTTTCGTCGCAGTCCGCTTGAACCTCGTTCGATATAAAATATCTGTAGTTTATGAATAGTATCGATCCAATTCATATATATATATATATGTGGTAACATCACTGTACTGCATGTTTTCATTTATCAGCATGCTAACCTTGAGCTCTGCTCTACCGTTGCACCACTCTCTGCATTCCCTGTCAAGGGTTATGTCTCTGTGGTAATCTGGCATTGTATTTCTAGTGTAAACCCATTTCTCCCCTCTGACAATCATCTCAACTGTGGTCACCTGTCCAATTGCTCTCTCTGTCTGTACTATCCATGACGTTCCTCTCTTGATCCCTTGATGTCTGAAGTGTTATTGTTCAGTGGCCACCTCTTGGTCATCACTCACATATAGGCTTTAGCCTGTACCAATTAATCACAGCACCGACCGTTAACCCGGGGAAGCAAACCCTTAGAAAATGCAGGAGGAAGCAGACCCTTATATAAAATGTATGCTGAAGTCGAATGCACTGCGCCGACAGGCGCAAAATAGAACCACAGTGCAACGCATACTGCCTTGAGGATTAAAGAAATAAGGCAAATACAACAAACAAACAAAAATTTAAAAAAAAAAAAAATTTATCTGGAAGTCCCAGACAGAAGTCCTAGGATGTACCATATTTTTAAGATTAGGTTCCCAGAACCAAACGCATCTCTTCATTTTGGAAACATTCTAACCGTTCGCACTGTAATCTTGATACTGTGAGGATGCCTAGTCCGTAATCCACAACAGACAGTATATGATGGTAAGCAGTCGTTAATCCAAGTTTGCCATAGTCTCGAGTGCACCCAGAAACCATAGAAGCTGATATATATCATGAACCAGAGTCGGGCCATCACATGAAGGATGGGTGAAGTTGAGGGAGATGTTGTTGCCATTAAAGACCCTGTAATGGGTGATGGTCACTGATCACTTTAACAGTCATTAACCAAGGATCTAAGAAGACTGGGGCATTTTTAATGAAAGTATTACTGAATTTAACATCTCATGTTGGGGAGGTAGACTAACGTCTGGTCAGGCACAATATACTGATCAGACATGTTAGTTAGGGTCAGGCAAAACATACTGGCCAAGACTCTCACCTCGGCTTAATAGTAGGCCTCCCTGGAAACAAGGTTGTTTTCGTGGCAGCCTGGCTAACAGGGTGAGGGATTGACGTGATCCCTGTAGAAGTAAGTGACACGCAAGTTGAAGCCAAGCATAGCACAACCGCCTGGAGGACCCCAGTCCACCTTCGTCAGCACGCTCAGGATGTGAGGAAAGCTACTGCAACTTAACGTCTTTTTCAGGGCACATAAATGAGTAACCTACTCATTGGGGACATTCGCAAACAACATCTCATGTTACTGATTTTTAGATTTCAGCTTGAAGATCTATAATTAGCTATAGAGATCGTGCTATGTCGTCAATATCTTCAGTGAAGGGCAATATAAAATGACAGACTACCACCGGGTCATTATCACTCTGCGGAGTTGTTGTTGTAAGTTTACTTATTTTTACTTATTTTTTCTGAATCCTGAAAAGTATGTTAAGTGACAAGTTGTTTGCAGTAGCGTTCCTCACATCCTTAGCGTGCTGATGTAGGTGCACATAGGTCCTCCAGGTGGTTGTGCCGTGCTTGGCTTCATCTGTGTGACGCTCATTACTATCGGGATCATTTCGATCCACATCTCATCAGTCAGACTGCCTTGAAAACAGCTTGTTTTCAGAGAAGACTACATGGAAGAGAGGTAGTGGGCTTGGTCAGTATATTGTGCCTGACCGGACTAGCGTCTCAGTTCTCCATCACTCCTATGGAGAGAATACAGAGACTGGTGCAGCAGGAAAGCGGACTTTGGAGTTTAACAAGAAATAAGTAAAGATGTCCAGGATTTTGGTCTGTGCTATGCGGTAATAGAGTCGTTTGGAGCCTCTCTGCTAGAACAATAGGCAGGGTCGTTGATGAGAGGAGTGGTGTACTTGACAAAATCCAGTCTCAGAATGGAGATTATGATAGTGGTCTATTGCTAAGAGGTGGCCATCTGGGACCTCTTTATTGAGGGCCGTAATTGTCTCGGACTCCCAATCCTTGCTTCGGAAGGTGCAGAGGGGCTGTCTGTGACATGAATGGATAGTGGACATAGAGACCTTGAACCTCATGGTACGTTTGTGGATCTACTGTTTTGGCCATGCTGGGGTTTGTGGGAATGAAAGGGCCGACATCCTGGCCTTAGGGGAACTCACAGTGGAGACATTGGGAGTGGATAGAGGGGACATTTTGAAGTTGACCAACGACTGCCTTTTGGATGTAAACACTATAGTTGATGAACCATCTTCACACGTTTGCTAGCATGTCACTACTTAAACAAAAATGACTTTTTCAATTTCTAATTTATTTCACTTCTGTTTTATGCAAAGTGATGTCTTCAAAACTGTTCAGGATAGCTCAGCCTATCTTGTCTATTCTAATGCTTCGCTACCGGGCATAAGTAGTTATCTGTTGAGGGTGAAATAAGCAAACATAGCCATCACACGACAACGTCACCAAAGTGACCTACAGTCCTCAGCTTAAAAACTCCTGGACTACTCCAGCAGTGAGAATAAAGTCGTACAACAGTAAAAAAACAGACAGTGTTCACAAAGCATCAAAGCTAAAGTGTTGGATTGCTCAATGTTATACTCCAAACATAATATGTTCTCAATACACATGTACGTGATAGTCTCAATCTTTATACTTCAGAACATTTGTATCAATTGAGCTGTGCCAAGATGACAGCGAGTTCCTAGGCTATGTGAAAGCTGTAGACAAGAGCTTTGCAGAGTTCAAACTTCCAGCCTATTATGAGGTAATTAGAGATCAAAGTCTAACATATGCATCTATACTCAACTGTAATTTATCAAATCACCAATAACATCAGCTGTGCCCATTGCTCCTTTCAGGGCATAGGCCATTGACAAGTTTGGTCTTGAGCTGCCATTTGTGCCTCTCTCCGAACTTCATTTTCACAGTGTCTTCTCATCTTTCGGTTCCGAACAGGACGGTCAAGAATCAATAGCCACTTGAACCACATCAATCCCCAGCACCTGCCCTTGTGCAGACATTACTCTCACCCTGATAAAACAGACACCTACTTATTGAGTGCAAGCTGCTTGCGGAAAGGAGGAAAAGACTCTTACAAGCACTGCCGACAATTACCATCACACTGTACGGGGCAGTGAAACAAATGAAGAAGACATGTATCTATATAAGAATGGCATTGGACTGCCAGTAGCAGGCTTGTTCAGCAGCTATGAGATAACAACAACACTTATCTTCTTCAGGTGTTTCTTGGTCCTCTTCTTCCCTTGTGGATTTTATTTGTCATTCTCCAAGTTTCTGCTTTGTACAGGAATACTGACATTGAAATGAAACAATCTTAACTTGGTATTGTTCTTATGTCACAGAATTTCCATAAATTAATTAACAGGAATGAGTAGCTTGTCATTCCAATTCTAACCCTTACATCTGGCCCTGTGCCCCTTGAGGTGCTGTCCAAATATGTGAAGGTGTCTACTTCTTTTATGTCACTACCTGCTTTGCCATCTTGTGAGCCATATCTCTTTATGAACCATGTCACTAAATGCTTTGTCACCTTATGGGCCATGTCACTTACCACTTTGTCACCTTATGAGCAATGTCACTTACCACTTTGTCACCTTATGAGCAATGTCACTTACTTTGTCACCTTGTGGGCCATGTCACTTACCACTTTGTCACATTGTGAGCCATGTCACTTACCACTTTGTCACATTGTGAGCCATGTCACTTACCACTTTGTCACATTGTGAGCCATGTCACTATCCACTTTGTCACATTGTGAGCCATGTCACTTACCACTTTGTCACATTGTGAGCCCTGTCACTAACTTTGTCACCTTGTGGGCCATTCCACTAACTTTGTCACATGCCTTGCATTGCAATAGAGCCAGGGGAACCTGGTCTACATTCTCAAGTACTCCTCATGATGTAAGAAGAGCCACTGTTAATCCTCAACTAAAGAAACATCAAAAGTTAACTCAGCAGAAGTAACCGGACAAACAACAAATGTCAATGTTAGTGCTTGGCATGACAAAGACGTTATGTATCAGACCGAAAGGTGCAAATATCGCAGTCAGGCTGTAAACTAGCGACTCAACGCATTCCTTTGTCCGGACTACATTCTGCTACTTGCAAAGCCCTGTTCAAGTCTTGGTAGGGGGGTAGATTGAGAACGAAGAAGAAGAAAAAGTGCTTGATAATAGCAGTCCACCGTTGTCAATGAGGACTGCCAGCATCATCCTTGTCACAGCTTTCCCTGATGGGTGTGTGTGCACATGTGGCTGAACAGGCCAATTAGGGCACGAAAACATATGTTGCATAACGGGCACACGAGGTCTGTGGACGGTGTTGGTGTTACCGATGTTTGTGATTTCCGGATCTCACATCTGCTCTTGGCTTTCACAACACGATGGTGGTCTTCACTGGTAGCTACACCTCCTTTGACTGCACTTCTCCAGCCAGATCTGTTTTGCACAAGACATTCCCAAGTAGTGACATCTATCTGGCAACTTTTCAGTGAGTCTCTCAGACTGTCTTTAAAAAAATGTTTCTTTGGGCATCCTCTCTCGCGCCATCCTTCCCTCAGCTCACTGTACAGGAGCTTCTTTGGGAGCCGTTTGTCTGACATACAAGTGAGGTGTAGACCATGAGCTTGATGGTAGTGTCAGTAAGAACTATATTCTTGTATATTTCAGAACCCATCCTTCCACATCAGCGTAGGATGGTGCTTGGGAGATGCTGTTGAGAGGATTTCAGATGACAAGCTATCTGAGGCTCAGGTAAGACACTTTTATCAACTGCATTATATTTAGCAAAGAGCATCTGAGAAGTAGTAGAGAGAATGCTTTGTATGACAAAGGTACTGAGTTTGAGCCTTGTCTTCAACATGATGCTGGCATCAGAGTTTCTGGGAGGCCTTCTTGTCATCAAGGATTGTTAAGGTTGTGAGTCAGGGTTTCTGGGAGGCCTTCTTGTCATCAAGGATTGTTAAGGTTGTGAGCCAGGGTTTCTGGGAGGCCTTCTTGTCATCAAGGATTGTTAAGGTTGTGAGCCAGGGTTTCTGGGAGGCCTTCTTGTCATCAAGGATTGATATGATGTATGCTGTTATCCATGGTTTTCGGATAGTCTTCTTGAGACCTAGCATTATGTTTGCAACTGTGTGCACAGACTGGGCTAACAAAGACCAGACAGATTCAACATCGTCTGGTAGGGTGTCCAAAGCTGCAAACTTGTTTTTGATGGATATGGAGTACTGAGCAGCTAGGAATGGATCAACTCATAAGAACTCTGTGTTGTTACTGGTTGTTGTTTTAGCTTTTTTATGATATCTTATCGTGATTGCAGTGCTGGCAATAAGCAAGTATGGTCAGTGTCAGCAGGGGCCTCAATCCCGCAATACACCTATAGGAGCTTTTACAGTCAGGGTTTCATGAGGGAATGTGGTCTAACAGAAGTCAACCAAATTGCATCACTAAAAGTGGAATTCAACATGGAAAACACAGGACCCAATTCAATATTGGACTACTCTTTGCAGACAACCGAAACCTACCGTGCACAGATGAAAATAGACTGGACATTCATATGAATACACTTTCCACGGCCTGTGAAAGGTATAACATGAAGATTAGCACATCAAAGACAGAAATCCTACAACAACATAACCTTACAATGACAAACATACCACACTTCAGGGGGCACAGATACTTCAGATGTAAGGGCAAGAATTGGAAGGTCAAGGGCAACATTCCTGTTACTAACCTTTACCGCACCGCGGGTGTACGTCAGCCACGCATTCACCCTGCATCTTTTATTTATGAATAATTAAGCACGGGGACCGTACAAATAGCCATTATTTTACTGCTGAATACACCACGCACATCTACACAGGTTTTTGCTGGTTGAAAAATTATATGTTTGATTACAAATGGATTTTGAACGATTTATTTTCTAATTATGCGGATTGGGGGCAGCTGATTTTTTTGAGAAGGGGAAAGTATGTTGTTGTAAAATATTTTGTGAGGTAGATCTGTTTATTTTGGTTATTTAGATGTAATAAATACGCTTGAATTGGATACTAACAGTTGTGTCGATATTATAAATACATTAGCGATACGTTGTTGTGGTTTCCATGGATTTCTAGCGGTCGAGTACAAATTCAAAAAAAGTTTTTGCCTATTTTCACGTTCATCTTCTTGAATCTCAGAAATTAACAAAGACACACCAAAAGCAATAATACCAACTAAGGTCTTTATTCAATTGTGCCACAACACACAATAAAATCATATCTAAGGACCAACACAAAGAAAGGTTACATGCTCTCAAAGTGAACAACCATTGGACATTTGTGAAATTTGTGAAATGCGATATGGTAAATAATAACATGGAAATCTAGGGAAATAAATACTAATACCAAGTTAAGATTGTTCAATTTCAATGTCAAGTCAGTACTCCTGTACAAAGCAGAAATGTGGAATACGACAAAGGCAATACAGAGAAAACTCCAGCCTTTGGTCAATAAATGTCTGCAGAGGATAATGGGTACAGACTGGTATAACATAAACTCTACGCAATACTTAATGACGCAAATGGTCGGAAAAGTAAATCAGTTTTGTCTTTTAAAGTGCCAAGAAATATCAATTGGTGAACAGGACATAAATAATCTACGATATGCTGATGATATTGTATTGATAGCCCAGAATGAAACCGACTTGCAGGAAATGGTAGTCATGGTAGTTCAGCAAAGTGAAAACAAAGGCCTCAGCTTAAATAAAAATAAATTGGAAGTGACGAAGAAACTGACTCTCCAAAATGCTGCGTCAAAGTGAAGGGGACCGAATTGAGACAAGTTAACTCATTCAGATACCTGTGCACATACATAATATCAAGTGGAAGGTGCAATTTTGAAGCTAAATGCAGAATAGCAGTAGCAAAATCGGTCTTCCACAACATGAAAGGAATATTGTGCAACAAAACTTTGTCGCTGGAATTGAGAAAGAAAGTTCTTGAATTCTATATGAAACCAGTACTGGCATATGGCAGTGAATCATGGACCATTAGCAAACAAGCGCTTAGATCTTTGGAAGCAATGGAGATGTGGTTTTACAGAAGAATGCTGGGAATCCCATGGACTGTAAAGAAGACTAATGGTACAGTACTCGAGGAGCACACACACAAAGACAACTAATGGTACAGTACTCGAGGAGCACACACACAAAGACAACTTATTGCAAGGATCAGAACAAGACAGTCATCCTTTTTTGGGGATGTTATGAGAAGAGACGGCTTAGAGCACATCGTGACAACAGGAAAGATAGCAGGACAGAGGAAGGCAGAGAGAGAAGATGCTGGACAGCCTGAGAGAATGGCACGGGCGACAATCAACAACAGAATTAGTAAAAGGAACACGTGATAGAAGTGGATGGAGGTCCATGATCACCAACCGGTAGGGCACCTGATGATGATGGTGCCCATTCTGAACAAGAAGTTTTGGGTTTATAAGATTGGTACAGCATGGGTTATTTTGTATCTTATTGTTTGTTATAGTGACGCATTTTCATAGTGACCAAGATGGTGGTACCTTTTTGTGTACTCCACAAAAGAAAGTCACAAATGAACGATTTGGTTTGTCTTGAGTTATATACTGGATGAGATTCAAACTGTAAATACAGAGTCTGGACACATGCTACTGGTGTGTAGGATGTTATTACTAGTTACTGTGTATTTTGTCATCTAGAGGCAATCAGGAATAATGCGATTGTCATTATTTTCCTGTGAATTTGATATGAACATAGTGACTGTGTGGATTTGATGGTTGTCTACTAAAACGCTGTTGACTTTGTTTGTGATATTTATCATCCTCATGTCATGTGATATTTCATAGTCAGGGTGGTGCAAATGGATTACCAGCAATGGTCAACTAGCTATTCAGTTGTCATTACCATTGTTGAAAATTGTGTGACTTGTATCTTTGGTTCAAGCACATCATCACAATTTGACTGGATTACCTCTGCTGCCTCCTGTGGGTCTCACGCAAGCCAGCTTAATCATAATGTGTCTGTCACTATGTGAGTGGCTTTGACTTTCACTGTGTGACAACACTTTGTGAATATCTGGAACATTTTTTTCTTCTTCTGCGTTCATCATATTTCTTTATTCCCCAGGGCGGTGTGCGTTGTACTGTGGTTTTTATTTTGCACCTGTCGGCCCAGTGCATCCGACTTCAGCGTGCATTTTATGTAAGGGTCTGCCTCCTCCTGCATTTTCTAATGGCTGGTGCTGTGATGGGGATCGAAACCCAGCACCTTCGAATTGTGAGCCGTGTCACTTAACCTCTAGCCTACGCCATCCCCCTCCTGGAAAAAATGACAAATGACAATTTGTTACAAACATAGAGATTTAACTCTGGTCGTACTGCATTCCCAACATATTGGATGTTACACCCCTACTGCCTTGTGGGATACCTGTTTGTGGCAAAGGCTTTGAAAGTAAACCTTGAGGAAACAAATCTTCATCCTGTGCTATCTCCAGTTGTCTCGATAATGTCTTGCCACTGGCCAAAGGTAGGTCAAGACGAGAGTGAGGTTGACAAATTGTGCAAATCTTCCTGACTTTAATCCAAATCACAGCGCAAGTCACTCTTTCACCCATTTCAGCGGACAGAGCAAAAGTTTTCCAAACAGCTGTTCAGAGAGAGTGATCATCATCACACGTGGAGTACAAACATCATCATCATCTTGTATTTTTAATATAGCCCTCAAAATATTTCAGCAATTGTAACTCAGATTTTTCCGTAGTATGCAATCAAAATAGCACATTTGATTTTTTCTCCAGGAAATGCTAGGAGAATTTGTGGCTGCAAATCCAGATCTGAGCTTTGTGTATGTTCATCAGATCAGCTGTCTATCTGGGTGCAGATCCTTTGTGATAACACTGCAGGACTCGAACACATAGCAGATGCCAGAATTGTGTGGGTGATCATTTTTGCCAGGGTGGCTAAAAAACAAGTTTCTGTTCAATCTTCCAGCTCCTTTGAGACATGTACCATGTCAGAATGAGCAATTCCATCTTTTTCCATATGTTACTTCCATATGTATTTGGTGTTTTCTGCATCTTCTGCCCTGAATGTTCTTGAAGAACTCATAAGGGCATCTCAAAGAGCTTTGAACTCGTGACACCCATATGCTGGTGTGTCTGTAAACTCCCCGAGCCACCCATGATTTGGTGTGATAGGGGGATCATTATTTTAAGGTGAATTTAGGGCAGCACTGCTGGGATTTGGGCCATAATATCGTGACATCTAAACAGTACATACATTTCTGGAGATAACAAATACAGCAGCAACCACAGACTGCTTTGTTCAACACATTTTCGTGATAGAAAGTAGTTTCAAAAACTATGGAGGCAAATATCGCCCTCAAGGCTATCACGTCGAAATACAAAAGAACACTAAACCAAATAACAAGAGACAGCTGGAAAAACAAAACAGAAAGCCTCAATTTAGATAAAGAAGGGAACAAACTATGGAAGTTAGACAGAGCCATGAATGACAAAACACCATCAAATAAACAAATTACCATCAAGCAGGGCGAAAACATGCTTACTGGAAAAAAAGCAGCAAACGCCTTTATAGAAAATTGTGCCAGAGCAAACCACATTGTGCAGTAACAAATGCGAGGAACATGGCAGAACGAGAAAAATCCGTGGAGGCAAACATCGCCCTCAAAGCCGCCGCGGCGAAGTACAAACACACTCTCAAGCAAACAGCAAGAGAAAGTTGGAAAAATAAAACGGAAAGTTTAAACCTGGACAAAGAAGGGAACAAGCTATGGAAGCTAGTCAGAGCCATGAACGACGAAACCCCGTCAAATAAACAAATTACTATCAAGCAAGGCGAAAACTTGATCACAGGTAAGAAAGCCGCAAACGCCTTTGTCGATCACTATGCCAGAGCAAACCACATCGAGGTCCCTGCAGATAAGCATACAGACATTAGCGAAGAGCTAAAGGGGCACGAAAACATAAATACGGCTCCTGAAGAGCACATGATGGCCAAACTAACAATGCGCGAAATGGAAGAGGCTATGAGAACACTAAAGAGAAGGAAATCTCCCGGAAAAGACGGGATAACAAACGAAATGCTGATGGGGCTGGGCCAAACAGCGAAGGAAAAACTACTATCAGTCCTGAACCAAAGCTGGAAAAGGGGTATTGTACCCCAGGCATGGAAAGATGCAATACTGGTACCAGTACCAAAAACAGGAAAGGACAAAACAGATCCGAATGGATACAGGCCCATAAGCCTACTGAGCTGTGTCGGCAAGCTGATGGAACGGATGATAAACACCAGACTGATGTGGCATCTGGAAGAAAAACGAATACTAATTCCACAGCAAGCCGGCTTTAGACAGCACAGATCCACTGAGGACCAGGTCATCCTCATAGCCCAGGAGATAGAAGATGCCTACCAGGCACAGAAACACACAGTAGCTGTTTGGGTGGATCTGGAAAAGGCATTTGACAAAGTCTGGAAGGATGGACTTAGAGTCAAGCTAAGAAGAAGTGATGTTTGTGGGAAGATGTACAAGTGGATCAACCACTACCTCAAACAAAGAACGGCCAGAGTCCAAGTACAAGGGCAGATGAGCAAAAAGGTGACACTCGAGCAGGGAGTACCCCAAGGGGGAGTACTGTCACCCACACTCTTCCTGGTATATATAAACGATATTACAGAGAATATACCAAGAAGAGTCCATAGCTCAATGTTTGCAGACGATCTGGCTATGTGGACCTCTGAAAAGAATCTCACCATAGCAAGAAATCGGATGCAAACGGCCCTAACATCGCTGGAAGAGTGGGCGAACTCATGGCTGGTCAAAATAAACGAGGAGAAAACCACGTGCACAATATTCTCGCTCTCATTAAAACCCCAAAGTACCAAATTAAGCCTAAATGGCAAAATCCTGCAGCCAAACGACAACCCAACCTATCTGGGAGTCACATTTGATCGGCGCATGACATGGAAAAGTCAGATTGAGAGAAACCGAATGAAAGCCAGAGAAAGAATGGCGATCATGAGGAAACTTGCTGGCACAAGCTGGGGAGCAGACGAAGGCATACTAAAGAAACTGTACACTGGAAGAGTGAGACCAGTTCTCGAGTATGGCATCGCGGCATGGACAACAGCAGCGAAGGCGAACTTCGATAAAGTTAACAAACTTCAAAACCAAGCTATGAGAATCATAACTGGTGGCATGAAGTCAACGCCAATTGTAGAACTTGAAAAGATTACAAAACTGCAATCCATGACCGACAGAAGAGACTGCAGAGCCCAGCTGCAGTCAGAGAAACTCCGAAGACTGACGGACCATCCAATGTACCAGAGGCTAAACAATTTGGGAACTGGGAAACTAAAGCGGAGAAACTTTGCAGAAATAGCCAAAGCAAAGATGCACGAAGACCCCATAAACGCACTAACAACACCAAAACCCATCACTACTGTACGAAAACCTACTTGGAGGCAGGACATATTTCCAGAGGTGGTAGAAAATATACCAGGTATTGCAAACAAAAACTGCCAGACCGAAAAAGAAAGGAGAGACACTACCCTAAGCTTCATAACGAAAAGCTACCCAAGCATGGACTGGACCCATGCATACACCGACAGTTCTGTAACAAACACTACACAGAACGGAGGGGCAGGAGCATTCCTGAACCTACCAAATGGCAGAAAAATAACACTGTCATTCGCTACTGGTAAGTACACAAGCAATTTCAGAGCGGAGGCAGAGGCACTGAGGGCGGCAGTGGAAGAAATGGCAACACACAGTGAAAATGAGAGCCACATAGTCTTGTTGACAGATGCTCTCGCCGTAGTCACAGCGCTAAAAAGCCAGAAAAACACTGAGCTTAATGACTTAAGAGCAGCACTCTGCAAACTGTGCCAGCTGTCCGCACCAAAAAGGGTAGTGGTACAGTGGGTCCCGTCACACTGCAACATCCAAGGCAACGAGGAGGCAGACAGACTGGCAAAAGAAGGTGCAAGGCTACCACAAACAGATACCAGTATGACGTACGAAGAGTCAAAACGGCTTATCAAAGCCAGGTACATTACCAAATGGGAAACCGAACATACTGGTTACACCAAAAACGATGCCTATTACCAGTTGAACCGAAGAGAGCAGGTCGTTGTCTTCAGACTTCGCACTGGCCACAATAGACTGAGGTACCACCTATTCAACAAATTGAAGATAGGGTGTACCGACGAATGCCCGTGCGGTACTGGTAAAATGACTACTGAACATCTGCTGCAGAACTGCCCGACATACGGGGATCAGAGAGAGCAGATGTGGCCATTGCCAGTGGAACTGCAAGACAAGCTCTATGGTAGTGGCGAGAGTCTCAGGACGACCGCCGCTTTTTTCGAAAAAATAATGGTTGCTGTCTGACTGTGTACGCAGAAGAAGAAGAAGAAGAAACCACATTGATGTCCCTACAGACAGGCACACAGACATTAATGAAGAGCAAAAGAGCCATGACAACATCAATATGGCACCAGAGGAGCACATGATGGCAAAACTAACAATGAATGAAATGGATGAGGCCATGAGAACTTTAAAGAAAAAGAAATCGCCTGGAAAAAATGGGGTAACAAACGAAATGCTGATGGGGTTGGGCCAAACAGCAAAGAGGAAGTTACTATCAGTCCTGAACCAAAGCTGGAAAAGGGGAATTGTACCGCAGGCATGGAAAGACGCTGTACTTATACCAGTACCAAAGAAAGAAAAAGATAGAACAGATCCAAATGGATACAGGCCTATCAGTCTACTGAGCTGTGTAGGAAAACTGATGGAGCGTATGATAAACACCAGACTGATGTGGCATCTGGAAGAAAAACACATACTAATTCCACAGCAAGTAGGCTTTAGACAGCACAGATCCACTGAGGACCAGATCACTCTCATAGCCCAGGAAATAGAGGATGCTTACCGGGAGAAAAAACACACAGTAGCGGTTTGGCTGGATTTAGAGAAGGCCTTTGACAAGGTGTGGAAAGAGGGACTTAAAGTCAAGCTACGAAGAAGTGAAGTTTGTGGGAAAATGTACAGATGGATCAGCCACTACCTCGACAACAGAACAGCCAGAGTTAAAGTACAAGTGCAGATGAGCAAAAAGTTGATACTTGTTAGTGAGTACCCCAAGGGGGAGTACTGTCACCCACACTCTTCCTGGTGTACATAAACAACATCACAGAGAATATAACAAGAAGAGTCCACAGCTCCATGTTTGCAGACGATCTGGCTATGTGGACCTCTGAAAAAAATCTCACCATAGCAAGCAATCGGATGCAGCAGGCCCTAACATCGTTGGAGGAGTGGGCGAACTCATGGCTGGTCAAAATAAATGAGGAAAAAACAACCTGTACGATATTCTTGCTTTCAAATAAACCCCAGAACACCAAAATAAGTCTTAACGGCAAATATCTGCTGCCGAACGACAACCCAAACTACCTGGGAGTCACATTTGATCGGCGCATGGCATGGAAAAGTCAGATCGAGAGAATCCGAATGAGAGCCAGACAAAGAATGGCAATCATGAGGCAACTTGCTGGCACAAGCTGGGGAGCAGACGAAAGTATACTAAAGAAACTGTACACTAGAAGAGTGAGACCATTTCTTGAGTATGGCATTGCGGCATGGACAACAGCAGCAAAGGCGAACTTTGATAAAATTAGCAAACTTCAAAACCAAGCCATGAGAGTTATAACAGGAGGCATGAAGTCAACGCCAATTGTAGAACCGGAAAAGATTACAAATCTGCAATCCATGACCGACAGAAGAGACTGCAGAGCCCAGCAGCAAGCAGAGAAACTCAGAAGACTGACAGATCATCCAATGCATCAGAGACTAAATAGATTTGGAAATGGGAAACTAAAGCGGAGAAACTTTGCAGAAATAGCCAAAGCAAAGATGAGCGAAGACCCTATGAACACACTAACAACACCAAAGCCCATCCCTACTGTACGCAAACCTACCTGGAAGCAGCATATCATTCCGGAGGTGGTAGAAAATATACCAGGTATTTGAAACAAGAACAGTCAGACTGAAAAAGAAAGAAGAGACATAACCCTGAGGTACATAACGAAAAAGTACCCAAGCATGGATTGGACCCATGCATACACCGACGGTTCTGTAACAAACACAACACATAACGGTGGGGGAGGGGTATTCCTGAGCCTACCAAATGGTAGAAAAATAACACTGTCAGTGGCAACTGGAAAATACTCAAGCAATTTCAGAGTGGAGGCAGAAGCACTGAGGGCTGCAGTAGAAGCAGTGCTGACAGGCAAAAGAAATGAAAGCCAGATAGTCCTGTTTACAGATGCCCTGGCCGTAGTCACAGCACTAAAAAGCCAGAAAAATACTGAACAATGACTTAAGAGCAGTACTCTGTCAACTATGCCAGCAGTCTGCACCAAAAAGAGTAGTGGTACAGTGGGTTCCATCCCACTGTAACATCCAAGGCAACGAGGAGGCAGACAGACTGGCAAAAGAAGGTTCAAGACTACCGCAACCAGATTTTAGTGTGACCTACGAAGAGTCCAAAAGGCTTATTAGAGCCAGATACATGGCCAAATGGGAAACAGAACATACTGGCTACACACAAAAATGATGCTTATTACCAGTTGAACAGAAGAGAGCAGGTCGTGGTCTTCAGACTCCGCACAGGCCACAACAGACTGAGGTACCACCTATTCAATAAACTGAAGATAGGTGGCACTGACGAATGCACTTGTGGTACCAGGAAAATGACCGCTGAACATCTGCTGCAAAACTGCCGACATACGAGGACCAGAGAAAGCACATGTGGCCATCACCAGTGGCAACACTAGACAAGCTCTATGGCAGTGTCGACAGCCTCAGGACGACCGCTGCTTTTTAAAAAAAAATACAGGTTAAAATTTGACAGCGTACGAATAAGAAGAAGAAGAAGATACAGGCTGGCCGAAGATGGATATGTCGGACCGAACGGCGCAAATCTCGCGGTCAAGCTGTATACTAGCGACACAGTGCATTCCGTTCTTCATACTACATCCTGCTTCTTGCAAAGCCCTATTCGGGACTTGGTAGCGGGAGATTGAGAATGAACGCAGAAGAGGAAGATCATACAGGTAAAGTGAGTGAGCAAGTTCAGGTAGCAGTGAAAAAGGCAAATGCAATGTTAAGTATGATAAAAAGAAATATTAAAATGGAAGCAAGAAAGTGATAGTCAAACTTTAAAAAAGCTTTAGTTAGACCTAGATTGGAGTACTGTGTACAGGTGTGGAGTCCTTATCATAGAGGAGATATAAACATGATGGACAGGATACAAAAAAGAGCGACAAAGCTGATAGTGGGATTCCAGAAAGACAGTATGAGGAAAAACTCAGTTGAAAATAAAGCGTTGCAATGGAAGTGTTGGTTTGTTTTGGCTACACTGGTGATACAATCACATTTCATTTCGTACAAATATAGTGTCGCTTTATTGATTACAAAAAATGAACTCGCTCTATGACTATGTAAATTTAGTGGCGCTTACAACTGTAACGCAAACAGGCAGCAGCTTTTTTCCAATCTCAACTATTTATTTATTGACAACATAATAGAATAGAATATATTGATCAGATTTTAGAACAAAAAATTAGAAGAACCTTAACCTTTACCACACTGAACAATAAAAGTACGGAAGTTCCCACTGAACAATAAAAGTACGGAATTTACCAATGAACAATAAAAGTACGGAATTTACCAATGAACAATAAAAGTACGGAATTTACCAATGAACATGAAAAAGTACGGAAGTTCCCACAGCAGCTGAATTATTTTTCAGCGCGTATCGTTTTTCTAGGTTGTTCACTTAATGTATTTTTTGTTGTTGTAAAAATATGATTTGTTTGTGTGTAGAGACATAAATGAATAAAGAACCTGTTGGTGTTATTGTTTTTGTTGTGTGTGTGTTAGTTTCTGAGATACAATCAGATGGGGGGGGGGGGGGGCTGCAACTATGGGTCTGGAATCACTGCAATGTGAACTGCTTTGCACCAACTAAAGGCTGCTTTTGATGCTTTTCCATCAAATGCTCCAAATTATTGTTGCTTCTACAGACTGTATGTCCCCTTTAAGCTTTAGACCAGTTCTCTTCAACCTTTACCTGGTGCCCACTTTTAGAACTTTCGTGAGGGTAAATTTTCCTGACCGCCCATTAAAATCTAAATTGAAGAAAACTGTCGTCGTCCACTGAGTCTGTATTTTGGATGTTTTTAACCTTAAGTGCGCCTGTGTATTTTTGATGTTTTTAACTTTAAGTGCGCGGCTGGTCAAAATTATTTTGATACACTCTGCCTACAAAATTGGAAACAATTTTTTTTACAGAGACTCTGTCCATAGACATTTTTTTATGCTGGATACGTCACGTCCATCTACACAGGTTTCTTTGCCGGTAAAAGTATTGTACGTTAGATTACAAATGGATTTTGAACTATTTATCTTCTAATTACGCCAACTTTTTGTGAAAGGTCAAGTAGGTTGCTGAGAAAGATCTTTATCGAGTAGATCTGTTTATTTTGTTTGTTTAGGTGTAATAACTACGTTTGAATTGGAAACTAACAGTTGTGTCGATATTATAAACACAGTATTGATACGTTGTTCTGGTTTCCATGGATTTCTATAACTGCGACTAGGCCTAGTGGTCGAGTCCAAATTTTTGTGTTTTTTCAATAAATTTTCGCCTTTATCTTTTTGTATCTCAGAAACTAACAAACACACAACAAAAACAATAACACCAACAAGTTCTTTATTTAATTGTGTCTTTACACACTAGAAAAATCATGTTTATTGACCAACAGACAGAAAAGTTAAAAGCTTTGAAAGTCAACTACCATAGCACAATATAAAGTTGCGAAAATTTTCACCAAAAAAATGTAGCGTGCTAAAAGTCATGTAGCATGTTGTTTACAGAACGTCGCTGCCATCACAGCACGGATGAAAGAAACTTAATCTCTTGCCAAATCTCCAGCCTGCTCAATCTCCTTCTTGGTTTGCCTCTGCCTCTTTTTCCCGGCACCAAATCTTCCGTTACCGTTCTCTCAAGACCGTTCTATCTTTTGAGGTGGCCAAAGTATTTAAATTTTCTGTTCATGATTAAATTTATGAACCAGTTCTGCTCTTTGCCCAACTCTTGTCGAATGTCCGCATTCTTCCTCTTTTCGGTCCAGGGTATTTTGAGAACCTTTCTATAACATTTGGACTCGAAGTCCCTGTTTCACAGCCATATGCTGTCACGGGGAAAAACACAGGTTCTCAAAATTTGCACTTTTGTGGATTTGCTGATATTATGCGATAGTTTTCCTGGGTATTGTTTTCAATACAGAATGTAATTATTCTGCTACCGCCCGCCTAAAAGCTAAAATCGCCCACTAGTGTGCGGTAGCACCCAAGTTGAATCGCACTGCTTTAGAGGATCCTGGGCATTGTAGATCTTATCCCTAGACGTTGACCACATTGTCACCTCCCATGGCACTATAATAGTTATGCAGTGGATCCCTTGACACTCATTAACTTTACCACTCTACATTCAAAATTACACATTTTCCTGTCATTGAATTACTTTTCAGGACCTCACAATGTTTAACTATGTTTGCTACTTTGAGAGCCTGTAACATTTTTATTTGATGCTCTTTTGATATGATTTGTTTGTGAGTAGATAAATAAATTAATAAAGAATTCAGTGTTATTGTTTTAGTTGTGTTAGTTTCTGAGAAAAAAAAATTAAGGTGATAGTGTTGAAAACAAACAACACACTTAGACTCCTCCGCTTCCAGCGTCCCTTGGTTAAAAATCAAAATTTTAAAAATCACATACAACGGATTACCGATGTTTGCTGTAATGGCTATGTCTGTCACTTATATGTCTTTAAACATAAATTATTGTAACTAAATAAATAATCTAAACAGGTCTACCTCAGAAACTTAACTTCCCCCATTCTCAACGATCGGTGAATCTTTAAATCCGAGTGAAAAACGTAAATAATTTCAAAACGCCTAAAACTAATTCCACGATTGCCATTGGTAGTATCATGACAGATGTCGGAACTCTCTACAATCTAAAGAGCAGTATTGTTCAGATTATTATTATGTAGCTGTTCGTTTTTACTTTGATTAGAACGACCGCCGCTATGCACGGACAATGTAAGTCACAGACCGATGGCCCATGTGCCTTATTTTCATGACGCCGGTCACTTTGCACTGACTCTCGAGCCATAAAAGCAAAGGTAAAGGTCAGTCCCATGGCAACAATTGTTGTCTGGAATGAAGATAACTCCTCATGTGCAAAGCTGCAGCCTATGTGAGGTGAGGTCATTTGAAAACCTTGAACAACTCTCCACCACATCAACCTTCATCCAGAGAACTTGACTTCACGTGTAGATGTATTTTTTTTTTTAACCTTTACCACGCCAGAAAAAACAATAATGTATTCTTCCTGCAGCTGATTTATCATTCGTCACGTTACGCCATGGTTGTTTATTTTGAGAACCTCGAATCTTTATTTTTGTGTGTGTGCCTAGAGACATATATTAATAAAGAACTTCTTGGTGTTATTTTGTGTATGTCAGTTTATGAGATACAAGAAGATCAAGGTGATAGTGGTGAAAAATAGCACAAACACCTCACCTGGTAGCCACACCACTTGGTTAGAAAGAAAAAGAAAAAATATTTACAGAAAAACGTACTAATACTACTATCGATGTTTACTGTAATGGCTATGTCTGTCACTTCGACTATAAACGTAATTATTGTATATACATAAACAGACTAAATAGATCTACCTCAGAAAAATCAGTTACAGAAACTTAACTCCCCCATTCTCAATAATGGGTGAATCTTCAAATCCAAGCAAAAAACAGAAGAAATTCTTTTAAAAATTCTAAAACAAATTTTAAAATCACCATTGTTTTCATCTAACTGTACATGATGGAAGTTGGAACTCTGCACAATCAAAAGAGCAGTATGTTCAGCCGTTTCTATGGCATTAACTCAGTAGTTTATATACAATTAAGCGATGACCCTAGAGCAGGCGCAGAATTTCTACCACGGTACAGAATGAACGGATCACAATTTCACGACACTGGTATCGTACAGGTTAAAAAACATGCAGAATGAGAAAAAGAGCCAGACAAGACAATAAAACAAAGAAACAATTCCAAACAGAGGTTTTTCTGTCTTCATTTTTCTGATAGTTTCTCATTTTGTAATTTATTTATTTGTACTCTGTGAAATAATCTAGAAGTTGTTATGCAGGGTTGGATATGTTTTCCATGTAAATGGCTCCTGATATTTTGTGAAAACACAATTAAAATATACATTTGATTTGGTGAGAAGTCATTGTTTGCATTTATTTACTGTCATGTGATATAGGAGAGTTAGACATAGTGAGGAAGGTGTTATGCTATGCTATCAGCTGTTTTCTGTCCTTGGGCCAGAGAGGCTGTCTTATAAGTTGTCTTCTGTTCTTGGGCCAGAGAGGCTGTCTTATAAGTTGTCTTCTGTTCTTGGGCCAGAGAGGCTGTCTTATAAGTTGTCTTCTGTTCTTCGGTCAGAGAGGCTGTCTTATAAGTTGTCTTATATGCTTGAGCCAGAGAGTCTGTCTTATAAGTTGTCTTCTATTCTTGAGCCAGAGAGGCTGTCTTATAAGTTGTCTTCTGTTCTTGGGCCAGAGAGGCTGTCTTATAAGTTGTCTTATATTCTTGGGCCCGAGACATGATGTTCAAACATATGCTTGGACTAAAGAGAGGCCTGATATCCTGTCAGCTGTCTTCTATCCTTGGTCCAGACAGAGAGGATTAATATCCTGTCAACTGTATTCTATTCTTGGACCAGACAGGCTCACTATCATGTTAACTGCCTTCTATCCTTGACCAGGCAGAGAGGCTTAGTATCCAGTCAACTGTCATCTATCCTTGGACCAGGCAGAGAGGCTTAGTATCCAGTCAACTGTCATCTATCCTTGGACCAGGCAGAGAGGCTTAGTATCCAGTCAACTGTCATCTATCCTTGGACCAGGCAGAGAGGTTTAGTATCCAGTCAACTGTCATCTATCCTTGGACCAGGCAGAGAGGTTTAGTATCCAGTCATCTGTCATCTATCCTTGGACCAGGCAGAGAGGTTTAGTATCCAGTCAACTGTCTTCTATCCTTGGAACAGACAGAGAGGTTTAGTATCCAGTCAACTGTCATCTATCCTTGGAGCAGACAGAGAGGCTTACTATCTTGTCAGCTATCTTCTATCCTTGGACTAGAGAGTCTCGCTATCATGTCAGATGTCTTCTATCCTTAGTCTAGAGGGAGACATGATATCCTGTCTGCTGTCTTCTATCCTTGGTCTAGAGAGAGGCATGCTATTCTATAAGCTGTTTTTTATCCTTTGGTCAGAGAGAGAGACATGCTATCCTATCAGCTCGAATCATCCCACAAACGAATGCACCTTCCATGGTTTACAGTGATGAAGAGATTGAAGAATACCATGATGGCGGATAAATTACCAAGTACAGTGGCATCAACCAATATTTTAATTGTTATGGGCGGGGAGGGGGGCACGACATGTCTGACTGCTGTTGTCATGATCGCTTGCGATGGACGGCTATTACTTTTGTCCAGTTGGTTTTTCTATAGTTCGAGTAAGACTTTCTCCCTTTCCTGCATTTATATTATTTCTCTATAGTGATCTTATTTTTCTTTTGTCCTACTACCCTTGTCATACAGTGTCGCAGAGAGGCTAGATGCGTAGATTTCTTGTTATCGCCAGGTGGGAGACTTGTGCTGCCATTAGGTGTAACTTCCTGAGTGTGTCAGAGACATCCTCGATCGACCGACGTCGAGGTCTGTCTCTTGCTCGTGAACCGGATATCTGCATATGATATGCTCTTGGTGCAGGATGGTCATAATGCATTCTGACTAAGGGACCAAACCATTTGATTTGTTGGGAGTTAATGTAGTTACTAGCTGGGTTTGTTTGTCTCCCACTGTCTACCTCAGCGTGGTGTTGAGGATTCGTTCACGGATTGTCTTTCCGGCTGCACTTCCCACACATGTGTTTCTAGAAAGGACCAAGATTGACATTGGTAAGCACAATGTAGGAAAAATAGTGTATTTATCAGCTTCCTCTAAGCTGAAAGAAGCACTTTAGGGTGTTTCAAAATTGGTGCAACTTGATAGTGGACACTGTTCGCCTTCTGAATTCTATGTGCAATCTCTCTGTCCACTCTACCATCATCGGTGAACAACTATAGCGATGAGAATAGATATGTAATCACTTCCAATATCTACCAGGACATTGTATACGCAAACATCTGTAATGTCAGCTTACATCAAGATGAGGTTAGGTCAGCTAGTCGTGCCCCTACTTCTGTGGAAATGAAACAAAATTAGAGCAACAGTTTAAAAGACCGTGTCATCGCACATGCTTGAGCAATGAAAGTGTTCTGCTTTATACAATAAATAAATGTAGAAACCAACACACTTAACACAGTACCTACCATAGCACTCAGTATCAAGATTGTCCAAGATATGTCTTTTAATGTTTATATTAAGACTTTCTCAGTTAATACAAAGTCATTACATTGGCTTTCTTGTAATGGAAAGATTGAGAGATGGTCCCAGGTAGAACATTTGTTACGTTACCGTTTATGCAAAGATGTAGAAGAAAATGTTGATGACTACCTCACAAAAACCCATGAGAAACCAGTGCAGGTTATCAATTTATTGTCTACTTTAAATAACACAGAGAGTGATGTTACATACTGAAATCTACAGTTTCTGGATGAGCAGCTGGTGTTGATAAGATCTCATGATAGCAGAAAATGATATAGTAACAGAACCCAGTGTTTCACATTTATGGCTTATATCAAATCTCCCACCTGCTATAAGTTTTTACAAAAATCAAAGTTGTTGTGTCTTCCACATCCATCAACACTTAAAAACCTGATCTCCACCATGTCAAGATCAACTGAGTTTGATATAGGCAAATATTTACAGGCTAAAAGCAGCCACTTGTCTTCAAGAGAAAGAGTAGTTGTAATTGAGATGGATGAAAGATGGATGAAATCAGATGGATGAAATTGATGTAAAAACTGCTTTGAAGTACACAGGAGGAAAACTGATTGGGACAGCCTCCAATGCAAAAGAAAGGGCCACTACTGTGCAGGCATTTATATCATCATCAATGTTCAGCAACTAAACTGAGGTAGTAGGGCTATTCCCCAATAAAAAAGATGACAGCGGGTGATCTGCAGGCCAATTTGCTTCAAACTATACAGTGTGTGCAGTCTGCTGGATTTACTGTACTAGTTGTTATTGCTGATATTGGGGATTCTGTGGCAAAGTGGTTAAGCCGTCGGCCTCGTGACTAGGTGGTGTGGGTTCAACTCTGGACTCCGCCGTCTTTTCACGGGTGCTTGATGCGGAATCCTCTGCATCTCGTAGTCGCCCCCTAGTCGTCTTGTCCTTGACTTGCCACTGGGGTTGGGCGGCTCGAGATGAGAGAGTGAGGATAAAAAGTAGCGCAGTTAATCTTTGCTAAAAATAGCGCTAGCAAAATTAATTATGCCATCATCGTCTAAGAGTATTTTTTTTTGGGTTAAAATTGTTTCCTACAGTACTGCTGTATGGACTTTTGTCATTTAGGATTTGTAGCAGTTCGTTGTCCTCCCTTTGTATGCCTAAAATGTTTGTTGTATTATGTTCCCAGTGGGATATTTCTCTCCAGTAGCAACATGTTTTACGAATGGTCCGCTGGGATCTTTGTGTATGACAAGGACATGAATAGTACCCCTGCCCCACGGGAAGCATGTCGTAATAGGCGAATAACTGTCCCATTGCATAACACCGACCATGGTTAGGTGGTTTGTTAAGGGCAGCATAGATGGCGCCTAACAGGCTGCGGGTCTACTTTGTTCTATGTTTATTAAGGTGGACTTGCACATCAATTAACCACACTCTGTAGCGGAGTAATAAGCTGCTCAAGCTTAGTCTGTTTAAGCAGGAAATCCTCCGGCCAGAAGAATTGGGCTCTGTACTGGGACATGTGTCCATGTAGTAGTACAGGTCGACCAAGACATCCACGCTTATTTGAAGAGTGGCTTCGTTGTACTTGATATTTTAATTCCTGGGTTTTGCTGTGATTTTTGTGCCTGTCTGCAACTTCAGTTTGAGTCAAGCGATCCATCCTGTCCTGGCATGCCGTCTGACGGTTCTGGTCTAAGACTCACTGGAGTGTCACATGTTGCATTTCCTGCCATTCAAGGGGGAAGGCTCTCCAAATGTGCAGGACTAAATAATTGCTTTGTGACCTCCAAAGAAATCATCACAGCCAGCTTACAACTCTGCTCTCGAGCCACTTAACCATTGCCTGGTCTTCTGATCCTGTGGAGCAGATATCAGAGTTATAGTCAGAGCCCATATTACTCCAACAGACCAAGACTTAACTTAACGTCTTTATACTGGTTTAGAAGACCCTGCAGAGTCTGTATACAACCAGTTTAATTTACATCACCTTGCTCTAAAAGCTATGTGCATCCAATTTATTTTTAAATGCATTAACTGTCCCTGTCTCAACTACCTCCCGTGGCAATGCATTCCAAGCATTCACCACTCTCTGACTAAAAAAATATTTCCTAATATCTAATCTGGACTTGGTACTTAATATATCTTACCACATGGAGAATCGTAACATCAGGTGTTCATTGGCTGTCCCCATCCTACATGCAAGGCAGCAGATGGTTATAAAGTCAGAGTTTTTTACAGATTGCAGTTTACTAATAGAAACAATACAAAACACCAGAGTTCAACAAAATCCATAGACCCCTAAAAGTTGCTCTTTAGTGGTTCTGTCATAGTTAATGCCCATTTCAAAGCGATAATGGCCACAACATCAGACAGTTTTGTGATGTGTGCTATATTCGGATTATAGTGAGGAAGATTATGAGCTCGCCATCAATTTCACTCTTATCCTGAGTTACCTTGGATCAGTGACAAGAAAAAAAACAAAAAAAAAACAACCTTTTAAGCTCGACTTCATTGCCTCAGGTTTTTTCCCCATTTTAGCTCAGTCTCTCTTGGCAGATGGGTACCCCATCTGTCGAGAGCATCGCACAAAGCACGAACTCCGTAGCTCCAGCGATGAACCCAGGGATCTGCGGCGGAAAAAACTGACATCATGGACCGACCGTCGCAGCTTGAAATCGAACCCCGACCGTCTGAACACGAGGCAAACGGCTTGACCACTTCGCCACAGAAACCCCCGTCAGTGACAAGACTTTTCGTCGAGACAACTGGAGGTAACTCGGGATGCAGGCACTCTGACCTTACCTTCCGTCAGACCAGGGGTCGCTTGAAACTTCTGGGATTCGATAGCCCACCGTTTCCGTTCATCACTGTGAGAGGCGAGTGCCTTAACCTCTGGACTACGGTGACCCACTCTGCTGTCATAGACTATATTTTACACATGTGGGAGAATTTGTATAGAACAGAGCTCATTCTGAAATCCACTCCCGGCTCTTGGAACCCTGATATATATATATTCATAGGCGTCTCAGTCCTTGCAGACCATGCATGTGGCACCCTGTGAGTAGCCTCTCAGGGCGCTGAATATGAAGACCCTGGGCTGCCCAAACTGCAGGATTCCCCTCTCAGCCTCGCTGGTGTAATCTAAAGCATAACAATTTTGCACCAGCTCAGCTGCAGGAGCCGCCGGAATGAGTTTGCAATTTTGAAACCATCCGCCTTAGGTGCTACCACTCCGGATTTTCTGTCTGTGTTTACTCCCGTAACCCTACACTCTCCCGAGGTTTCCACAAGGCAGTGGAGTCGTCCACAGATGCTAGTTACTCGAGACATCCGATGATACTCTCATCATCCCAAGACTAGCCAGCACTCTCTGGGACTTGTGGGTTTAAAATCAGAGTTCCTCCTCTCCTAGGCGAACTGCCTGGGTTTAGAGTCAGAGTTTACCTTTTCTTAGATTGGCTGCCAACCAAGGCTAATGAGTCCAATCTACCCGCCCAGTTATACTGCCGGGTACTCGATTGCACCCCACAGCAGGCTCTGTAAGAAACACAATAATGTAGGAGAGGCATGGAAATTCCTGAACGGCAAACTGAACAGTGAATCCAGCGGTGATCTCTACACCTGGAAAGGAGAGGCTATATCAGACGCTTCACTTTCCTTTAATGAGCTGGATGTCCAGCGCAGACCTCGCTACCCCCCATATATATATATGTATGTATGTATGGTGTGTGTGTGCGCGTGCACGCACACACACAAGTATTTTTAGTGAGAGGCACACACGTGTGCACCCTTAGTGATTTAATGAATATGCTCAGGAAGGTTGAATCAGGTTGCGCGCGGCGCCAGTGGTTGGAGTCGGTATAGTGACCAAGGTTACAGAGAGTTACATTCATACTCGTTCCAGGCATGCAGGTGTCGAAGGTAACGAAAGAGCTGATAAGTTGGCGAGTACATTTATAGCTGGAGGGCGGGAGATCAACCGACCGTTAAGGAAATCGGCTTGAGGGAAGATTTAGAAGTTGATCCAGACTCTACCTCCTTGGGACGGTGAGGCTAACATCTGGTCAGGCAAAACACACTGATCAGACACTGTTAGCCAGGGTCAGGAGAAATATACTGGTCAGGACCCTCACCTGACCTCCTTGTTGGTCGTCCTAGAAATGGGCTGTTGTCGAGATCAACAGTCTGGCTAACAAGGTGAGGTTCGATGTGATCCCCGTAGTACTGAGCCACAAGCAGATGAAGCCAAGCATGGCACAACCACCTGGATGACCCCGGTCCACCTTCACCAGCACGCTCGGGATGTGAGAAAAGCTGCAACAACCTGCCACTTAACGTCCTTTTTAGGGCGCACAAGAGTAAACCTACTCATTGTGGGAATTCTACAACCTCCTTGGCGCCACAGGTTTAATTGGGTGTCAAATGAGGGGCGGTGAGGAAGGAACACCACACAGGGATACAAAGATGTCCGGTTAACAAGCAAAGAACCAGAACGGTCAGTCTTCGTGTGCTGGCAGACATACTGTGGATGAGATCTGAACACGTATGGACTTGTCCCGAGTGTGATTGAGATGATCCGACTACTTCTATTTCTAAACATACACACAGAAATACATTTTGCATAATATCAAAACTAGACAAGGATAGAGAAGTAAAAGCTGTTTTAATTATACAATCAACTTTATCAGACACAAACTTGTACAGCAGACACATAAACTTGCAGCCATATACTTGACAAAGTTAACACTATTACTACGTTGCTACTAGCTACTGCTATCAAAACCATTTTTGCTCACTTTGAATCACAGGTCTTGAACAACTACACACAAATTTCTCATATCCTACGCTATCCGCTTTAGCTCTTTTCACCATCTTTATCCGTCATCAAGCTCTCTCCACATCATATTAATGTTTTCACCCCCGGCAGGAGTACAGAATTTCCAAGAAGACGCAATCTAGGCCCATGATGTGTTCCGACAAAAGCTACCCAACTGAAGACGAGTAGCAGCTGTTGTATTGTGGGCGGAGCACAAAAAGGATACACCCAGAGTAGGGGCAGATGGGAGGAGCTCACCTGATGTGGCCCTACATTTCAAGGACAGTCCAATGGAAGGATCAGGAGGCGTATAGGTTTACGATTACAGGAAGGACCTGGTTGGATATAGGAAGGAAGATCGACCCGTAAGGACTTAATAGGTGGTTCTTCGAAGAGCACAGAGTTATAGAACTGCAATTTCACTTTCTATATATATTTATACACACACCCCTCCCCTTTCTCCATATTATTGCGGTATCACCGTTACTCAATCCATCCATCTGACATGTGGACGTCCCCATGCTTTGTGACCAGCAAGTATTAAAAACAATGCAAACTCAGACTGACCAACACATAATGAATACGGATAACACATTAATTCAATTAAAAAAACCAATTTACACCACAAAAGCTAAAATGACATCATAAAAATAGATCCATGCCACAAAATGATCAAATCAGTTATAACCTTGTCACGGTGACATGAAATTAAAAGTGATACATTCTAACACACTACAAATTTGAGAAATGTATATTATACTTTATTATTCTGTCTTTACTCTTAGTCTGGAAGGCTTTTTACACAAATGCAAATACAATGAGTTACTTCACTTGTCAAATTAAATCCAAATAGGAAGGGTTAGTGTGTGCGCAAAACATGAGTTAGTCTGATTGGTTTGCAATAGGAATCAAAACATGAGTTAGTCTGATTGGTTTGCAATAGGAATCAAAACATGAGTTAGTCTGATTGGTTTGCAATAGGAATCAAAACATGAGTTAGTCTGATTGGTTTGCAATAGGAATCAAAACATGAGTTAGTCTGATTGGTTTGCAATAGGAATCAAAACACTACTGTTGACCATTGTTACATAGCAAACAAACTCTTCTTTGTCAGGAGACCTAAATTTATAACTGGACATTCAGTGTGCATGTAGCTCTCATTTAATGTACAATTTGCAACTTTTAATCAATATTTACACATGTTCAATGTTTTAAAGGCAGCTTTTCTGCACAATGAAATTTGGACATCTAAGACCTGACAGATGATTTATTGTTTCATCAGACCACTGATCATGCATCTAGATTACATATGGATATTCAACATACATCTGATTGAAACTCTGACCTGACCACTGAAGGAAGGGATAGGTAAGGATATCAAGGGATTAAAGCAGAAATATATCGTGATCAGAATTAAAAATATTTTTTTTGCAGCATTTAATTTCCGCTTTAATGATATTTAACGCTTCATACTAATATATTAGCTCAGTTCATTGTCAGCAATTCGCTATTTTCTGTGGTAACAGTGTGCCTCGGTTCGAATCACACCCGAAGACTAAAAAAGGTATGCAGCATGGTAGGTTGTCATTACTTTTCGTACGTGGAGGAGGGGAAAAACCCATGTCTGCCAAACTGGACACGGGCGTGATTCGAACCGGGTGTGTTGTGATTGTGAAAAAGACGCTTCACCCCTAGGCCATGCATAATGAATTTTATTCTAAAAATTGACATACGGAATTGCGGCACTTGCTGTCCACCGAAGAGGACACAGGTCTGCAAAATTATCAAGGATAAAAGAGTTCAAATCCTGAAACGCTGTTGTAATTAAACAATTTAGTTTAATGCGCAGTTTGCAATATTAGTATTCTTCTGGTGTCAAATGGTCTCCATGATGAGCATTCTTTCAGCCTAGATCCCACACTTTGATTGAATTAAAATATGCTGTGGTATCATCAATTTCTCTTTCTCTGTTCACCCATTTGTGAGTAAACACAGATTAAATAGATTTCTTATATGTTCCGCTTAAGTGCACACCAGAATTTATTCCAGATTATCACTACTCAAGGACCTTCCTGCTCAGACTAAAGCTACCTTCCTCCTGCCCACCCATCTCTCCACAGGAGGTTACACAATACCTCTCCCAACCTCATATTCTCAGCACAGCAAAGGTCACGCTGACAAAAAGGAGGACAACCTAGAAGCCTCGGCAGTGGGACACGGAAAAACAAGTAGTTTGACACGGACAGCCTGACACAAACATTGGTCTAACACACTCCTCGCGTCCCTCATCGCAAAGCAGTGGAGTACTCGGCTCCACCTGGGGAGTCTGTAGGAATTCTGGTCAACACGCTACGCATGAACACAGCCTCTGCAGTTGGACATGGTAGTGGTCGATCGAGGCAACAGGCCTTTGATGCCTACGCAAAAATTATTATATGTTGATAGATTTTTATGAATCATGTGTCATTGTTGCAAGTCCAAAGAAATCTAGCCTGACACCAAGTTTAAAATGTTCCAACTCAAATGTAAAGTTGGTATTGCTATAAGGCTCTGACAATTAGAAGTTGTTAATAAAAAAAATGGAAAATGTTAATAAAAAAACCAGGTACAAGCTTTCATATACAGATGCCTATCAGTACACAGATGCACGGTTTGAAATGGACAATTTAAGGATAAGGTCCACAATGTCAAGGTCCGAGAAAGACACGGACAGATTTTAACGGAATGCAACATAAAGAGAAGATGAAGATGCTGGATAGGGCATACTCTGTGAAATGAGCCTGGCGACATTGACAGACCAGGCACTGTTGTGGAAACTGTGGGATAAGAGTAGCGCAAAACAGAATATGAGTCCAACATGCTGGAGGTTGTTAGTCGAGGACCTATGCCCCTCAGCTGAATGGTTTTGATTGATGTCATTTTCAGAATAATAGTGCTGTTTAATACTATCTGATTTCAGGACTTTCGAAATCTTTGCAATTCTGGTTCTTATTTACAAATTACATAAAAACAGTCCAAACTTTACATTACTCTTTCCACACAACAATAACTGCTGTAAACATATTGATATTTTATATATATATATATATATATATATACACACACAGTGAAAACTATCATTTTTGCTTGCATTTGTACATAACATGCATGTGTACATATGTCCGCCAAAACAGAGGCATTTAACTTTGTCTGGGAATCCCCATATTTTTGCATCGGTTCCTGCATCTCTAGCAAAAGTTCTGTGGACTAGGTCCTGAAAGTTTATGAATGCTAGTTTGGGTGCTGCTGAATTTAACCCTACTGAGTCTCTTCAGAACTTGGGGCTGCAGATGTGACAAAGTGCAGTTAGCCTGCTAAATTTGAGAGCTAAGAAACACCACCTAAAACATACACCTGAACTGGAAACCTCACCAAGGCAGAAGACTTACTAACACTTGGCCCTGCAACATAGCAAGGTTTAACCTCTGAATTTTACAGAAAGATCTACAAATATCTCTTCAAACATAAAGTGCAATATATATAAATTTGAAAAAAAATAAAATAAAATGCGAGACCTTGTCTTTGAATTTAAGTTCTGACATCAAATCTTTAAAGGAAATAGGCTTTAAATTCCATACACTCTAACCCTGCCAAAGTTGTAAGCAAAATTGTAGGTGGAACACTCTAGCACTATCAAAAGCACTCTGCAGACACTCCATTTCCCTTATATTATGAGAAACTGAAATTTGTTTATATTTTAAAAATCATGAAATGTGTTGTAGTTTAACCTTTTCCACCGTAAGCTTAGAAACAGGTAAAACATACAGGGAGATAATTCTACGCCTTACTCATATACCATTTGTTTATTAACAAGAAGCTAATCTAGTACAGAATTACAAAAATTAAATGTTGCATTAAGCATACTAGTAGTTATGGTTGCCAAACAAAATATACTGGGCAGGTTAGGGTAAAATAGAATGCAAAACACATCTAACATGCTTGTGAGAAAAGTTAGCATTTGATAGTTCTATGGACTTTCTGTAGAAACTTAATGAATGCTTTTGATGTTCTGTTCATTTATGCAAGGGACAATAGTGCTGGATGTTGCGGGCATATAAAGAGCCATTAAAATTGTAAGAAATTTCACAAAAACTATTAAATATTCATAAAAAGCAATAGTTGAATTTAATATTTTTGGTATACGCATTTTTTGAAAACGAATAAATGTTTTTCTGTTGTTTCAGCCATTTGATATCCAATGCAAATTAAAACCCTTTGAATATGAAGTTGCTGCACTGCTAGGGTACGGAAAGTCATCGGTTTATCGTGACAAAATTTCCGGGTTAATGATACAGAAGCGGCCGAACATACGGTATTTTAATTAAAAATGAACCTAACCTGTCCCCGCGGATTTCGACTGTGAAATTGGCTTGTTGAATTAATAAAGCGAATTATGAAAAGATTTATTATCTTTTTCACTGGGATTTGAAGATTATCCCATTATTGAGGGTTATGAACTAAAGATGTTGCAACAGATTATTCTTAGGTAGATCTGTTTATAGTTTGTTTATGTAGATGTAATAAGTATTTTCTGTACTAGAAAATAAGATACGCAGATCTTGTAAAAAAAAACAAAAAACATCATCGGTGCTCTGTGGCAATTTCTAATAATGCCAGGACAACTGCCACACCCTGAAATATCTGGCAATGCTTGTGTTGCTTTTTCATCTGTATCTTTTTGTATCTCAGCAACTAACACACACAACAAAAACAAGTTCTTTATTAATTGATGTCTCTACACACAACAAAATCATATCTATAGTCCAACAAATAAAAAGGTTACATACAGGCTCTCAAAGTCAACAACCATAGTACAGCTGAAAAATAATGCAGCTGCAGGGAAATTGCATAAATTGATAATGTAGTTTTGTAAAGGTTAAATAGCTTTCCTCAAATGTAATGTCTACATTCTGCTTATTTTCTCAGGAGCATGAGGAAATGGGTTTTTATGAGCTGGGCTCAAATTTATTCAAAATAAAAAATTAACCTTTACTACGCGCTTTGCTTCATAACTTGCCTAATAAAGTGATACGTTTCCATATGGAAGATTTTGTGGGAAGCCAGACGCCTGTGACCAGCATTATCATGTATAAACATCCGGGTTAACGCTATGCGAAAGGCTGAACATGAGTATTTGAATTTAAATAGATGTCACTTCTTTCTTGCCCACTTTTCATTCAAATCGGAGATACGCTTGTGGAAATTCATAAACAATTTGGAAAATATATATTCCCTATTTCACTCAATTTGAAGATTATCCCATTATTGATTATTGAGGGAGATGAAGTTAAGTTGATGTAACGGATTTTTATGAGGTAGACCTTTTTAGTTTGTTTAAGTAGATATAATAGATACCTTAGAAGTGAAAACTAACAGGTATGCTGATCTTCTTAAGAATACTATCAGTGCTTTGTAGCAATTTCATGGATTTTTTTAAGAGCTGCGTCCCCTAATCAGTCCAGTCTAAATGTTTGTGCTTTGTGTAATAAATTTTCACCATCTTCTTGTATCCCAGAAACTAACACACACACAACAAAAACACCAACAAGTTCTTTATTGATTTATGTTTCTACTCACAATCAAATCATATCTATAGACCAACAAATAAAAATGTTACAGGCTCTCAAAGTCAACAACCATAGTAAAACGTGACATGCTGAAAAATAATGCAGCTACAGGGGTAATTGCGCCAATTTTGAAATATGGGTTCGCAAAGGTTAAATGCTTAGCTTTCCTCAAATGTCTACTTTGTGCATTATGTTCTAAGGAGCACAAGGAAACATTTTTCTTTTATGGACGCGGTGGCCAGGGTACAAAGGGTTATAATTTATTTAAAATCTTTTGGCAAAAACTGTTACCATACCTCCCTGCACTGAGGAATACAGGGCATATTTCCAGGGAAGGCTATGGCAGCTGTAAAGGGTTATGAATGAGAAGGAGCCTAGTCTTTATCATGATGATGATTTCAAATCAAACTCGAAATGTTGATATGTTTTAATTTTTTTAAATGAGGCCTAGACAGTGTGAAATTGAGGGACTCACATGATACAGGGACAGAATGTGTGAATAGTACACTTTGCCAAGGGTTTCAATGGGAGACAAACCAGATTTTACAGATTGATCAGCATAAGTTTAAAATGTACATTTTATACATTTCACGATTTCTGTGACAAATGGGAATACAAATGCATGTAGTTACATGACCATAAAAATGATAGCAAATAATTTAACATATTATACATAGAGGCATATTATTCAGCTTAACCGTGGCAGATGGGAGTCGAGAGTAATCAGGGTCGGGTGATACATACTGATCAACCCCCTTCTCATATCCCCGTTTTCGTGCTCCTGGAAACAGGCTGTGTCACAGCAGGCTGACCAGTGAGGTGGGAATTGATAATGTAATCCCCATAATGGTGAGCTTATTGAGGAGTCTCTTAATACACTACAGTTAGGAGGACCCTGGGACAACCTTGGTTTGTAAGAAGAGCCATTGTAAGACTGTGCATACTTTGTGCTAGATGGTCAGAGGCAGTGGCATACACAGATCTGTGGGAAACAGCCATTACAGGAGATTTGGGAGACAAATTTGGGATGGATTGAAAGAAGCTGGTCAGTATAATCGAGCCTAGCCAGCTAAGCAGGAAATCCTTCTCCTGGCTACATCCAGAGCTGGGACCTGCACAGGGACATCTGCCACTATAGAAGTACAAGTCGACTAAGACAGCTAGCACTTGTAATTTGTCATGGTCTGTAAGGGGGAGTACTGCGTGGTAGCACTGTAGCTTGCCAGAGATGACGTTAACCTTTAGCACGCTAAATTGTTTTGGCGAAAATTTTCAGAACTCTATATTTTGCTATGGTAAAAAGGCAAAGGCCGCTGTTCATCGTAGACGGTGGCATAATTAATTTTGCTAGCGCTATTTTTAGTAAGGATTAACTGCGCTACTTTTTAACCTTACTCTCTCGTCTCTAGATGCCCCACCCCAGTGGCAAGTCAAGGACAAGACGACTGCGAGATGCAGGGTATGGTAGTTGACTTTTAAAGCTTTTAACTTTTTTGTTTGTTGATCAATAAATATGATTTTCTTGTGTGTAAAGACACAATTGAATAAAGAACTTGGTGGTGATGTTTTTTTTGGTGTGTTTGTTAAGCTTCTGAGATACAAGAAAATGAAGTTGAAAATATATTTACAAAAAAATATTTGGGCACAGCTAGACCTAGTTGCTCTGATAGAAATCCATGGAAACTACAACAACGTAATCTAACATACAATACTTTTACCGGCAAAAAAAACCTGTGTAGATGGACGGGATGTATTCAGCATTAAAAAATGGCTATGGGTAGTCTCCTTAGAAATACATTTTTTTCCCTTTCAATTTCCAATTTGTAGGTAGAGTATCAAAATTATTGTGACAGCCGCACGCTAAAGGTTAAGACATTTACAGTGGTGGGCAATATGCTTTATTAGCAGTAAAATGGAGGAATATGAATAATGAAAAGTCATAGCCATAAAAGGAATTGGATATCTAAAGCACTAATTCACGACACACGGTGATGATAGAAATAGTTCCCAATTCATGAGCCACTAATACAAAATCTCATGACCAAGATGTCTTTATCATGGGTGTAAGTATGTTTTACTGTTGTTGCCTTTGGGCTATTGAACTTGTATCCATAAGGCTCTTGTGCCATTGAACTTCTTGGAGACCAGGGTGGGGGTTTGTTTGAAACCCCTAGAATAATCCCCTCAATGATAGAAAACTCTCCAATTTATTGGCTTTCACGCTTCGTCATTCACACAATCCAAAAGCTTGCCAAGTCTGCAGTAGCCATCTTGGTCAGCATGAAAGCTACATAACCTGCTTGCTAAATATGATACAGGGAATAATAGAGTAATTACTTGCTCTCAGCTGGAGTCAACAGAAGAAACAGATCCTTATATTAGGCCAATATTCTTCATGCCATTTAGCTAAAAAAAACAAACAGACCAGCAAAGTCGTGGACCACCAAATATCAATGTTCCACTCTTGAGTGCCCTTCAGTTAGTCTATATCGTCAATATCTCCAATCATGTTGTCATCCATTAGCTCTGGGAAAAGCTCGTCTTTTGGGTTGTACTCGACCAGCTCGGTACCTGTACCGTCATTTAGAGGAAGGAAACAAAAGGAATATCTTCATCATCTTTGGCAGCACGAAAATGTGATATTGTTCAAATAGAGTAAGAGACATAAGTGCAGAGTATTCTAATGTCAACTTAAAAAATCAATCAATCTAGGCAAATCGAGGCACTTCATGAAACTAACGGCCTAGCATAACACTTCTAGCACTGTGGAAATTTCTGCTAAAAGACTACCTTTATCGTTTACCCATCATTTGAATTACCTGCACTTGTGTCAATTACAAAATCATAGGGCAGATGCATATACAAAGGGCAGTTAAGATACCAAATATCAAGGACAGTCAAAATATCAAGGACAGTCAAGATATCAAATATCAAGGACAGTCAAGATATCAAATATCGAGGATAGTCAAAATATCAAATATCAAGGACAGTCAAGATATCAAATATCGAGGACAGTCAAGATATCAAATATCGAGGACAGTCAAGATATCAAATATCGAGGACAGTCAAGATATCAAATATCGAGGACAGTCAAGATATCAAATATCGAGGACAGTCAAGATATCAAATATCGAGGACAGTCAAGATATCAAATATCGAGGACAGTCAAGATATCAAATATCGAGGACAGTCAAGATATCAAATATCAAGGACAGTCAAGATATCAAATATCGAGGACAGTCAAGATATCAAATATCGAGGACAGTCAAGATATCAAATATCAAGGACAGTCAAGATATCAAATATCAAGGACAGTCAAGATATCAAATATCAAGGACAGTCAAGATATCAAATATCAAGGACGGTCAAGATATCAAATACCAAGGACAGGTAAGATATCAAATACCAAGGACAGGTAAGATATCAAATATCAAGGACAGGTAAGATATCAAATATCAAGGACAGTCAAAATATTAAATATCAAGGACAAGTCAAAATATCAAATATTAAGGACAGTCAAAATATCAAATATCAAGGACAGTCAAGATATCAAATATTAAGGACAGTCAAAATATCAAATATCAAGAACAGTCAAGATATCAAATATCAAGGACAGTCTAGATATTAAATAACAAGGGACGGGTAAGATATCAAATATCAAGGACAGTCAAGATATCAAATATCAAGGACAGTCAAGATATCAAATATCAAGGACAGTCAAGATATCAAATATCAAGGACGGTCAAGATATCAAATACCAAGGACAGGTAAGATATCAAATATCAAGGACAGGTAAGATATCAAATATCAAGGACAGGTAAGATATCAAATACCAAGGACAGGTAAGATATCAAATACCAAGGACAGGTAAGATATCAAATATCAAGGACGGTCAAGATATCAAATACCAAGGACAGGTAAGATATCAAATATCAAGGACAGGTAAGATATCAAATATCAAGGACAGGTAAGATATCAAATACCAAGGACAGGTAAGATATAAAATACCAAGGACAGGTAAGATATCAAATACCAAGGACAGGTAAGATATCAAATATCAAGGACAGTCAAGATATCAAATATCAAGGACAGTCAGATTATCAAGGACAGTTAAAATATCAAATATCAAGGACAGTCAAGATATCAAATATCAAGAACAGTCAAGATATCAAATATCAAGGACAGTCTAGATATTAAATAACAAGGGACGGGTAAGATATCAAATATCAAGGACAGTCAAGATATCAAATATAAAGGACAGTCAAGATATCAAATATCAAGGACAGTCAAGATATCAAATATCAAGGACAGTCAAGATATCAAATATCAAGGACAGTCAAGATAGCAAATATCAAAGACAGCTAGGATATAAAATATCAAGAACAGTCAAGATATCAAATATCAAGGACAGTCAAGATAGCAAATATCAAAGACAGCTAGGATATAAAATATCAAGGACAGTCAAGATATCAAATATCAAGGACAGTCAAGATAGCAAATATCAAAGACAGCTAGGATATAAAATATCAAGGACAGTCAAGATATCAAATATCAAGGACAGTTATGATATCAAATGAGTTAATATCAGTAGAACTCAATATTACAAGATAATTTTTTTCCAAATTGGCCAAAGTTGTGTTTACCAGCCTGTGAAACATGGACAGTGTATAGTAGACATGTCAGAAAGTAAAATATTTTTCATTTGAGCTGGCTGTGTAGAAATACTCAGGATTAGATGGCAGGACATAGTACCTAGATGGCAGCACACAGTACCTAAATGGCAGGACTTAGTACCTAGATGGCAGGACACAGTACCTAAATGGCAGGACACAGTACCTAGATGGCAGGACATAGTACCTAGATGGCAGGACACAGTACCTAGATGGCAGGACACAGTACCTAGATGGCAGGACACAGTACCTAGATGGCAGGACACAGTACCTAGATGGCAGGACACAGTACCTAGATGGCAGGACATAGTACCTAGATGACAGGACACAGTACCTAGATGGCAGGACATAGTACCGTACCTAGATGGCAGGACATAGTACCAACTTCTAAAATGCTGGCAAGTAAAACATGTTGAGCATGCAAATACTTGTGGAAAAAGCTGAGATCAGATAGACGGGACTTGTTCTCATGTCTGATGAGTGCATCCTCAAACAGCTGCTATACTTGAGCTCAGAACAGGCACATGACATTCATCAAGTGCTCCAGAGACATCTTGAAAATGTCTCTGAAAAACTTCAACAGTAATGTCACAGCCTTGAAGGTGCTTGCACAGAACCTCTCCACCTGGTGCGCTTGCATCACTCAAGGTGCTCGGATACAGATTGCAGGTGGATGATTCATCAACATAGACTGCAGGTGGATGATTCATTGCTTCACCTTTTCGCTCCAAGCGAATCGTATAAGTCCCACTACTATTGCCAGCCCCTTTACAGAAAGCCTGTACATCAGCATTTCCAATAGTAGTTTCACAACTATGATATTATTGCACGATGAAGTTGCTAGCCAACCTTCTCTAGTCAACTTTCCTAACACACTTGGAAAGTTCCAGAAGCTGATTTTTTTTCCAACCATGGAATCATGCAGGTGGTCATGGATAGTAAAAGGTTAAATTTATTTTTCTCATTCACACAACATTTGCACTGATTTTGTTAAGCTACATACATGACCAAGATGTACCTGTGATGTGTCCATGGTCAGAATCTGATGTCCCGGCCTCATCTTTATCTCGGTCCCCTTTCAGCTCATCCAGGTCCTAGGTTATTTATGGACAAAGAATACAATCAACAAATGTTTTTGCAAATCAATTATTGAAAATAAAATAATATGCTGAGACATAATTTTTTTGTTCTCTTATTTTTATTTACACTGAGGTCAGTGTAAAACAGAGGTCTTCAAACTTGTTTGCCTAATGCATCTTTTTGCCACTGTAAAGGTAAAGGTCAGTCCCAAGTCCCACAGCAACAATTGCCGCCGGAGATGAAGATAGCTATTCATGGACTAAGCCGATGTGCTGTTTATACCTTCCCCAACTCATACGTCAGGTACCCATTTACAGCTGGGTTGACTGGGAGAGCGGCCACACCAGGAACAAACTATGCCCAGATATGTTTCTGTCCGTCCATGATTTAGAACCCTGACATGCTGTAGTCCCAGTCTTAGCTCACTGTCAACTCCTCAGTGTAATAGAGGTTTTGAAACTTATTTGTCCAGTGCACACTGTTCAGCATGCCATTTCTTTAACACTGATATCAGTGCAAAACAGAGGTCTTCAAACTTATTTACCCAGCGCACACTTTTCAGCAACTCATTATTTTTACGCTGAAATCAGTGTAAAACGGGTCTTCAAACTTATTTACCCAGCGCACACTTTTCAGCAACTCATTATTTTTACGCTGAAATCAGTGTAAAACGGGTCTTCAAACTTATTTACCCAGCGCACACTTTTCAGCAACTCATTATTTTTACGCTGAAATCAGTGTAAAACGGGTCTTCAAACTTATTTGCCAGTGCACTCTTTTCCCAATCGCATCCCCTTTTTCCCAAGATTATCGTGCTAGTATTTTGTTACTGGTATGTCTGTGGATTTTCTACCCACCCAGGTCTAAAACCAGAAAAGGTATGTCACGTCAGTGTGGGACATGAGCTAGTTACTATAGCCAAAGTAGGGTTCAATGTGCTCATTCCCCACCATCAATTGCTTGCTGGGTATGCCAAAGTCCTCTGAGGCTCTGGGCGGATAACCTAAAGTTTACAGTAAAAGGACATCATTGTCACTTCCTGAGCCACTGTAACTTTAAGATGAGTTTCAGTCAAGTCATAAGAAAACACTACAATTTGCCTCCTCATCTCCAGTGCTGTTCAGTACCATTCTAGTTCCGTTTCAACCAAAAAGAGTGCATGCACATTGCCCAATTGCACAGATGTGTTACTGTTAAGGTTTGATTAATAAAAAAAAAATCACTATATACTACCTTATCTACTGAGTTATACCTACTTTAGACACAGGCCTGACTCACGAGGAAGTCCCTTTAAAACGTCACATTCCAAGGCCGATTAAATAACGGCGGAACTCGTATTGTGCCTAGGTTTATAATCAACCCATGCTCCACACAGAGAAATAAAACAAATTCACGGTACAAAACACAAGAAACCACTGTTGAGTAATCCTTTCACAGAATCCTGCCCTGAAACTAACTGCATATCCATCTTTGTTTCCCGAACACGCTATTATAGTTGCACTGATAGTTGACACATGCAGGTTCTGTTATTTACTATTGCATGGTGTAAAGTCATGGGAGAGGCATTCAGAGCTGACTCGTGTCTAACCTCAGAAGGTGTGTACAGCTCTGGTTACACCTGTTTGTGTTTAGGTTTGCTCCTCTAGAGCCATCTGACTAAAAATTTTGTTCAAAAAAGTACAAGAACTGATAAAAAAAAGTGACTCTTTTTCAAACAATATGACAATTGCCAAATATCTGTTTTGTCAACCAATTGTTGTGCAGAAATGTCTTCTGTTTTGCATCGCGCAAAGGAAGGCAGAAGAGAATATGACATACCCCTGCCAATCCATTCCTGTAACAAACATATGGGTGGCGATGAGCTTGCAGAACATACTACCCACTTGGTAGGACATCTAGAAAATAGTGGCGCTTTTGTCTGATTTCTGATGCAGGTGGCAACGGTCAACGCTATCCTGATGAAGTCGTCTTGCAATCCACAATGCAGAAGCGAGACATCGAGCTATTTGTAGTTCTGCTTTGGAGTTCTCAATGGCTTGAATTGAGTGTCTCATAGAAAGAGGACTACTAATTAGATACCTGAACCATCCAAAAGCAGCATCAAACATAATAATAATGTTCGCGTAGGCGTCAAAGGCCTGTTGCGTCAATTGACCACTATCATGTCCAAACTGCTGAGACTTCATGAGTAGCGTGTCGACCGAATCCCTACAGACTCCCCTGGTAGAGCCAGGTACTCTGCTGCCTTGAGACGAGGGCAGCAATATTTTTATTGGGCTTTCCATATCTCTCCATATAAAACTCCCTGTTTTTTCGTGTCCCGTCACCAAGGCTTCTGATTTTGTCCACCTTTGGTAAGCGCAACCCTTGCTGTGCTGAGAATACGAGGTTGGGAGAGGTATTGTGTAACCTCTGGTGGAGGTAGGGGCGGGCAGGAGAAAGTCAGCCTCAGTCCAAGCAGAAAGGTCCTTGAGTAGTGGTAACCTGGACTGAATTTTGGTGTGCAGTTAAGCGGAACGTTGAACTCCACCATGGACTGGTCTCCCATGGCATAACCTAGGCATGAAATGCATCATAACAAACAGGATAACCAATCAAAAACACATCAATTCCACAGAGTAAAGTCCTTGATTCCACCTGGTGAAGGAGTTCTAAAATATAATCCGAACAGGAACTACTAAGCATCAGAAACTGCACAAACACCTGAGCGAGTCGAGAGCGCAGCCACTAATGCGCGGCGATCTTATTTGGAACATCAAACATGATAAAGTACAAATGTCAGGATGTAAGAAAATGTATTTGTTCAAGGAACAAGTCAAAGAGTGCTCATGGATGTTGTATATAGACAGTTTTTGGATGCTCAATTTGCAAAATTCACCTATGCAGATGACTGTGCTATTCATCATTCCATGAACATAATTTGTTCTACATTTGTGATGTATATGTGTAATTTTATAATTTGTGATTGATGAATAGAGGATTCTGTGGCGCAGTGGTTAAGCCGTCGGCCTCTTGATTAGGTGGTGCGGGTTTGACTTCGAACTCCGCCATCTTTTTCATGGGTGCTTGATGCAGAGTCCCCTGCATCTTCTAGTCGTACCCTAGTCGTCTTGTCCTTGACTTGCCACTGGGGTCAGGCGGCACAATACGAGAGAGTGAGGATAAAAAGTAGCGCAGTTAATCCTTACTAAAAATAGCGTTAGCAAAATTAATTATGCCATCATCATCTACGATGGACAGCGGCCTTTGCCTTTGATTGATGAATACCACAATTTTTTCTTCTTCATAATATGATTTTTGTTTCATTTTGCAATTTTATTTTTACGCATGAAAGCTGTACCATATATATAATTTAAGCAGCAGCAGTATTTTTGTAATATGAATTTTTTACTGAAGGTAAAGGGTTAATTTATTTTATTGAAAATAAAAACTTTTGACATTAGGAATTTGAGACACTTGGAATAGATGGAAAGACACCAGTCTGCAACATGATCAAGAACGGAAAATGGTGAAAATTCCAGAATAGTACAATTACCTTTTCGGGGATGACTGGCCATGGGTTTGACGAGTCAAAAAGCTGGAAAAAGATGGGAAAAATAAGCATGAATACAAATTTGCAGCAGAAAAACAAAGGTGATATCAACAAACAAACGCAAACAACATTAAAATACAGTTATTTGCTAGACATATTTTAAATGTTTTACTTCAGAGGATTCAACAAGGAAAACAGTAAACTAATCTTTCTACACCATTACATTAAAGCATCTAAAATATTCTTAGTTTTTCTCTATCGTTTCTCTCTGCATCTATGGCTGTTGTAACAACGTGCTGTAACACTTCTCTCCTAACACCATTTGTTCAATAAAAGTTGAATTTCTCCTTCAAATGTATTTAGCTTTAACGTAACCATTGCGAAAATATATGTCCAGAGCATTGTCCGTTGCTTGTATCAGATGTTTCACGGCTGATGTTTGATGGTGTTTACAATCCGCCACTTAACTACCTTTTCAGGAAGCACAAAAGAGTAAACTAACTCATTGTGGGCATTCAACAACAAACCACTGACATAAATTTATTCTGATTTCACTGCGGTGGCACGGTAAAGAAAGGTGGTCCAAGTAACAGGAAGAGACAAGGTCAGTAACCAGACAATACAACAACAAGATCTTGAAGCACAGCCCTTGCATACTCAAGTGGTTTTACCATGACTACAGAATTAAAGATTGACTACCACGGCATGGGAAGCAAAGAGTCAAGGACCCTAATCCAGATACCGCCCTAAAGTCCACTTGTGTGACAATGTAAGACATTAAAATGTCTCACAAGAAAGGACAATTTTTAGATTTGAAATCAAAATTAGGGGAATATGTAGCGAAGCAATCAGTAACATAGCTGGTATCAAGATGCTGAGCGGGTACGACTTGGGCTGGTGGTTAAGTGACACTGCTCACAATCTGAAGGTGCTGGATTCGCTCCCTATCACAGAACCGGCCGTTACCCCGGGGAAGCAAACCCTTAAAAAATGCAGGAGGAAGCAGACCTTTACATAAAATGCATGCCAAAGTCGGATGCACTGGGCCAACAGGAGCAAAATAAAGACCGTAGTGCAACGCACATCGTCTTGGAGAATAGAGAAATAAAGTGAATGCCAAAAAAAAATCCTGAGCAGTACATGAACTGCAGTGGCCAGTGACCCACAGCTGACTGCGAGCATCGGGGCCTGTGAGGACCCTTCTAGACCTCCACGCTGTGATCCTGTATAACAGGCTGCAACTGAGCAGACTGGCTAAGGGAAGGGATTGTAGAGGGAAGGCAACCCGGTACTAAAAAATGGATGTGTCAGAGAAAAAGTTGCAAATATCGTAGTCAAGCTGTAAAATGTGTGCTGAAATCAGATGCAGAGGGCCTTAAGATGAAATAAGTACAGCACACTTCGTTTTACAAAAACACGATGAAGAAAACAAAATTCTTTCTGTGGAATAGTCATCTTCTTCATCAGCGTTCATTTTGAAAGACTGACACTGCGACATGTGCCTTTCAACCCGACACATCCGATTTCCACACAGTATTTTTGGGCTGGGGTTGCCTTCCCTCTTCGATACCTATACCTAATCTCTTAGCCAGGCTGCATGGTTGCAGCCTGTTTTCAGTGCTGTCATTTGGAGGTGCAATACAGTCATAGGTCATTGACTCTGATGCAAGCAGCCAGCTATCAGCTCATTCACTGCTGCATCTTGCCACCAAAATGCTAGTTGATTAATGTTGGTGCCCTTTGTCTCCAATGAAGCCTATTGGTCGTAACGTATGTTTTGTTTGTGTTTTCGCCTAAGCACAGTACCTGACCATGCATTTTTTTTCTTCCATTAACATCTTATGAGACTCACCTCCATGAGAAAGGATGGATCCACTTTGTATTGATCCTGCAGAATTCCTTTAAGACCATCCAGGTCAGAAGATAAGAGGTCAAGCTGGTCAGAGCTATGGAAGGAAATTGGAGGCAACAATTGATAATTAATGGAGCGGTCTATGATAATTTATTAATATGATGGGGAGGAAGACTAACGCCTGGTCAAGCACAACATACTTATCAAACATGTTAGTCAGGGTCTAGGAAAATATACTGGCCAAGATACTCACCTCGGCTTCCTTGTAGCCCTCCCTGGAAACATGCTGTTTACCTCGGCAGCCAGGCCGACGAGGTGAGGTATCAACGACACGCAGATGAAGCTAAGCATAGCACAACCGACCGACTGGAGATCTCTGGTCCACACGCCCACCTCCCCCACGTAACGTCCTTCTTAGGGCGCACAAAAGACTAATCCTACTCATTGTGGGCATTCAACAACAATTAATATGATGGTCTCAGGTTGTAGTTGTTCATATGTGCAGTGTTTTCTTCTTTCTTTTGTCATACAGCTCTTGCCTTGCAGCGTCGCAGAGAGAAGGTATGTCTGGACAATACTAGTCTGCGCTAGGTGGGAGACTTATGCTGCCTCCATGTTGAACTTCTGGAGTGTTTCTTTGATCCTCTCAATCGTTGTCGGCTCTTGCTCACAACCCTGAAACCTGCATATTGTGCGACCTTGCTGCAGGTTGATTATGCTTCTTTGTCAAATGCCCAAACCTTTTTATTTTCTATATGAATTAATTAATTGTAGTCCCCACCTTTTTTCTATGCGTGCTGTTGCAAATTGTCTGGAATTTGTCTTCTGCTGCACTTCATACACAGCACATCTCATTTATCTCAATATTACGTTTGTACCTATCTAATAGGTCTCAATCTTATGTTTGTGCATTTTTTAAAAGTACTAATCTTACATTTGTGGCCATCTAATAGGTTCCAATCTTACATTTGTGGCCATCTAATAGGTACCAATCTTACATTTGTGGCCATCTAATAGGTCCCAATCTTACATTTGTGGCCATCTAATAGGTCCCAATTTGACATTTGTGCCCATCTAATAGGTCCCAATTTTACATTTGTGCCCATCTAATAGGTCCCAATCTTATGTTTGTGCCCATCTACTAGGTCCCAATGTTACGTTTGTGCCCATCTAATAGGTCCCAATTTTACTTTTGTGCCTATCTAATAGGTCCTGTTATGTTTGTCCCTATCTGATTAGTCCTATTTTGTTTGCACCCATCTAATAGGTCCTAATGTTATGTTTGTGCCTATCGAATAATAGGATAAATAATAGATGAACGACGAAAAGTGTGTAGTCTACAATTTTCTGGTCAAACAATTTGGCTGTAGTTCGATAGCAGATGTTGTCAAGGATGAAGTGTTACAGACTTCATTTTACAATGTCCCCTCAGGTTTTTATGAGGTGGTGCTTCCAGTTTACTTTTTGTATTCAAGGTATTCAATCAATTCATTTCAGTTCCCTGTGGAGCACAAGTATTCAACATATAAACACTACGTTTTCCTGTCCTGGACCATTAGTTTCAGCTGTCTACGTCTTTTATATCAGGCTCTTTTCCATGTGTTTTTGGTCTGCCTCCACTTCTTTTGTCTTGGGGATTCCAAAACAGAGACTCATAACAAATACTGTCCTGTAATAATATCAGTTTCATAAATATGTGTCCTGTCCAATGATAGCATCTTTTCCTTATGTCATACAGCATCGTTATACGAGGGTCACTACAAAACTAATGCATCCTATTTTATTTACACAAAAACCGTAACAGATGCCCTTGTTTAGCTACAAAAAACTTTTTTCCGCAGTCACCACCCTTGGCTGTGCATTTTCTTCAATGATGAACAAAAGCATACAAGTCGCGCTCGCAAAAACCTGCACCAGCAGAGATGGCCCACTGTTTCCCAGCTGCTATGACTGCGCCGTCGCTAGGAAAATGATGTCAACATAGTCTATCTTTCATTGGCCGAAATAGATGGAAGATGCTAAATCCCGATCATACAGTGGGTGTGGCAGAACAGTCCATCCAACATTGGCAATGTGCTTCACGGTCTTCAAACTGGTATGGGGTCTGGCTTATGTTGCAAGAGAGCCACCTGCAACAAACTTTGCGATATTCTAACGCTGATTACAACGAATGAGCTATTCGAGACGCTCTTCATTCAGTTGTTGTGTGACAGCTGTGCATGGCTTGTCCATCATGTCACTTTTGTGACAACTATATAAAGAATGTGCCGGATAACATCCGTTTGGACATATGAATCCATGTTCTTAGAAGGTTTTAAGAGTTCACAAATACAGATTGGAGAAGGGGATATATCCAAACACAGCGAAAGCAACAGCTTCTGGCATGAGCTTTGTGCATTTCACTTCTCTTGTAGTTAGTACAAAGTAATTGTGTTGCCAAGTGTATAATGGTAGAGTATATATGGAACCTTCAAGAAGCAAACGAAAGCAACAAGCAGTGGTTCAAAACCACCAGATTCAAGTGACCCTTAATAAGCAAGCGAGATTGAAAGTTCTTTCGAAGACAGAAGATGAACTTGGAGGTCTCGTAAATACATATCTTGGCAGTTGAAAATAGAAAACAGCATGCTGTGAACCGTTATTCACGCCAAAAAATTAAATTTGAAAAAAAATTAAATTCATATCCAATATGAAGAAATTGTGAACATATGAATTTACCTAATTTTAAACTCGTCGTTGTCCTTGGAGGAAGCTACTGCTAAGCTACCACCAGCATCTCCATTCCCTGGCAAATTAAAATCTGAATTTGCCATCATGATGTTGTTAAGAGACACTGCCTCCGCATCGGACATAGACTGCTCTCTCTGGTTGGCAGTCATTTGTGCACCTGGGCTTTGTTGTTTTGCAGGAGTTCCCCCAGGCTCCCCGACAGGGCTTGCAACACTGATGCTTTTCCTCTTCCGCTGAAAGTGAAACACAGGTATGAATTATTTTTAAATTAACACATTATCCAAGTGTTGTTGACGGAGAGGAGACTATAGTTTGGTCAGGTAAAATATACTGCTCAGACTATGTTAATCAAGGACAGGTGTAACATACTAACCAGACTATTTAGTCAGGGTCAGGCGAAACATACTGATCAAGACCTAACCTTACTTCTAAGCAGTGCTACCTTGAAACTGGTTGTTTCATAGTAGTTTGGATAACGAGGTGGAGATTGGCATTCTGATCCAAAAGACATGAGCTCTGCATTACGCTACAGTCTTATCTTCTCAAGTACGCCTCAGGATGTGAGGAGAGCCACTGTAACCAGTCACCAAAGAAAGTCATCAAGAGCACCTAACTCAAATTCGAGTGGCTTTAGAAACAAGCTAATTTATTGAAAAAAAAACATCCCAGATCCTTGGTCAGTGACCGTCACGCCTAATGGAGCCTTAAAGGGCAGCAACAAACTGTCTTCACTTCACTCGGTCTGCAGCCAGCTTTTGTACATTATCCCAGGTCTGGTTTCTGATTTCAATTTCTTCCTCTACGGTTTTTCGCCAAGTTGTCTTTGGCCATCCTCTCTTTCGTCTACCCTCTAGGGTTTTGGCCAAGGAAGTTCTGGCTCTTTTCTTAGGACATGGTCTATCCAATTCCTGCGTCGACCATTATGATATTAAGCAGCTCTCAGTTAGTGACAGTGTTTGACCAGAAAGATCTATGATGCACGGTGTGGACGTTTTAGTCATATTTAAAAACATGACAGCAACATGGTTTGGCCACATAACAAGCTACCACCACACAGCACGCCCCAAACAAGCAATCCTTTTTCTTCTGCATTCGTTCTCAATCTCTTGCTACCAAGTAGCGAGATGTAGTCTGCCCGGAGAACGGAATGCGTTGTCGCTAGTTTACAGTTTGACTGCGATATTTTCACCTTTCGGTCCGATACATCCGTCTTCGGCAGCAAACAATCCTTACAGAAAGAAATTAGATACAATGGATTCAAGGACAAAGACATAAGGAAATATCTGGAGCGGTGAATGTCACTGTGCATGAGGGGCACAGTCGGACTTGTTCTAGGTATCTCTTCATAACCTGGTGCTGAAAGGCTAACAGGATAAGCGAAAAGAAAGGAGATTGTAAAATATAATGTAGCATAACAGATTTTTGCTTACCTATTTCACAGAAGTGGTGTGCATGAATTAAAGTGTTGTCAGATTACAATTTAAGACTGGATTGGAATGCATTTCTGTAATTTATTCATTTGTTTTATTGTTACAACTTGGTGTTGGAGGTGGATCCATGTTACAGTTCATAAACTTCTCTGATGATGTGAAAGTTAACGTGTTAAACATTAAAAAAACAACCTATTTGAGCCTGATTTTGTTAGAATCTGTACAGAATGTTTTAGTTTCATTTGGGGCAGCGTGGCTAAGCTGCAGCTCATAACCCAAACCCTCTTGAGTTCAAATACATGAAACAGCAAGGCCGTGCCCTTCCCCATCATCATGATATTCTCTTTCCAGAATGTAGTCTCCATTGCAGCAGCTCGGTGTGCATATCTGTTTAGGGCAAGTCGTACCCTTACAGAAAGTAAATCCATATTGAAAATATGGATGCAAAACACAGTACAAAACCAACGAAGAATGGAAAAGAACTATTTTGGATTCTGCACATGCACTCATTTCATAAACGTCTGCATCATTTAGACTGTCATCTGTTCCTTTACTTCGCTGATGTCTCCATGGGTCATCTGCATGATCACTATTATTTCTCCCAAAAATATTTACCTTTTGGTCTCATTATAAGGGATGGAAACAGCAAAGTAGGTGATTTCAAATGCCCCAACATTAATGTGTCATTAATATTAAACACCTGAGCTTAAATTACAATCTAAAGACACACACTTAAACTGTCTTTTGCATTAAATGTCATTAACCCTATCCAGCTCGTATGCGCTGTTTTCGGCAACCGTAATTTTGAAAATTGAATATTACATGACCAATAGACTCCTGAAACATGCGTATAGTGATTTAGTTTGTAGAATTATAATTTATATTTTTTTTTACGACTCTACACAATGCTTACCTGTAAGGTTATCTCCGCTAGATATTTGTGAAAGTTACATTTAAAAGTCAGACTCATTTATTGTGTGCAAATTTGGGCTTCAAGATCCGAGAAATGGATGGGTATTAGTCAACACGATCGATTTTTGTTTCCTATTCAATTTCTACCTTTCTATAGGTAGATGTTTGTCTTCTTCTTCTGCGTTTGTTCTCAATCAGCAGAAATCCAAACCCTGAATAGGGCTTTGCAAGTAGCAGGATGTAGCCCTGAGAACAGAATGTATTGTGTCGCTAGTTTACAGCTTGACTGCGATATTTGCACCTTTCGGTCAAACACATCCGTCTTCATTTTATTACATATTTATTATGACAAACTCATGTCAGTTTAATTTTTATGTTTAAATAAAAATTTTAGCTCAATTTGTTCTTCTTCTTCTTCTTCTGCGTACACAGTCAGACAGTAACCATTATTTTCTCGAAAAAAGCGGCGGTCATCCTGAGACTCTCGCCACGCTCAATTTGTTCAATATCAATAAATTTTATTTTGAATATAACTTTCAAGTACGGCATTGCGCCATTTGGCCTGAATGAAAGACATAAAATTGCAAAAAGGACTGAAAAGGGTTAACAAAGAAAAAAACACATGCCTAGCATATAACATTTTTTAAGTTGGTAGACCTGTTTAGTTTGTTTATGTAGATGTGATAAATACGTTTGTAGTGGAAACTAACAGATATGCTGATCTTGTTAAGAACACTATCAGCACTTTGTGGCAATTTAACAAATTTACTGGACAACGCTCAAATGGTCTGCCGTTGTCTTTGCGTATGACAAGGACAAGAATTGCATCACAGAGAGCATATCGTAAGAGGTGACTGTGTGACCTGGCACAACACCGGCCATGGTTAGGTGGTTTGTTTAGAGCAGCATAGATGGTGCCTAACAGGCTGCGAGTCTACTTTGCTCTAGTGTTTCTTAAGTCTATTAAGATGGACTCACACATCGGTTAACCACCCTCCTTAAGCACTTGTCCCAATGCAGCAGAGTATTAAGCTGCTCAAGCCTGGCCGCTAAGAAGGAAACCCTTCTCCCGGCTTTGTCCAGCTCATACCAGGGCTGGGACATACACAGGGGCATCTGCCCCTGTAGAAAAACAGGTCGACTAAGACTGGACAAATGGTGTACCCAGAAATAGGTGAGTCTAAATGTTTGTGATGTTTTTCTACATTTTCACCTTCTTTTATCCCAGAAACTAACATACACACAACAAAAATAATGACACCAAGTTCTTTATTAATGTATGTCTCCACACACACAAATATTATATCTATAGATCAACAAATAAAAAGATTACAGGCTCTTAAAGTCAACAACTATAGTAGAAATAATGCCATCGCAGATGAAATTGCATCAACCATTCATGTTTTGTTGTTAAGGTTAACTAGAGAGATCAATTTTGTCACTTCTGCAATACACAACATTTCTTAGTTTAAAAATAATTGAAAAAAGGCATTTTTTTGCAAAACAAATATCGGAAGTCGGGCCAACCACATTTTCCCCATATTGAATCAGTTGTCATAAATACAATTCTACCTTCAGTTGAAGCCCTGTGTTGAAGGACTGAAGAGGGGTGCCCACTTGAGAAACACTGTTTGAACTGGAAGGCACATTGAGACCAAAATTAAGGGCATCTTCAAGGGACGGTGCAGCCTCTATTTTGGGAGACATCAGAAAGTTGATGGGATCTCCTTGGTTGCCAATGGATATGGTTGTGCCCGGGTGTACAGATGGGATCAGCACAACACTGGCTGTCTTGGTAGGTACAGTTGATGTACTCTAGGAAAGAAAATGATATCAAGAATCATATTCTTAATCCAGTCCATGAGAAATCAAGGTACAGCTAACACCGTTATATAGTGTGGTTTACAGGGTCCCAAAAAAAAAAAAATCACATCTCGATATAAGGGGGGTTACAAAAGTAATCCCTTTTTCAGAATTCAACTTATACCTCTGTTTTAAATTTTGTATGTCTTGTTTTTGCAAGCGATGTTTACAGTACTATATAATGTATCTATCTTTCATTGATGTACTGTTCAATAAAGTATCTATGACAACGATAATTGTATTCAAAAGGGATCAAAAAGCCGAGCAGCGCATGAGCTGCAGTGGTAAGGGACGACCCATAGCTGACTGCTAGCAAGGCCAGCGAACCAGAGCTGCCAAAACCCTTCTACACTTCCACGCTGTCATACTGGAAAACAGACTGAAACAGAGCAGACTTGCTAAGGAGAAAGAATTGAAGAGGGAAAGCTAGCCGGGTACTAAAAAAATGCCTGCTAAAGTCAGATATGTCGGACTGAAAGGCAGAAATATCGCAGTCAAGCTGTAAACTACGACACAGCGCATTCCGTTCTCCGAACTACATTCTGCTACCTGCAAAGCCCTTTTCAGGGCTTGGTAGCAGGAGATTGAGAACAAACGAAGAAGACGTATTCAAAAGACTGTCAGGTGTCATGAGAAATGCATCATGTATATCTGTTGCTGAGAAAACCAAGGACAAAAGTGCCTGGGAAAAAAAGTACAAGAGTAAAACGAGAATGACTGTGTAGCCTGATCTGAGCATGACAAACTCTACCACACATAGGGCACACATGAACAGCATTAGTAATTGGGCCGACTTGCATTCTACCTTTCATGCAGCTCGCTTTTCATTCGCTGCAATAATGGATCTCTGCTCAGCAAATGCAAGCACCATGTGTGATGGCAATGTGCCAGGCTGAGCGACTCGAAGCAAGCAGCTCCAAAGAAGCTTTTAGAGTGTCTTTGTATTGTTTCTTCTGTTCCCCCTGCAAGTGCTGTCCTGTTCAGAGCCCACCATACAACAGTTGCTTAGGGAGGCGCTCATCTGACATGCAAACAACATGCTCAGTCCACCTGATCTAGGCTCTCTGCAGCTTTGTATGGATGCCATCAAGCTGAGGACCAGAGTCTACCCTGTCAACCGATCCTGAGCAGCCTGCGGAGACAGTTTACATGGTAATGGCTGGGCTTGGCTTGGTTCGTTCTCAATCTTCCACTACCAAACCCTGAAAGGGCTTAAGTAGCAGAGTGTAGTCCAGAGAACGGAATGCGTTGTGTCGTGGTTTACAGCTTGACTGCGATATTTGCACCTTTCAGTCCAACACATCCGACTTCAGTAAGCATTTTTTTAGTACCGGGTTAGCATTCCCTCTTCAATACCTTCTCCTTAGCCAGTCTGCCCTGCTGCAGCCTGTTATCCAGGATCACCGCGTAGAGGTGTAGAAGGGTCTTGGCAGCTCTGGTTCGCTGGCCCTGACGCTAGCAGTCAGATACGGGTCGCTGACCACTGCAGCTCAGCATCTTGATCCTGTTTACATGGTAATGATCAAGTTTCCTGACATGCCTGCTATAGACTATGTTCCACATGTGTACAGAAGGGTGTTGAGTGCAACAGCACAATACACAATGATCTTGGTGATCAACGCTGATTCCTTAACAGTACCAAACATTTGCTCGTAGTCTTCTAAAAGCAGTACTTGCCTTGGAAATCCTGTGGTGAACCACTGAGTCAATATTGTGCACGAGCTCTACCACAAGACTAACCAGGCACTCCGTAACTGGACTAATTATCAAAATTAAATAACTTCAGAAAAAGATAATAAAAAGCTGAGAAATAATTTTATCCGCAAATACTCAAAATGATGAGATAGTAGCAAGAACATATTCAAAATAGAAACAACCCTTATACCTTTTGAAGAAATGAAGAAAAATTAATCGAGTGCATAAAAAGAAGTAACACCAGAAAAAGGCATGTACTCACATGTGTTGAAGTCATTGGCTGGTTCACATGCTGCTGTGTGACTGTGGTACCCTGGTTCACCTAATGAGCAGATGAAAATTACGTCCAGAGTTTAAATGTTAAAATTCCTTGACACCCACACCATGGAGGTATTTTTCTTAGCTATTCATACTGGTTTGTTCGCTCTTAATGAAGTTTTTCTAGTAGAAGGTTGTTGGGGCCCCCTGTTTGGTTCTTCATGATGAGGTTGCTAGCCGCATGTACAATTCTATTTAGTTGCCTCTAATGATTTGTACGGAAGCGCAATGGGCCTAATATTTCCTCCCCATTAAGGGACCCTGAGTGTGTGTGGGAGTTGGGGGAGAAAGGGAGGATCTTACAGGAGAAAGTGCGCCTTGAAAAGGACATGACGTAGTAGGCTGCGAAAGCTTTCCTCAAATCTTGAGCATGATGATGGTGGACAGGGGTTCTCCAGGCTGTTGTGTTATACCTGGCTTCATCTGTGTTGACACTCACTACTACAGGGATCACATTGATTCTCACCCCCCCTCATTAGCCAGACTGCCATGAAACAGTCTGTTGTGCATGGAAGTGAGGTGGGGGCTTTCTTATGCATGTTTCACCTAACCATTACTAATATTGTCTGATCAGTATGTTTCACCTGACCTCGACTAACATAGTCTGATTAGTATGTTTCCCCTGACCTCGACTAACATAGTCTGATTAGTGTGTTTTACCTGACCATTACCAATATAGTCTGATCAGTATGTTTGATCTGTATGTTTTGCCTGACCAGACATCAGTTTCCTCTCCCCACAAGATCGTGATGTTGAAATGGAAGATCAACAGACCCCGGGCACTAAGAAGTGGAGGGGAGTTTGCTACTGTCGTTAAAGATATCATCAAGAATGATAGTCACTGATCACTTTGTTAGCATTGATTGCAGATAGTAAGCATGTTTATTTGCAGCATGGTCATTGGGACAACATACTTTTCTTGCAGCACCCTGGTCATCAAACTGCGATTTACGTTGCACTGTTTGTTAAGCTTGTGGCCCAGTGCATCCGATTTCAACAGGCGTTTCTGTAGGGATGCCCTCCTTAGCCTTTGGCTGTCCCCAGCCTATCTGCAAGGCAGCAGTTGTTTGTGATCAGAGTTGTCTCTCTTATGGAAGTTGTCTTACCAGACTAACGAGTCTTCACTACTCGTGTCTATAGGATGCGGTAATGATATATGATATGGACTATGTACTGGTTTGTACTAACCCGGAAGAGAGGCAGTCCAGTGTGTCTGTATCCCAGGATCGTCACGTCCTGCCAGAAACGTATCATGTGCATGTGGGTGGGGTACCTCTTTGCTCCCTTTATTTTCTCGGCACATCTGCAGTGATGGTACGCCTAGCATTCCCCGCCACCTGGGAGGTTGACACAGTAGGGCAGATGTGCAATGTCCGCATCTCGTCTGCATCCATTGGTATGGCTGATAGCAGATAGAGGAGGAGGAGATAGAAGCAGGAGTGCATTTAACCAGGGGACAAGCCTGGTAATGTCACGGAGGTAATTGTTCGCCTGGTGTGCGGGCATATCTCATGGTCAGGGGCTGAGTCTCGACAGTTCACAGTGAGGTGGCTGCTCTACTGTTTGTGACACCCCGACCCAGAACTAAGTCTTCTGTTTGTTGTTTCGCACCTCATCGCCGCATGGGGTGAATATCAAGCAGCTTCCCGCCCGCTTTGATCGGCGGGCGGCAGAGACCTCTTTCTGCGGCTCGACCGGGCGAGGCTGAAGCGTAAGCCCCAGATCCCCACCCTGTCGAAGCCTCCCATTGCAATCGTGCTGTGATTTTGGGCGGAATTCTGGCTTAGAGGCGTTCAGCCGAAATCCCTCACATGGTAGCCTCGGGCCGTTGGCTTATCAGCCCAGTACGTGAATCAGATGTCTGCGGCTCCTCTCGAGTTGAGGAGGATTACAGTAGCAACGCCCTGTCATTAGTAGGGTAAAACTGACCTGTCTTCCCAGGGTCTATTTCCAGCACCCGTTTACTATTTGACCAGATGTGTCAATAGAGGGCTTTTTGTTTGTCAATGGCCAAGTTTCTGAAACCTGCGATTTCCGCAGGGTTAAGACCAGATTACCATAGCAGACGTTCTTTCCTTAAGATGGTTAAGAGCCTGACCTGTCTTCCGTGGTCATCAAACATATTGTGCTATCCCTCACTGTAGTTGGAGTTTGAGACACTTTTGTGAAGTATTCTTGCCAAACTAATGTTCTTGCATAGCTTGTGGTTCTTCACAACAAAGAAACCACTGTGCAGGATTCCTCTTACAGCCAATTTCAAATTTGCTAATCCGAGCCCACAAGAGGTGAGTAACAGTGTAATTTATCACTTCTATAGAAGAAAACTCATGGTTTCAAACACCCTGTTGTTACTACAAGTCATAAGTCTGTTGAGTGTAAAGCAGCCGTTTGAGTGCGTTTGTAGGAAAGCTCTTGAAACGATTCTTCACACACAATGCAAGAATTCACTTCATGTCCCAAGAAGTATAAGATGAGTATCACAGAACCCAGAAGGAAGGTGAAAGATGAGACATATCTGCAAGTTGGAGAAAGGGTGACTAAGTCAAGTCAAGTATGGTAGTAGCTTACACTGAATGGTAGAAGGGGTGACCAAGTCAAGTATGGTAGTAGCTTACACTGAATGGTAGAAGGGGTGACCAAGTAAAGTATGGTAGTAGCTTACACTGAATGGTAGAAGGGGTGACCAAGTCAAGTATGGTAGCAGCTTACACTGAATGGTAGAAGGGGTAACCTAGTCAAATGTGGTAGCAGCTTACACTGAATGGTAGAAGGGGTGACCAAGTCAAATGTGGTAGCAGCTTACACTGAATGGTAGAAGGGGTGACCAAGTCAAGTATGGTAGTAGCTTACACTGAATGGTAGAAGGGGTGACCAAGTCAAATGTGGTAGCAGCTTACACTGAATGGTAGAAGGGGGTGACCAAGTCAAATAATGTATCTTAGTTACTTACCAAGCCGATAGATACAGGCACTAATATGGTTTGAGGTGATTCAGTCAGTTCATGAATAATTGGCCCATTAATGCTCGGGATGGGAGATAGAAGGTAGTCGCTCATCTTTGGCTGAAAACAGACAAAATTGTCATACCTTGTTAGTTATCAGATGAGATCAAGCTAACAGATTCATATTTGAAATTATCTTATTGTACAGTTGTTCTCTATGTAGACCACCATTTCTCATCATGATTTCTCATGACTCTACACTGTAGAATATAGCAGGGAGCACAGTGGAATTGAAGAGAGAAGCTCGTAGGTTCTGGTCTTGGCAACCTTCCAGGGCGGTATTGATGGACGAGAAGGCTGCCAGCCCGCCCGGCGACATCTTGTCAATTCAGGCCCCGGGTTATTTTCCATATTTGAAGGAAAACATTCAAACAGAAATTCATGCTGTTTATTTACAGCACACCTCCAAATAGAAAGGCCATTCAGTTATCCATCATCCAGCTGAGGCGTCTGGATCCTCTCCAGGACTATAAGACAAATGTTTTGGGACAAATGGCGCAGATATTGCTGTAAACCACAACACAATGTTCACCTTTCCGTACAAACACAGAAGAATGTCTCCCTATCCATATAATAATGTGTGCTTTTGAAGCAAGGATGTCAACTATCTAACCTTTACCGCCCCCCTCGAAATTGAGACAGACAAAAATGTACATTTTGTGACGGCTGAATATACACCACTTTAACGCTTCATATTAATATATAATCTTTATTATTAATACTTCATGCCATTGATAAGGTAGATCGTAATTTTAGCAGCGTTTGTTCAACAATTAATATTTTGAATAAAACTATTTGACATACAGAGTAGCTACAATAGTTCTGGCCTGAAAAAAAAGCAAGGCAACAAATTTATCGAGAAAAGGGTTAAGTCTATCAATCTTATTGCCAAAGACATCTTTTCTGTACCTTTTTAAACAAGGACTGAGATTTTGACATGATGACCAACCTGTTTAATGAGGTTTCAGACAACCTCCTCAGAGCTGAAGAAATGATTCTCCATTTTCATATTGTAGGTTATCACCCCTTAAAACACTCTCTCTCTCACAAGAATTATTCAGTTCTAGGAGAATTTGTAACATAAATAATTCTTCCCCCATTACTTCAATTGGTACCTGGGATGAAAAGAATAGGCCCAACGCGACATTTCAATTATATTGCAAAAGGTGACTAAAAAGGGTTGTACTTGGGAATGGCAACATCATCAGATAAAATTACATTGGCATTATAATCAACCACTGCAAAAGCTTGGATACGTAAATGGATCAGATAGCATTAGAAATTTATGTAAATTCTGAGCCTGGAAGATCAACAAATTTTTTAAGACATACAACGGCTGATCAAAAAGTATCTGACCGTCATCATCATCATGTAGCATGTCCTTTGTAGAACGTCGCTCCCATCACAGTCTGTCTGAAAGAAACTCGTTCTCTTGCCAAAACACCAGCCTCCGTCATTGTCATACTCAGGCATTCCTGGATATCTTGGTGCCATCGTCTTCTTGGTCTACCCCTTCCTCTTTTGCCTGGTACCATACCTTCCATCACCGTTCTCTCAAGACAATTGTGTCTCTTGATGTGACCAAAGTATTTGCATTTTCTAGCCAAAATGGAATTGATAAATCAGTTCTCTTCTATGCTCAACTCTTGCCGAATGTCTGCATTTGTTTTTTTCTCTGTCCAGGGTGTTCTGAGGATCTTTCTGTAACATTTTGACTCAAAGGATTCGATTCTTTGTCTAGAAGATTTAATAATCGTCCATGACTCACAGCCATAAGCTGCCACAGGAAAAACACAGGCTCTCAAGACTTTTACTTTTATCATTTTGTTGGTGCCCTGCCATAATTTCTTCAGGCTGTTCAGTCTCTGCATTGCCATAGCTAGTCTTCTTCTGATTTCTTTGGAGCAGTCGCCATTGTTGTCCATTCTGGAGCCCAGATCTTCAAAATGTGTGACCTGATCTATTTCCTCACCACCCACTGTAAATTTATGCTGACATTGTGTTTTGTCGGTGGTCATTATCTTGGTTTTATTTATGTTTATGAACAGGTTTTGATCTTTACTATGTCCATTAATGGCTTGAAAGTAGCTGCTCTAGCCCTTCTGCACTTCTTGATAGTATCACTGTATTTGATCTCCATCTTTGTTGCACTAGGATGTAATCTATTTAGTTCCTGCTGTTGCCATCAGGGGAGGTCCATGTGTATAGTCTACGTGGATGTTGTTTGAAGAAGGTGTTGGCAATGGAGAGGTTGTTTTCTGTGCAGAATTCAACCAGTTTTTCTCTTCGCTCATTTCTGTGTCCCAAACCGAAAGGTCCTCGAACACTTCTCTCCTCTTCGGCTCTTTCCTCTCCGACTTTCGCATTGAAATCGCCAATGATGATCAAGATATCTTTTTTTTCCAACTTTTTCCATCGTTTCTTGCAAGGTGTTATAGAAATCATCCATTTTGCAATCGTCTGCTGCTGATGTTGGTGCATACACTTGAATTATTGTTAAATTTCTAGTAGTACAGAAGTGTGTAAGGGATAGTACCTCACGATGAGAGGCAGCCACATCCCTGATGGCCAGGATCCTATTTGGTTCCCCACTTCTGTCTAGCTCACGTATGGCTCCTAGAGTCTGCCTGTGTACGGCAGCGCCATCCCCCAGGCAAAGGCTTTGGCTGGCCGGCTAAACTACGTGAGTGAAATGACAAGAAGGGTAGTCCACCCCTCCCTGACAAGTACACACAGCTGCTGGTAGAAGAGGCGGAAGATCGACCTGTGCGACAACAACTCTAAAAGCGGGAGCTGGAAACGCCTGGTATCGGGCTAAGGGCGCACCAGAGACCATAGTTGGTAAGCGGCCAGAACAACGTTTAGAAAGCAATGGCAAACTACTGGATGTAAAATGCCAAGAAACTTATGACAGTCGAGAAAAACGAAACTCAAAGATCTGATGGTGAGGCCCTCAGGCGATGCAGATCATCGACGCCAACTGGAGAAGAGGCCGATTTCAGAGTCAGTACACGTAATAGAGATGACGGTCTAAAGCCTGGCTGCATTACAGTGGACAACTCTGAAATGGGACTAAAAACAAAACTAAGAATAGGCACCTGGAACGTCAGGAGCCTGCCTATACCAGGGCAAGTTGTTCATGATTGGAAGAGAAATGAAGAGAACCAAGATAGAGATTATTGGAGTCTCTGAGCACAGATGGGCCGGTCAAGGGCACTGTACCAGCTCCTCAGGAGAAAAATTCATATACTCTAGGATGGACAAGGGCGGAAAAAGCGTGGTCGGCTTTATTGTCAAAAAAGACGGCACCTTCACTACTCGGTTACAATCCAGCCAACGACCGAATAATTGTAATCAGACTAAAGAAAAAGACTAGAAATTTAACAAATCTGACTGTAGCCTAAAAAAAATAAAACTAACCCATTTAGTTCAAAATAGGCCCACACTGAGTTGACACACTTCTCCCAGCAGCGCTCTCACCGCTGGAAGTCATTTTTGAGAATTATTGTGTCCTAAATCTCACTCCGCTGTGCGCAACCAATTATTCCCGCTCCATATCCCCCCCCGCTGTGCGCAACCAATTACTCCCGCTCCATATCTCCTCCCCCCCCCCCCATGACATTTAATGCTTCGTACAAATATATAATCTTGCTTATAAATACTTTATGTCTGCAATGCTTCAATCAAAATTTTGTTTGGTCAATTTGTCCACTAATTTATTTTAAAATATTTTACACACAGAGAGACGCAGGACAGCAAAATTATCCAGGACTGGAATGGGTTGAGTCCTAGCTTCAGTCAAAAGTTGCAGGGAACTGTGTCCGAGGAGTAGAGGGAGTGACCAACTTGACCAATGTCGTGTTTCAGTAAAACATCCTGGATGAGGTGCAATACCTGGGCCAGAGCATTGTGATGGATCCTTTGGCCTACTCATTGCATCTCACCCAGGACTTTTATTGAGAAGGGGGATTGGGTTTTGAACTAAATAGGTTAGTTAGTTTCTTTTCATCTGGCAAAGAACAGTGGAAGATGAGGTCAGTGCAGACAGAGACCAACTGTTGTAGTCTTATGTTCCTAGGGGGACCATATGGGACCTTTCTCTCCTACCCCAAACAAACTGTTGCAAAATATCACAGCTTGCACAATATACTCACAGATTCAATTGTATAGGTAAGCTCATCAGTCAGTTCCTCTCCAGTCCCGGAAGGCGAGGGAGATGTAACTATGAAGGCTTTCTGTTTAGAGATGAAAAGAATCTAGACTTGACATAGACTAGAAAAGAGGTCGGCAGACTTCGACCCTCGTGCAGATCAAGTGCCAGCCAAAAATACCATTTAAAAAATCATAGACAGGTCAAATATTTTTCTTTGTAGTTTTCTCAAAGCAGAGCACAACCTATATTGTGCTGTATTTTTACAGTTGGAAATGCAATATCTACGTATTTTGGCCAGGGCATCTGATTTGTAAAAATCTTTAATTTGGGATTAACTCTCCTTAGTCTTTGACTGGCCCTAGCTGATTAGAGGAAGACCTATAAGGCTGACAAAAATATGTTGCTTGTCCAAGAAGTAGTAGTCTGCAGGTTAGATTTTCATTATACCCATATACAAGGTGGTCTCAAAGTCGCGTTGTCAAATAAAAAAACAATAGCTTTTTTTTTGTGTACTTATTACTGGTTGGGAAACAAAAAACGTTTCTGTAAATAATATAACACTTGGAAATTTGTTTAGTCTAGTTATGAAAGACGATATGCAAATGACTTCCATTTGCCACCTCATAGGTGCATTCTTCAATGTGGTCCTAGTGCACAAATTTATGTTTTAATGTTTTCATTCAGATATGAAAAATAACCCGGGGCCTGAATTGACAAGACATCGCCAGGCGGGCTGGGCTTCTTTCTCATCCATTAACACGGCCCTGGACGGTTGCCAAGACCAGAACCTACGAGCCTCTCCTTCAATTCCACTGTGCTCCCTGCTATATTCTAACAAAATTACTGGATGACAAATTGAGTGACCCAGGCCTCTGTTGAGAGACGTTTGGCCTGAATCATCTCAGAAACAAACATATATAAAAACTCCAGAATTCTGACAATTGTCCTTAATGAATGATACACTAAACGATGTAGACAAGGCAAAACATAGATGCCAAGGCCACATGTTACGAAGGACATTGGAGCACGGCGGCAGCAGTCTGGTACACCCAAAATAAAAAGAAACTGCAGGGAAGACCTCCAATACGTTGGTCAGACTCCCTTGCTGTACACAACAACTGAGATACCCCTGGAAGAGGTTTACCATGCACAGGACAACCGTACCCCAAGATAGGGTCGACTGGAGATGAACTTTGGACCCACAACTACACAGAGAAACCGGTCATCAAGATCAAAATGTTCCTTGTGTTGCTTGCTATTATGAAGTTTGTTAACGCACACACAATTTTTTAAATAGCCCCACAAGAAAAAAAAATCTGGTGTGGTTGAATCACATTAACAAACTGCAATATCCAGCAGCTGAAGGAAAATATTTCAATAGAAATTCATGCAATGGGATCCAAAATACTAAGTCATGTCATGGAAAATGCACTTGAAAGGGCACTAACTTGCGAGGAGGAAAATTGACTTCTGCAAGGCCCAGCTCTGGCGTGAGCAGGATTTTCTGCTTAGCTAGCTAGGCTTGAGCAGCTTATTACTGAGTGACAAGTGCTGCGGAGGGTGGTTAACAGATTTGCGAGTCCATCTTAATAGACTCAAACGCTTGAGCAAAGTAGATATTGAAGAGTTAAAAAAAATTGTCCACAATTTGATATTGTCATTTACAGAAACTTTTTCAAAAATGTTAAATTTTTAAATGGTAGCCAACATTTGGCCATCCTATCGAAAAAAAACAGGAGTCTATACCATGATACCAACCCAAATAAACAAGTCGGCAAACCGTTTTTAACTAATAATCATAATTTTTATTTATTTATTAAATGAAGTTTTTTTTCCAAAAAAATGTAAACACTGTTCTTATAGCCTTGTATGCTAAAATCAAAACCTGCTAAATTAAATTGGATGGTCAAAAATTCCATCCCAACTCACATTGTCAATAACATTATTTCCTCCTTGTATGCCAATGGTGGTGTCACTGGATATGGTGCTGCTCTGAACTAACTGGCTGACGTCATTGATGGCAAGAGGTACTCTGCGCATAGCTGGTATGGAGAGCCCTGAACGGTTGGAACTGACAAGCGACACTAAAAACTGTATGAGCTGAAATATAAAAGAAGTGAAGATTGTAAAGATATTGATCCACATTCATTGAAAAAGAATATATTCTTTCAAAACTCAATATACACTTTCCCGACTTAAATCAGTAAAGACAGAAGTAGCGATAGTTTACTATCAAATCAGCCACATTTTAGTATTTTTCTATGGTGCACTGTTTGTGTTATATATTATATTATGCCAATTTTCAGTCTCCGGTGCGTAAACTGGTTTTTTTTTGTCTGCAATAACAAGAGACTTCAGCACTGTAAAGGTTAACCAAACAATTGTTTGTACCTAGCTTTTTGATGCCCCTAGCCTAGCTACAAGGAAGTGTAAAGCTGAATAGAAAGTTTAGAAATGTAAAGGTATTCTTATAGCAGGCACTACAGTCAGGGATCAAGTGTTATGACTTCAATGCATGTGATCTCAGCAGTGAAAGAGTGTTTATGTAACTAAGCAATCCGAGATGTTACTCCTGGACAATACAGGCATTAGTGACATGCTAGCACACCTGCATTGTATGTGGTGGCGACTATGATAAAAAGGGATTACGTGCTTTCATTTCTATTTGTGCATATTATCTAAATAACAGAGGAGTGTGTGGTTGAATGGTGTTGATGTCTGCCTGCTGACAAGGAGGGAAGTGGATCGAATCCACAGTAATGCATACGCTGGTTTTCTGTTGGGGGTGAAGTAAACAAACATAGCCGACTCATGGCATGTAGTCCCCAGATTAAAGAACACCCCCCCCAACTACCTCAGCAATGGGAATAAAGTCGTACGGCCTAAACAAAAAAAATATTACGGTTATCTTTTGACTTGTTTATCTTAGTCGACCTATACTTCTACAGAGGTGGATGCCCATGTGCAGGTCGCAGCTCTGGTGTAAGCTGGATGTAGCCGGGATGAGCATTTTTTCCTGCTTAGCGAGCTGGGCTCGAACAGCTTATTATTCCACTGTGTTTTGGACAAGTGCCGCGGAGGGTGGTTTACCAATGTGCGAGTCCATTTTAACAGACTCGATCCTAGAGCAATGCAGACCCACAGCCTGTTGTTGAGTGCCATCTATGCTGCTCTTAACAAACCACTTCTCGTATATTCATATTTCAATTAACACAATGTTTTGAAAATGTGAAAAAAAACAACTCAGCTATGGCAGAAACCAAAAAGAGGAGTAAATCTCGAGGAGTTGACAGCCACAATTAGATGACAAAATAAAGGACCAATATAATTACAATGATAAACCACCTTGTTTACAATCTGCTGCTGCTTGTGATGTTTCTGTCTCAACAGTGCTACTTCTCTCCACAGAAGTTTGTTCTCTCTGAAATTTTAGACAAGTTATGAGTAAATATAATATTGTCACACAAACAAAAAAGAAAAAGATTTAAAAAAAAAAAAATCACAATTACTACTTATTCACTCATTGGTATCAAGATAATGAGCAGTGCTGTACTAGTCAGCGACCCAAAGTTGACGCCTAGCACCAGGGCCAGAGAACCAGAGCTGTCAAGACCCTTCTCCACCTCTACGTGGTGATCCGATGAGGGAAGGCTAACCCAGTACACAAAAATGCCACGCTGAAGTCGAATGTGTCTGACTGAAAGGTACAAATTTTGCAGTCAAGCTGTAAAATACAACGCATTCCAGGATACATCCTGCTACCTGCAAAGTCATTTTCAGGGCATGATAGCAGGAGTTTGAGAACGAAGAAGATTCACTCATTGAAACCATACTTTAACTTGCTTCACCGTCCTTTAAGTTGAAGCATGGGTCCAACCATGTACTCTTTTTTCGTTTTTATTCCACTCATGACGTTGAGCATTGTGGAGAGCTTAAATCTGTCCTACGTCAAGTGTGTTGCATCAGTCGTTGTGAGCCTGTGTTATTGCACAATCACTTTTGTCATCTATTCACCTGCCTCATGGCTGCCCTGTTACCCTGCAGCCAGATCTAGCAGCATTGTAAGCCATCAGTGGAAGTTGAGGGTGTCTGCTCAATGAGATAATCGAACCAGCAAATATTTTTTTGCTGAAAATGTACTGTGCAAAAGACACAGTGCCAACTTTACTTCAAATGTCTTCGCTTCGCAGTCCTTCTTGGTAACACAGACGACTTTCCTCAAACACTTCCCCCACATGTCGAAATTCTGCTCTCACACGCATTGGACAGAGACCATGTTTGGGACTGGTAGCACAGCCGCATAAATATACTGTTTATCATCACAGGTACAAAAACTTCATTTGGCTCCCCATACCAGCTTATAGGTAAGCTTTATCCCAGTCATTTGTTGAAGCATAGTAGGTACTGGTACAACTTTAGATAATTTTTTAATGATTTCTTTCTGTTTCACATGATTTGGAAGTTTATCCCATTATTGTTGCAACCAATTTTTCTAGTTAGGAACACTATCAGTGCTTTGTGGCAATTTCATGGATTTACAAGACAACTGGTTTACCCAAAAATGGGCTGTCTAAATGCTTGTGACGCAATAAAAAAATATTTGGAAAACTAATAGCAATAGCTGTCCATCGCAAGCGATGATGACAACAGCAGTCAGACATGTTGTGCTGCACCTTACCAGTGAGTTTGGAGGTGGCCGTATAGTCCAATTCTGGCACGGAAGATCCTTCCACATACGTAGCATTTAATGTCAGAATTGAACATGCGAATGACAGTTGTTTTGTCTTTACGCAAAGTGTGTTTTTTCTGTGCATTGGAGGATCGGCGCTCCTCGGCAATGGAGGTGCCTCTGATGGTGGTTCTACACCATGCCTTGCGGCCTTGTGCGAGACATTCCCATTCATTTATATCGATGCTGAAGCGTGCCAAGAGATAATTTGAGGGAGTCTTTGAAATGCTTTTCTTTGGCCATCGACTTGACGCAGGCCATCTTTCAGCTCACCATACATTAGTTGTTTTGTGACGCAGTTGTCTAGCATGCACACGACGTGGCCGGCCCACCTGATCTGGGTCTTCTGCAACAGTGTGTGGAGGCTCTGCATTTTTTCCCCTCATGAGGATCTCGGTGTCTGGTACCCTATCCCTAGAAACCAAATGCAGGAGGCTATAAATAAAATAGAGACATGAAAAAAAAAATGGCATATCGCTATAAATGAATCCAAAACCACGTACACAATCTTCTCTCTATCTCCCAAGCCCCAAGAAGTGATCCTGAAAGTAAATGGCCAGACTCTCCCCCTTGACATAAGTCCAACTTATCTGGGAATAACAATGGACCCAAGGTTGACATGGAAAAACCAGATTAAAAAAAGCCACCAACAAAGCTAAGAACAGAATGGCGATAATGAGGAAGATATCAGGCTCAACATGGGGAGCAACACGGGCACACTAAAGAAACTGTACACAGGTTATGTGAGTCCAGTGCTAGAATACGGGATAGCAGCATGGTCCACAGCAACAAACTTTCACAAAATAAATACAACCCAAACCCAAGGTATACGTATCATCACTGGAGCTATGAGAACAACACACTAATCGAAAGTATGAGGGGATCAAGATGCTGAGCAGAGCATGAGCTGCAGTGGTCAGCGACCCATAGCTGACTACTAGCGTCAGGGCCAGCGAACCAGAGCTGCCAAGACCCTTCCACCCCTCCATGCGGTGATCCTGGATAACAGGCTGCAGCAGGGCACACTGGCTAAGGAGAAGGGATCGAAGAGGGAATGCTAACCCGGTACTCAAAAAATGCTTGTTGAAGTCGGATGTGTTGGACCGAAAGGTGGAAATATCGCTGCCAAGCTGAAAACTACGACACAGCGCATTCCGTTCTCTGGACTACATTCTGCTACTTCAGCCCTTTCAGGGATTGGTAGTGGGAGATTGAGAACGAACGAAGAAGAAAGTATGGAGATGCACAGAGACCAAAAAACACTCCACCAGGGGGAAAGTTCAAACGAATGCCTGATCACCCAATATATGACAGGATAAATCGCATGGAAAGAGGGATATTAAAGAGAAACCACTTCATATAAAAAAACAAAAGAACTTGCAAGAGCAGACCAAATCATAAGCCAGACAGTGGTTAGAGATCTAAACCAAACATTCCAAATCCCACCATGGAAAAAAGCCAAGTCCCCTGGGATGGTAGAAACCATAGAGGGAATAGGGAAAAAGGGAACAGATTCAGAAAGGAAATTTTTCACAGAAGAATATCTTAGGAGAGTATACCCACCAGAAACATGGACACACGTATATACAAATGGCTCATCTAACAAAGCCACATCCAATGGAGGTGGAGGGGTCTATTACAGACTAAGGAATGGAGAAGAAAAAAATTGAGTATTAATAACGGGAACATATTCCAATAATTTCTGTGCAGAAGCAGAGGCACTGAAGGCCGCAGCTGAACTTGTAATCCAAGATAAAGATATCCACCAAGAAAACATAGTATTCCTGACTGATGCCACGTCAGTATTAGCAGCGCTAAAACAAAACAAAGATGAAGATCTCGAGCAATGTATGTTCTCCCTGACACAGCTCTCAGCAGAACACCCAAGGTTGGCCATACAGTGAATCCCATTCCACTGCAATATTGAAGGCAATGAAGCTGCAGACAAACTAGCAAAGAGAGGAGGAGCATCCCAACAAACAGACCTGAGTATCATATATAATCAGGCCAAGACCATTATTAAAGCCAACTTCAGGGTAAAATGGGCTGATCAACACCCCAACTTCCAAAAAGAAGACAGCTACTATAACTTAACTAGAGAAGAGCAAGTCATCATCTTCAGACTGAGAACTAGGCATAACACTCAAGGGTCAACTTTACAACAAAATGAGGATTTGGGACAGCTGACCGGTGCCCATGTGGGGAGCATATAATGACCGCGGAACACATCCTGCACGCTCACGCAGGAAAAGAGAGAACAATACTGGCCTCGTGAGACAGATATGAGATAAAAGCTGTATGGAGATGAAACAGCCTTACAAACAACGGTGTCCTTTGTAAGAGAAACCGGAACCTTGATCTGAGGATGAACGAAGAAGAGTACCCTATCCTGCCACTTTATTTTGAACAATCTAGGGGAGGCACCCTGTATGGAAGTGGTTTATTTTCCTAGCATGCCTGCTGTACACAGTCCACGTCTCACTGACATACAGAAGGGTGGGAAGCACTGCAGCTCTGTAGACTGAGTTTCGTATCAAGCCTCAGGCCCCTCCGATTACAGACACTTGCGCAGCCTCCAAAAGGCAGCACTGGCCTTGGAGATTCTGTTACTAACCTCACTGTCAATAGTAGTATACTTGGAAAGAGTGCTACCAAGGTACGTGAAGCTGTCTACTGATTCGAGGCGCTCGTTCTTGACTCTGATATCTGGGTAGCGATATGCGCTACTCAGGGCAGGCTGAAACATGACTGTCGCTCCGATAGAAATCCATAACAATGTATTGATACTGCGTTTATAATATCGGCACAACTGTTAGTTTCCAATTCAAACGTAGTTATTACATCTAAACCAAAAAAATCTAACCAATAAAGATCTTTCCCAACAACCTTTTTCACCTTTCGCCAAAAAATCGGACGGGTCCAATGCGTATTAAGAAGATAAAATTGTTTTAAATTCATTTGTAATCTAACATACAATACTTTTACCAGCAAAAAAACCTGTGTAGATGGACGTGACACATTCAACATTTAAAAAATGGTAATTGGTAGGGTCCTTGTCCATTAAAATATTTTTTTTCAATTTCCAATTTGTAGGCAGAGTGTGTCCAAATTGGTTTGCAATAGCGAAATGAAGGTTTAGGAATGCCAATTCCAGTAAATTGTTGTGTCATTTTATAGCAATGGTTTCACAAGGAGTGATTGATAACCTCATGCACAACCTTCTATAGTTGACTCTTACGATGAAGAAAACAGTGGCCCTATTCTGGTTGCCCCAGAAACCACACTAAACCACTTGTTTAATAAAAAAAATAAACATGATATTTATTTATAAAAACAAATCTATAACAGATTGACAAACAGGAAGAAAAATAGAAACAAAGGTTAAGTTAATTCTGTGTTTTTGTCCGAGCCTTTCATATCATATTTCTAAAGCTGCCCAAACCGAGCATTTCATATTTTTAGAGTTGTGCAAGCTGAGCATTTCATATTTCTAGAGTTGTGCAAGCTGAGCATTTCATATTTCTAGAGTTGTGCAAGCTGAGCATTTCATATTTCTAGAGTTGTGCAAGCTGAGCATTTCATATTTCTAGAGTTGTGCAAGCTGAGCATTTCATATTTCTAGAGTTGTGCAAGCTGAGCATTTCATATTTCTAGAGTTGTGCAAGCTGAGCATTTCATATTTCTAGAGTTGTGCAAGCTGAGCATTTCATATTTCTAGAGTTGTGCAAGCTGAGCATTTCATATTTCTAGAGTTGTGCAAGCTGAGCATTTCATATTTCTAGAGTTGTGCAAGCTGAGCATTTCATATTTCTAGAGTTGTGCAAGCTGAGCATTTCATATTTCTAGAGTTGTGCAAGCTGAGCATTTCATATTTCTAGAGTTGTGCAAGCTGAGCATTTCATATTTCTAGAGTTGTGCAAGCTGAGCATTTCATATTTCTAGAGTTGTGCAAGCTGAGCATTTCATATTTCTAGAGTTGTGCAAGCTGAGCATTTCATATTTCTAGAGTTGTGCAAGCTGAGCATTTCATATTTCTAGAGTTGTGCAAGCTGAGCATTTCATATTTCTAGAGTTGTGCAAGCTGAGCATTTCATATTTCTAGAGTTGTGCAAGCTGAGCATTTCATATTTCTAGAGTTGTGCAAGCTGAGCATTTCATATTTCTAGAGTTGTGCAAGCTGAGCATTTCATATTTCTAGAGTTGTGCAAGCTGAGCATTTCATATTTCTAGAGTTGTGCAAGCTGAGCATTTCATATTTCTAGAGTTGTGCAAGCTGAGCATTTCATATTTCTAGAGTTGTGCAAGCTGAGCATTTCATATTTCTAGAGTTGTGCAAGCTGAGCATTTCATATTTCTAGAGTTGTGCAAGCTGAGCATTTCATATTTCTAGAGTTGTGCAAGCTGAGCATTTCATATTTCTAGAGTTGTGCAAGCTGAGCATTTCATATTTCTAGAGTTGTGCAAGCTGAGCATTTCATATTTCTAGAGTTGGGCAAGCTGAGCATTTCATATTTCTAGAGTTGTGCAAGCTGAGCATTTCATATTTCTAGAGTTGTGCAAGCTGAGCATTTCATATTTCTAGAGTTGTGCAAGCTGAGCATTTCATATTTCTAGAGTTGTGCAAGCTGAGCATTTCATATTTCTAGAGTTGTGCAAGCTGAGCATTTCATATTTCTAGAGTTGTGCAAGCTGAGCATTTCATATTTCTAGAGTTGTGCAAGCTGAGCATTTCATATTTCTAGAGTTGTGCAAGCTGAGCATTTCATATTTCTAGAGTTGTGCAAGCTGAGCATTTCATATTTCTAGAGTTGTGCAAGCTGAGCATTTCATATTTCTAGAGTTGTGCAAGCTGAGCATTTCATATTTCTAGAGTTGGGCAAGCTGAGCATTTCATATTTCTAGAGTTGTGCAAGCTGAGCATTTCATATTTCTAGAGTTGTGCAAGCTGAGCATTTCATATTTCTAGAGTTGTGCAAGCTGAGCATTTCATATTTCTAGAGTTGTGCAAGCTGAGCATTTCATATTTCTAGAGTTGTGCAAGCTGAGCATTTCATATTTCTAGAGTTGTGCAAGCTGAGCATTTCATATTTCTAGAGTTGTGCAAGCTGAGCATTTCATATTTCTAGAGTTGTGCAAGCTGAGCATTTCATATTTCTAGAGTTGTGCAAGCTGAGCATTTCATATTTCTAGAGTTGTGCAAGCTGAGCATTTCATATTTCTAGAGTTGTGCAAGCTGAGCATTTCATATTTCTAGAGTTGTGCAAGCTGAACATTTCATATTTCTAGAGTTGTGCAAGCTGAGCATTTCATATTTCTAGAGTTGTGCAAGCTGAGCATTACTAAAAGTTCAACTGTTTTTGCAACACTCTTCTACCTTTTGATATACTCCAAGTTCTCATCCATAGCATCTTGTTTGGACTTCACGTGCTTCATTTCTGAGAGAACTCGAGAGACCTCGTCTGTCTTTGCAGCAACCAGATGATCAGTTCGTACTGCTTGAGCCGAGACCTGCTGACAAAGAATGGATATTTTTGATGAAATATGTAGACAGGAGAAAAAGTATTTTTATGATGAAATATAATGATTGATGTTTTAACTGCATCTTTACTTTTCTTTTTTCTTGACAACTTGTTTTGAGAAAACCTATTTACCTTGCGCTTGATAAACTGCAGCAGGTCCCGTTCACCCCGCTGAAAATACTGATGCTGAAACTGCAAATCATCCTTCTCAATTTTCAGACCGCCCTGATCAATGTGGGTCACTTTACGGAAGCCGTCTTCAATAAGAAACAGAAATATTGATTAGACAAATTGAACAAAAATAGCCGAAGCTGAATTCGTTTTATTTTTCCCTCATTGTGGTTCTTAGGATCTCTTATAAGGGAGGAGAGAATAGGACCATTGCAACATACGACACATGTAACTACCATTGCTTCATTTATTCACATGGGTCCAGTGAAGGAGATTTAAAAGGCTGGGAAATAGTGTGCACACACTAGGTTTGTATTTTTCCTCCGATGGACTTTGTTGTTAATCTTCAGAAGGATGCTTCAGTACGATGTGTTATAGCTTACAGCGTGGCTGTGATATCTGCACCTTTCGGGTCAACACACTCGATTTCATCTGTCGGACAAAAAAACCTAGACTGTGCCATGGTATTCAACCCTTGTCCTCTTGGTCATTAGACCGAGACTCCAAACCGCGTGGCCACTGCTCCTCATGCATGTCATAATAGACCTTAGTATGGCTATGCATTTGGGAACTGAGGTAGCGCAGTGGTTAACGCAATAACTTCCCATCTGAGCAATCAAGGTGAGGTTTCCAGCTATAGTGCAAGATTTTTCTCGACCCCAAAATGGTTCCTGGAGACCACCCAGCATAAAAAATTGCGTATCAGAATAATCTCTGAAACTATAGGCCAGCATGATATTGACCACATCATCTCTAGTGTGCCGTTGGTCAAAATAAACATGAGCCTAACACCAATTTCCCAGTATGCCACAATAATGTGATCTTTTCCTGTTACTTTTTAAAAATGCATTTAAAAGCATAGAATTAGCTATAACAGTAAAGTCAGTAATACCAGCATTGATGTAAACAATGCATCTACACGATCCAAAAATTAATTTTGTGACAAGGAACATGAAAGCAATCAAACTTATCAGGACATCCATTTTTCCATAGACAACATACAGTTGTAAGAGATGGACCGTAAACAAATAAATTGTATGTAAAAAAGTTGACGTTGACATGAAGTGGATGCTGAAAATATCATGCATGGGGAAAAAAAAAAAACACAATTTTTTCAATCACTACATTTTACAAAAAATTTGCCACACAGACAACATGGCAAGAAAAAAGCTTAGATGTTTCAGTCATATGAAGAGACATAATGGTCTGGAGAGAGTGATAATGAAAGGAATAGGTTCCTGGAAGAAAGAAATATGGTTGACCCCAACATAATAGCATCAGAACATTATGGGCAGTCAGGGGAAGTCTTCATGTCACAGACCGACTCACCCTAAATCGAGATGCATACAGAGCTGCTGCGATGGAGACTAGAAAGATTATTATGTTACGTGATGATGAAAAACAAATTATGGACTCAGTAAACCCGAAGGTTTGAAAGAACTTTATTGTGCACTACTCCTGTAATTCTTAGTCGACCTGTACTTCTACAGGCACATATGTCCTTGTGCAAGCCCCAGCTCTGGATGTAGCCGGGATGAGGATATCTTGCTTAGCGGGCTAGGCTCAAGCAGCTTATTACTCCGCTGCGCTGGGACAAGTGTCGCAGAGGGTGGTTAACCGATGTGCAAATCCATCTTAATAGACTCAAACACTAGAGCAAAGTAGACCTACACCCTGTAATTAAAAATGCTAAATAAAAAAAAACAATTTATCACTTATACGCTCTCGTAGGTGCCAAAATTTGGCAGCCAAAAATCTAAAATTGTCACCCCTATGACCAAAACTGACCTCTGTAACATGTGTTAGTTTGTGGAATTTCATTTTCTTAACAGATCTACCTGATGGCTGCGCCCGAACATGCAAAACTGATGTTTAACTGTAAGGTTATTTCCGATGGACATTTGCTCATGTTATGATCTTTGAAAGTCTACATTTATCGCTACAAAAGTTGGGTATCAAGACCTGTGAAATGTTTTATTATATGATCAATAGAATAATCACACATCTGGACTATTTGTGAATAATAAACACATTATTCTGACCTCGATACATATTATGAATATATGTAAAAGGAATTGACAGATATATTGATGAAACACGAATCACGGTGAGTAAAAACAAAAATATGTCCGTCTCCAATTTCCACCTCCACACTAATGCCATTTAGGACTTCATACAAATATATTATCTTTATAATCAATGTTTCGTGTCACAAATTGTTTGTGTCTTACGAATTTTATATCATAATTTTAACTCAATTTGTTCAATTTCAATTTATTTTGAATAAAACTATGACAAACATAATTTCGGCACTTGGCCGGGACTGAAAGACACATCACTCACAACTGGAGGGATGCCCCTACGACCTTTCTGAGGGTTACAGGAAAGACGAGACACACAAATCTGCAAAATTACTCAGAACCGGAAAAGGTTACAGTATCTGGTTTCTATTCAATGTATTTATAACTTACTTATGTATATGACTTATTCAAAATCAGGCAAACAGTAAAAAAACAGCAAATAAAACAAAGAATGCTGTCTGACACATCAGAAGCATAGTTCCCCTTCCATAATAAGAATGAATGACAATCAGATTTGAAACCACCACCTGCAGACTCATTTTGCTCTGTAGATTACAAGTGAGGTATACATGCACGAACATGGAGGACAAGCACTCAGTAGAACAAGTTCTGGTCCGAATTGACGTCGTTGCACTCCGGGCAGATCCATACATGATCAGTCATTCTCAGCAAACTGCGAAGAGTGTAGATACTGATGGTTCTATAGCTTACTGGTTGCACACACTCCCAACTCATCCATGATTTTAAAATCCTGTAATCTGTGCATCGTCGATTCATTAATTGCAGTGTCTTCATACAAAAGGTGGCCGTTAATCAGCGTAAAATATAATCTCTATCTGCTGTCAATGCTTTTACTGTCAGTGCCTCTGAGACCTGGATATCAGCTCTTTCATTCATGCAAACCCCTGCATGGCCAGGACAGTAGATGCACACAAGTTTCAGGAGGTCCACTATCCACAGCCAACCGTTCTGCATCTCCCAAGACAAGGATTGAGTCAGAGATGAGTAAAGCCCTCCTTAAAGTGGTCCAAGATAGCCACCTCATAGCCAAAATCACTGCCACAACCAAAGTTCAGATCGATCTATATATATGACAGCATCAGAATCCTGGACATTTTCACTTATCAGTTGTTCAATCTCAAGGTCCACTTTCCCATTAATAAGTCCTATAAGACTTTCAGTTCCACAACTGAAGCAATGCCAGCATAATTGTCTGCAATCCATAAGGAAAAAAAAACTATGATGACAAGTGAAGCACAGGACATACCAAGTTTACGACTGCAAAGTTTATGATGCAAATAGACATGGATATTTGGGAATACTCGAAGATAGTCAGTCTAGTTTATGAAGGAAATAGATGTGGTTACTTGAGAGCAAATGACCAAGAAGAAATGTATATTTGTGATTTACAGCTGCTGTCCCAACCACAAACACCAAAAAAATAAACTCTGTACTTCATGCCCTGAGCCGTACATTCAACTTACACATGTTAAGCTGTCTTATAAAACTGGCAATATTGTTGTGCTTGAAGTACAGAGGAAGAATCTCCCTTGAAAATCTTTGCTGATCATAGACATGAAAGCTCGTACCACTCTAAAACAAAATTTTTTAAAAATGTAATAGGACATTTAAAAAATCAGCCAATTAAATGGTAGGCAATAAAATTGAGATAAACAGATAGTGTCCCCCTTGCTTGGTTCATGATTGTCCCACTTGTTACTGCCGATGGTTGTTCCTTATAACTATTAAACCAATGAATGTTTTTTTTTTTTGCGTTCGCCTTATTTTTCTATTCCTCAAGGCGGTGTGTGTTTCACTGTGGTTTTTATTTTGCGCTTGTCGGCCCAGTGCATCCGACTTCAGCATGTCCCAGTGAATGTGATTTAATACAATTTGACAGAAACATACCTTGGTGTATGAAAAACAATCAGCCAAAAGCAAATGTTGCAAGTGGTCACCATTAGCATCAAGCAAGACATGCCTGCACACGTCTCTCCATGTTATGGAAGGTATTCACCAACGCTTCAAGAGTTACAGACTCCACTTTCCATTTCTGCATGCCCCATAGGAAGAAATCAGATGGGGTAAGGTCAGGCGACCTTGGTAGTAGAAGTTCCTAAAAAAAATGACACGATCTTCAAAGAAGGAAGCGATTTCAGCAATGCTGACATATGTGGTGTTGCATGTGGCTCCATCCTGCTGAAAATAGCCAGTACGTGGTTTTTTGTTGTCCAACTTCACAGTATGTCCATGTCAAATTATATTGAATTACATTCAAAAGATGAAAGGGAAAACCAGGGGCCAGTAGCGAGTGGGACACCCTGTACACACACATGCGCGCAAGCACACACAGCCTTGCAACATTTAAAATGAGCTCATTATGTTTCTTACACACCAAGGTATGTCACTGTCAAATTGTATTGAATTAACGTTCAATGGTTTAAAAGTTATAAGGGAAAACCATGGGCCGGCAGCGAGTGGGACACCCTGTATCTGCATTAGATAAAAATATAATGCTACATTATTAAAAAATTAAGCTGCCCATCGCAAGCAGCGATGGCGACACCATCAGCCAGTTTTTTGTCCCGATGATGTAACTTGCGCTGCATTTGGATTATAGTGAGAAAAAAACTGCTGGTCGTCAACCTCAATCTCTGGTTAGGAACTACTTTGGGCCAGTGGCAAGACATATGTCAAGACGACTGGAGGTAATTCAGGATGCAGGCACTCTGGTCCCACATCCTGTGAGACCAGGGGTAGCTTGAAACCTGCAGGGCTCGAACCCATGCCGTTTCTGTTAATGCCTCACCTCTCGACCATCATTATTATCAAAATATATAGACTTGTCTGTCTGTTAGACCACTGTGTACATGTGGACTGAGTATGTCTCACAGCACTGCTTTCTGTATAGCCAGTTGAGGAAGACTCACTGGCAAAATGATGCAACACTAAACTCTAAAGTTGAATGGAGTTAAAGAGGAAATCCAGAAAACTGTCAAGTTCATCACTTAACTTCATTGTACTGGTTTAGAAGACTGCAGAGTCTGTAACAACCAGTTTCTTTTACATTCACTTGATCTAAAAAAATAAATGTATGCGCATCTAATCTATTCTTGAATGCATTAATTGACTCTGCCTGCACTATTTCCTGTGGCAATACATTCAAAGCATTCACCACTCTCTGACTACAAAAATATTTCCCAGTATCTAATCTGGACCTACCTTTAATTCATTTGTGGCTGTGCCCTCTTGTTCTTAAAGGTGGTGGTTGTATTTTGAACAACTTGTTATCATCTAATTTATCCTTTATGTTGATCATGTTATAAACATGTATTAAATTCCCTCGAATTCTTCTTTTTTTTAGACAAAGGAGGTAAGTTTTTCTGAGTCGTTCCTCATAACTATAATTCTGGAATTCCACTATCAGTTATGTTGCTCTTCTTTGTATCTTTTCCAACATGTATATATCCCCTCTATGATAAGGACTCCCCACCTGTACACAGTACTCCAATCTAGGTCTAACTAATGCTTTATACATCTTTTGATTACTATGTTTAATATCACTTTTTATCATATCTAATATTGAATTTGCCTGTTCTACTGCTACCTTGACTTGCTCACTCACCTTATATTTAAACTCTCATCTAACAATGTACAAGGCCCAAACACAAGAAGAATTATTATAATTAAGATTCACATTAGCTAACCCCATTGCAGGAACCCTATGTGGAGGGGTGGGGGGAGAGAACATTTACAGTGGCTCCATGAACAATCATCTGTATTGAGCTATTACAACATCCTTAAAAGGTTACAGTGGACATTCTTTTCTAGCATTTTCATCACATAGCCAATACGCTTAATTTACTGTGTAACAAATAACTCCAACTGGTCATAGTCTATACTTTTATTTACTGTGTCAGAAAGGACTCCAAATGGTCATAGTCCATACTTTTAATTTACTGCGTCAGAAAGGACTCCAACTGATTATAGTCTATTCTTTTAATTTACTGTGTGACAGAGGACTCAAACCAGTAATTTAAATTTGTAGCCATGTTTTTTTTTTTTAGCTCTGCCAACCATCAGGTTTCAGTTTCTTTTACTTTTAGTTGCTTGTTATGGGTTTAACCTCAGTTTTGCAACCACAGTCTTTTGAGATTATATTAGACCATGTGAGCTATACCAAAATATTTTATATCCAGGGTGCTAAAAAGCACTTCCCTCTGAAAAGGGCTGCCATCCAAACAAACCACTGACTGTTGAAATTAGGGATACACCAAATATTTTATTTAAAACAGTAACTAGTTAGTAACATTAAATAGTTTGAAGATATTTGCCTAATTTTGTAACACTTTGAAAGGTCATATATGTTTTTGCCGATTACTTAATAATTATAATTGAGTTAACTGAGGTAGCACAGTGGTTAGTGCACTGGCTTCGCAGTCAAGGTATTTTCCCCCGATTGCAGAACTGCTTCTGGGTTAATCCAGCCTAAAAAATTGGGTAATCTGGGTATTAACAGCTAAATAGTAAAAACACTTTTCAATGCATCCCTAGTCTAGTTGAAACTCAATTGACAATTACTAGTTTGCTTAGTTTTTTTCTCAAAAATTCGTAACCAGACAATACATAACAATCTCAAAGTCCAAACCCTGCAGATACGAGTGGAGCAGTCCTAACTAGTGGTTTGGCCATGTCTGTAGAATTGAAGAAGAGAAAGTCAAGGACCCCCAGGACGTTGGGAAGACAACATATGATAGTCCCTATTTGACACAGGGCTGGATTGGAAAGAGATCAGGAGAAAGACGGCAGATAGAACAGTATGGAGTTATCTTTGGCAAACCTCTATACCTCACGGTAGAAGATGGGTGACTAAGTTAACTAAGTAAGTTTGTTAGTATTTTCTCCAAATCTGTTTAATGTCTCATTACTTCCATTGGGGATGAAGTGCTACGACTTATCTCTAAGAAGTCTCAGTGTTTATGTCGGGTGATCAGTTCCCTTCCTCGTTGCAATGTCTTCTCTAAGCTAACAATCAGGTACTCATTTACTGCCAGGTAGATGATGACTGTAGAGACTTGAAACTACCCTGTCAATTTTGCAGTGAGATGCAATTAGGTCTACTCTCTTTTGGGCTAAAAAAATGTAGACTAGACCTATCAAATAGTGGCCCTATATTCTCACAAACAAGGGTGTCTAAAAATGATTCATATCTCCATTATATGTTCTCTTTTCAAGTCTTTTGAGTTTTGGTATGAACTCCCTTTGCTTGCACTAAATAAAAACTGGTATACACCTCTCCCACATCATGTATGTAGTATTTGAAGCCTCATCTCTTCATCCATTTTACGTTTAGTTTTGAAAACAAAAATTATACCTACTTTAGACTAAATTAGACTTTAGTATTAATAATAGATTTTTAATACTCTACAACAAGTGAACAATCAACTATTCAATACATTTTATTAATTATATTATTATTATACAACAGTTCAAGGAAGATGAAGTTAACTATATAATCTATCAATTGTAATAGACTAATGTCTGGAAATCTACCAATATTTGGTGCCCATTTCTGTTTATTAATTTATTTCAAAATAGCAGAACTTATTCTAAATAGACAGAGAGACAGACAGCAAATAGTGAAATACCCAAGGGAAAACACCAGCATCATCATCTTGTGCCATGTCGACTAGCGTGGACGATTATAGATCTCAACAACTTTCTGTCCCAAGCATTGTCTATTACTTCTACCGCTGACCGTCATCCGTGCCATGATGTTAAAGCATCCAGCATTTTCTCTCTTTTTCACCCTCTACTCTTTCTCCTGCAACTGTTCCTGTTGTTACTACAGGAAAGCGGCGACCACACGAAAAACTCACCGAGTCCCAGTGAATCAGTTCATCGGTTGATGGATCCTCTACCAACGTCCAAAGTTTGATCAGAAAAGCAGGAACATTTCCTGAATTATTCTCCACTGCCGCATACATGATGGCTTTAATTTGCTTTCATCAGAAACAAAATGTGATAAATAATAGTTCCACAAATATTTCTCAAAGTAAAATACCCCCCGCAGGAAATGGATTCTCAAACAAAATATGCCTTGCGCATGCGTAAGTCTAAAGCGTGGATATTAAAAATACACGGAGGACATGAGTGGATCAAACATAGGACTCGGGAAAAGAAACAAAACAATAGCAGAGCGCTCGCTTTCCACGGCAAGGGTACGGGCATCGACTCTCGTTAGCGGTACACTCCAGTCAACCGAGCTGTAAATGAGCTCATGACTTACTTACTGTTGGCGGTGGAAGGGAATTGGCCACACTACTTCATAAATAAGATGTTGTACAATGCAATGAAGTTTATATCACTTTACCAATAACAGCAGTGTCTGTTACAGTTGATTCCTAATTGTGATTTCGTCATAGGGGTCGATGCTACAAGGTGGGACACATGTTTGGGGCTTATCAGCTAGAGTGATAGATTAAGCTGTTAGCTGTTCATACAAGATATCAATCTCCAGTACTAGAATGGAGATGGCGGCAGGGCTGGCAGTTCTGTAAGGCCTATCTGAGACCTCTTTAACAACGGCCGTTATCCTGTCTGATTCCCAATGCTTGCTTCACAAGGTACAGATAGCCATGCATGGATAACAGATGTGAGAGCATCAAACCCCACGTGTTACAAGTGGATCTACTGTCCTGGAAGAGCGGCAAAGATGGCGCTCTACCGGCTGCGGGTCTACATTGCTCTGGTGGTTTAGTTCATTATGGGTACCCACAGGCCACGGATTTGCCCGGAATGCACACTAGTCGACGACTTACACTTGTGTTCACTGACACATGTCATTGTTTTCCATCTGGACTGGTTAATTCGTTCGTTATTTGTCTATTTTCTCTTTACTGTCACATCAACTATATGAATTAGAACTACGCTTAAACATGTATCGTATTTTCACGGTCTAGTGTTGGTTGTGGTCAAGTTCACGAGATTTACTCCCTTCGTCCTAACTGCAAATAGCGTCGGTTTTGGTGTGACTGAAATTTAGTCACGACTATAATGGACTAGAACACGGCTCGGGAGAGATACCAGTGCGACCTCTTACGGTTATAGAATATGCACGACTCACAACGACGATATATGTCATCCCCTACGCTGCCTTGCAGGATACCGTTTCACGGAAAGGCATCGGAAGTAAACCCTGAGAAGAAAAATCTCCATCCTGTGCTATCTTCAGTCGTTTCGATAAAATCTTGCCACTGGCCAAACATCGCAGGACCAGAGAGTGAGGTTGACAAAAGGCGCAATTTTCTTCCTCACTTTAACCCAAATCACAGCGCAAAGTCACCCATTTCAGCAGACACAGCAAAAGAAAAGACTGCACACGTGGCTGAACAAAGAGAGTGGTCTTCATTACATGTAATGGACGAACATCACTGCCCTGGACATACTGTGGTTCATACAGGGTTACGAACGACCGGACATCTTGGTTTTAAAAGCACCCATCACGGACAAGTTAGAGATAGACAATAGCGACAATTTGAACCAATGACCGTCTGTTGGATGACGACACCACGGTTGATGGATCAGCAAAACACAGACTGCAAGACTTTGCAATTAAATGAGGATCGAGTGCAATGAGGCCCGCCAAGAACGGTACAACTAGTGAACGACAGGAACTGTTAGTGTCGGCACCCTTCGTGAATTGCTGAGATAGACTTAACACCTATGGGTGTATCCGGAGTGCAGTGAAGCCAATTATTAGGAATACGAACGGTACAATTTGCTGGGCTATTTTTGTGTGCCTTGTCCAATACATGTAGTATTAGTAGGTAGGTAGTAGTAGTAGTAGTATTAGTAGTAGTAGTAGTAGTAGTAATATTAATACATTACGGCAACAAAGACCCGACGCGCCAATCGACCGCGTCCACGATGAATAGGCTTCACGCAATGAGAGTAAAGTCATTTCTGTTTGACCCGACCATGAAGTGCGAGAGGACAACACGCCACTTCTAATATTCCTTTCCTACACCAAGAACTGGCAGGCCGGAAGGTACTCGGGAAGTCGGGCCACATTCCTAAATTCGAACAGAGAGCGATGATGTAGAGTGGTGTAAATGATGCCCAGGCCCGTGCGTAGTGTGACCTCAACGTTTGGGACCCGATCGTCCTAGTAGATGCCAAGAATGCGAGTCTAACATGTGGAGAGCTTCAATGCGCTTCTGGTCATGCTACAGGATGGTCCAGGTCTTCGAGCCATACAACAGGATGTTGGCTTAGCTTGGCTTCGTTCGTTCTCAATCTCCCGCTACCAAGCCCTGAAAGGGCTTCAGTAGCAGAACGTAGTCCGGAGAACTGAATGCGTTGCGTCGTAGTTTTCAGCTTGACTGCGATATTTGCACCTTTCGGTCCAACACATCTGACCTCAACAAACAATTTTTTTTTTTAGTACTGGGTTAGCATTCCCTCTTCGATTACTTCTCCTTAGCCAGTCTGCCCTGCTGTAATCTGTTGTCCAGGATCACCACGTGGATGTGTAGAAGGGTTTTGGCAGCTCTCGATCGCTGGCCCTGACGCTAGCAGTCAGCTATGGGTCGCTGACCACTACAGCTCATGCGGCTGCATGATGCTCAGCATCTTGATCCCCAACAGGATATTGATGACACAGGTTTTGTAGATATACATCTTGGTTACCAGTAAGAGCCTTCGCTTGATCCAGACTCGTTACTGTGCATTCATAGAGACGGCGGTCATGCCTATTTTTATAATAATATTCCGGTGACTACCTCCGTCGAAGTTTCGGCGGCTGCCCAGGTAATGAAGTCCTCGGTGGAGCTTACACAGTTGAGAAGGATTCCTGTCACTGTGGGACCGCGACCAAAGTTTTGGATCTTGGCTTTTGGTCAAGAAATGTGACGTCCTAATCGTGATACGGTATCCTCAGAGTTCTCAAGTGCTTTTGTCAGGGCCCCGGTGTGGCGGCACATATTACTACGTCATCCTCGTAGTCAAGGATACATGATGGAAATCTTTATTAGGCCACACAGCGATAACCACTATTTTCTGTTGTTGTTGTTGTTGTTCAATGCCCATAATGAGTAGATTTGCTCTTTTACGAAAATGTCGTTAAGTGGCGGTTTGTTGTAGCTTTCATCACACTCCGAAGGTGCCGATGCAGATGAACCAAGGTCATCCGAGCGGTTGTGCTATGAGTGGCTTCATCTGCGTGTCTCCCACTACTCCAGGAATCACGTTGATCCATCACCTCGTTAGCAAGGCTGCCATTAAAAACAGTACGTTTCCAGGGAGGACTACAGAGAATTCGAAGTGAGCGTCCTCGCCAGTTTATTTTGCCTGATCCTATCTTGTCTGATCCGTATATTATGCCTGACCCTGACTAACTTGTCTGATCCGTATATTATGGCTGACCCTGACTAACTTGTCTGATCCGTATATTATGTCTGACCCTGACTAACTTGTCTGATCCGTATATCTTGCCTGACCCTGACTAACTTGTCTGATCCGTATGTTTTGCCTGACCTTGACTAACTTGTCTGATCCGTATATTTTGCCTGACCCTGACTAACTTGTCTGATCCGTATGTTTTGCTTGACCCTGACTAACTTGTCTGATCTGTATGTTTTGCCTGACCCTGACTAACTTGTCTGATCCATATATTTTGCATGACCCTGACTAACTTGTCTGATCCGTATGTTTTGTCTGACCCTGACTTACTTGTCTGATCCATATATTTTGCCTGACCCTGACCTTGATGTAGGTTTTGTTCTAATTGAAAGTCCTTTTTAATATGTTGTTTACCAGGCCCTCAATCGATAAGAAGTGATAAAGCACGAACCTCATAGTTTACGAAAAAGAAGGACAATCTATTATGTTTTCCGCTACAATTGCTCTTCCAGTTGTAAAGCAGTCTTTCTCAATGTTTCAGTCAATCCTGATGTAAATATTATTATTCGAGGTTCGCCTTTTCTTCATTTCAAGTTCATTGTTTTTATTACTTTTTAGTTAGGTTTGACAGGCTATCGGTGAGAAACAAGTTTTTATCTCTCGCACATTATTTCGTTTTACGCAGCAGACTTGTCTCCACAAATCGACAACAAAGCAAACTCGGCTCACAAAGGATGAGTTTACAATAAAACAAGCACTTGTTAATAATTGCTGACAGCTGTAAGGAACGTAATGTCGGTGGATGGTATTTGACATTTGCAACTCGTTAAAAGATGCCCTTCTGTGACTGTGTTTACTAAACTGGGCTACAATGTTTCTCTCAAGTACCTGGTCCACTATTGTATTGATAGTGATAGTTAGCTCGGCGAACTATTTTCTAGCTATAAAGGATTTTGAATACCTCGGATCCGCCATCAACAATTCTGATGACTGAGAAATTGAAATCAAACAAAGCCATGCACAAAACTAATACACATAAAAACAGCGTGACAGAGCGACACATGGAAACAGTGTGACAGGGCGACACATGAAAACAGTGTGACAGAGCGACACATGAAAACAGTGTGACAGAGCGACACATGAAAACAGTGTGACAGAGCGACACATGAAAACAGTGTGACAGGTCGACACATAAAAACAGTGTGACAGGGCGACACATAAAAACAGTGTGACAGGGCGACACATGAAAACTGTGTGACAGGGCGACACATGAAAACAGTGTGACAGGGCGACACATGAAAACAGTATGACAGGGCGACACATGAAAACAGTATGACAGGGCGACACATGAAAACAGTGTGACAGGGCGACACATGAAAACAGTGTGACAGGGCGACACATGAAAACTGTGTGACAGGGCGACACATGAAAACAGTGTGACAGGGTGACACATGAAAACAGTGTGACAGGGCGACACATAAAACAGTGTGACAGGGCGACACATGAAAACTGTGTGACAGGGCGACACATGAAAACAGAGTGACAGGGCGACCCATGAAAACAGTGTGACAGGGCGACACATAAAAACAGTGTGATAGGGCGACACATGAAAACATGACAGGGCGACATATGAAAACAGTGTGACAGGGCGACACATGAAAACAGTGTGACAGAGCGACACATGAAAACAGTGTGGCAGGGCGACACATAAAAACAGTGTGACAGGGCGACACACGAAAACAGTGTGACAGGGCGACACATAAAAACAGTGTGACAGGGCGACACATGAAAACAGTGTGACAGGGCTACATGAAAACATGACAGGGCGACACATGAAAACAGTGTGACAGGGCGACACATGAAAACAGTGTGACAGAGCGACACATGAAAACAGTGTGACAGGGCGACACATGAAAACAGTGTGACAGGGCGACACACGAAAACAGTGTGACAGGGCGACACATGAAAACAGTGTGACAGGACGACACATGAAAACAGTGTGACAGGGCGACACATGAAAACAGTGTGACAGGGCGACACATGAAAACAGTGTAATAGGGCGACACAAGAAAACAGTGTGACAGGGCGACACAAGAAAACAGTGTGACAGGGCGACACATGAAAACAGTGTGACAGGGCGACACATGAAAACAGCGTGACAGGGCGACACATGAAAACAGTGTAATAGGGCGACACAAGAAAACAGTGTGACAGGGCGACACATGAAAACAGTGTGATAGGGCGACACATGAAAACAGTGTGGCAGGGCGACACATGAAAACAGTGTAACAGGGCGACACAAGAAACCAGTGTGACAGGGCGACACATGAAAACAGTGTGACAGGGCGACACATGAAAACAGTGTGACAGGGCACATGCAAGCAGACAAAGAACCAACATGAATTTTCCCCCACGATTTTCATCCCGACACTATGATATCAATGTCAAAACTGGACACTAATATCAAATTAAACAAGCTACATCATAACAACAGAAATGAAATGCCTGCGAAAAATTATTAACGTAACAAGGAGAAACACGATCAGAAACGATGACATCAGAAGACTGGTGGGAATAACACCCCCCCCCCCCCCCCCCCCCCCAAACAAGCAATGCTATTTAGATACAACGGATTCAAAGCCAAAAGCAGACTACGAAAAAGATGGTTTGCAGAAATATCGGAAGCAGTAAATGCTACTTACTGTGCATGAGACACACAAACAGGCTCGTTCTAGAGATCTGTTCATAATCTGGCGCTGAAAGGCATAACAGGATTAGCGAAACGAAAGAAAGACATATGGTTGTGGGACATGGACATTAAGCAAATCACTTGCAAAGAAGATCACAGCTTTTGAAATGAAGTGTTACAGAAGGATGTTAAAAATATCCTTTACAGATTAAAAAAGGCAAAAAGAGACTTTTTGCAGGAGTTACATTTATTACACACATTTTACTCCTTGGCATCATCGCAATTTTGGTGTGATTCGCTGTTGGGTTAATTCGGTTTTTTTCCGACAGGTGGATAGCTTTTTTTCCCACAGGAAAGTATACGATTCACCTCCTTTTCTTCTTCTTCTTCTTCTTCTTCTTCTTCTTCTTCTTCTTTTTTCGTTCTCAAACTCCCGACACCAAGCCCCGACAAAGGCTTTGCAAGTAACAGTTGTAGTCTGGAGAACAGAATGCGTTGTGTCGTAGTTTACAGGTTGACTGCGATATTTGCAATTTCGGTCCGACACATCCGATTTCAGCAGGCATTTTTTAGTGCCGGGCTAGTCTTCCCTGTCCTGAACCAGTCTGCCCTGTTGTAGACTAATGCCCACTTGGACGTGCAGAAGGGCATTGGCAGCTCTCGATCGCTGGCCCTGACGCTAACAGTCAGTTTTTGGTCGCTGACCGCTGCAGCTCATGCCCTGTTGCAGACTGCTGCCCAGGATCACCGCGTGGACGCGCAGAAGGGCATTGGCATCTCTCGATCGCTGGCCCTGACGCTAGCAGTCAGTTTTGGGTCGCTGACCGCTGCAGCTCATGCCCTGTTCAACATCATGATACCATTCAATTCCAATACCTTCTTCTTCATAATACTCGCCCCTTTTTTTGGTAAGTATATCTGCCTTCTAGCTGCACGGTACTCCACAGTGGGAGTGTAGACACTAAAATATGGCTCGTTTTCTGATGTCGTTTGCTGCCTGAGCATAAGTTACTTTGTTCTTGATGTTACATTTATACTATGATAAAAGCACTTATTGCTGTTGAATGCCCGTTATGAGTAGGTTTACTTTTTTGTGCGCTCAGAAAAAGTCGTTAGGCGGCGGGTTGTTGTAGCTTCTCTCACATCTCATTAGCCTTTGACTGTTCCCATCCTATCTGCAAAGTCTCAGATCTGTTCTACTTCTACATGATCTCAAGAGACAGCACCCTAGCAAATCATGGACACCTGTGTACACATATGAATTGTCCAAGGATAGCGCAAAGAGGGAAGGCGGTGGAATCTACATTACACACTCCAACGGCAACATAGAAAACCACTCCATGCCAGCAGAAAAGACCTGTAGCAGTTTGAAAGCTGAAACAACAGTTGCACATACATCAACTCAGATCATTATCAGCCAAATCACAACTACATTGCAAACGATAATTCTAACTCTAGGAGCGAGCTTCAAGTCATCCAAACCCTCAACAAGAAAGACTCTTACATGAAATAAAATATATCGGGTTACATATTTATTCTAATGTCTTCTATCCACCTGCCTCGTAGTCGCACTCTTTGCCCTGTTAAGTGTACTTTAACTTGAAAATATCTAAAGGAAGTAGTCATTCTTGGGTCAATGCTATTTCCATTGATCTTGTAATGTAAGTAAAATAATGATGACTATACGTGTTTTGATCTTTCAGATTGATGTAGCAGTTTTGTAGCAGATTGTAGTTTTAATATTGTCATGAAGTAAATAGTCAAGGTCTGTCCCATAGCAGTTACACTAGTGTCGGAAGATGAAGCTGTTACACTAAGCTGTTCAGTACTATCGGAGAAGGAAGCTGTTAGAGACTTCAGTATACTGTCAATGTCTGTCCCATATTAGTTACACTACTATCGGAGAAGGAAGCTGTTAGAGACTTCAGTATACTAATTCAAGGTATGTCCCATATTAGTTACACTACTATCGGAGAAGGAAGCTGTTAGAGACTTCAGTATACTGTCAATGTCTGTCCCATATTAGTTACACTACTATCGGAGAAGGAAGCTGTTAGAGACTTCAGTATACTAATTCAAGGTATGTCCCATATTAGTTACACTACTATCGGAGAAGGAAGCTGTTAGAGACTTCAGTAAACTAATTCAAGGTCTGTCCCATATTAGTTACACTACTATCGGAGAAGGAAGCTGTTAGAGACTTCAGTATACTAAGTCAAGGTCTGTCCCATAGTAGTTACACTACTATCGGAGAAGGAATTTGTTAGAGACTTCATACTAAAGCGATAGTTTGTGTAATGTAAGATGGTCAGTTCCTTTCTGACCTGCCTTTAGCTCACATAGTCGTATGCCAGGAACCCATTTGCAGCTGGGTCGAATGGGGCGTACTAATAGTGGGATCCGTCCCTCGTTCATTTGTCAAGAAAAACAAGTGCTCTCCCAGTTTGCTAATTGTAGTTATGAATCGAAGTGCAAGCGAAGCAACTCAGTTCACAGGAAGAATCACAATAATTGCAGTTATCTCGCCTTTACATCCTTTGAAATGAGTTTTGTTCGTATGTACCAATTGTGAATTCATGGGTAGATACGTGGCCATGTTGTTCGCATGTCAGATGAGTGACTTTCAAAGAAAATATTCTATGGCGAGCTTGAGTCCGGCAAGCTCGCTCGCGGCGGTCAAATAAAACATTACTAAAACACACTGACAGTCTCAATGAAGAACTGCGGCCTTGACATTGACGATTGGGCGAACATTGCTGCTGGTCGCTCTGCCTGGCCTAGTAAAATCTCTACTGGCACGGCGCATAGGGAGCAGATAAGAACCAAGAAAGCTGCACGGAGACGTACCACACGAAAGTCAAACAACAAATTGCCTCCATCTGACGGACAGAAAGTGTTTCTCTGCTACCAATGTGACAGACGTTTTCGGGCTTGGATTGGTTTGATCATTCATACCCCAACCCATTTCAGAATTAACAGATGACGTTGTGGTCTTCTCCGGAAACGATGGACAAACAACATTTGATTACAAAAACAATATTAGTATGCATCACATTAATCACATGCATTGTTATCATTAGTGAACGAGGCTTGTGTAAAGGAATTGCAATCACAAAAATCTACTTTAGTGTCCTTATCATGATTTTGTTATCGTCATCTGTGTTGTTTTTTCACGACGAAGCCTTTTTGTTGCAACATAGTTTTTGTTTTTATGTTAGTGCACATGTGGTTACTGAGTCACATCTTTTTATGTTTAATTGATAATTGATTAAATGGTTTGTTGCAGTCCGATATTTTTTCTACGGAAATACAGAAACTGCCAATGCACGATGAGGAAGATTTCTCAGGACAGGTCAGGTTATCCCTTAACCGGTGAAGTCGTTGGGGCACACATGAAGACATCTTCACAACACCACGCCACCCTTCTCTGTCAGCGGCCGCTGCTTGTGCCTCTTCTGGTCGGAGATTGGTCCATTCTTTTATGTTGTCCTCCCACCTCTTTTGGGGACGGTCTCTTCGTCGTCTGCCTTGCACCTTTCCGTTGAGGATCGTATTTGCAATACCATTTGATCTCGATATGTGACCGTACCAAGCGAGTTTCATTCTTTTGACAGTTGCCAAGAGGTCTTCAAAAGGCCGTATTGCTGTTGTAATTCTATCTCGTATTTCCTCATTTGTAACTCGATCTTTGTACATCTCATCTCCAAGGTCTGTATCCTTCGCTGAAGTTCAGCTGTAACTGTCCCTGTCTCACAAGCATAGAGGAATATTGATAGGACCAGTGTAGGTATTAATCTGATTTCTAACATAGAATTTACAGCTTGGACTTTGAATCCACATCTCGGTGGCTATAACTTTGTCCGAGTTTCACATAATCACATAATACACTAGAAGGAAATAACCAAACACTGAATGGAAGCACAACGCGAGCTTCAAACATGGAGGAAAGACATTTACAAATAAGTGAAGCCTTTTGGCTAAGATAAAAAACAAACTAAATTAAATAACAAATAAAATAATACACACAAAAAAAGCAATCGAAATCTTCATTGTCCCAACCTCGAATCTCATGCAGATGCACAAATAAGAGAGGAGCAATAACCATGTCAAAACAAAGCAGACTATAGAGACAAAACAGTATTTGTTGCAGATTATTTATCAGTGAATACGACCGTCAAAAACAATAAAAACAACGAATTAAACAGTATGTCAGTTATTGTTGTTACGAAAGCCCACAATGAGTGGGTTTACTCTTTTGTTCTTATGGAAAAGGACGTAACGTTGCCGGTTGCAGTAGCTTTCCTTACATCCGGATCGTGCTGATGAAGATTGACCGTGGTCCTCTAGGCGACTGTGCTATCTTTGGCTTCATCTGCGTGTCGCCCATGGTAACGGAGTCATGTCGATCTCGCACATCGCTAACATGCTGCCACGACAACAGCCCGTTTCCAGAGAGAACTGCGAGGTGGTGGTCTTGGCGAATATATTTTACCTGACCTTGACATGTTTGATCAGTATGTTGTGCCTGACCCTGACTAACATTTCCGATCAGTATGTTGTTCCTGACCCTGCCTAGCATTTCCGATTAGTATGATATGCCTGACCCTGACTAACATTTCCGATCAGTATGTTGTGCCTGACCCTGACTAACATTTCCGACCAGTATGTTGTGCCTGACCCTGACTAACATTTCCGATCAGTATGTTGTGCCTGACCCTAACTAACATTTCCGATCAGTATGTTGTGCCTGATCCTTACTAACATTTCCGATCAGTATGGTGTGCCTGACCTTGACTAACATGTCCGATCAGTATGTTGTGCCTGACCCTGACTAACATTTCCGATCAGTATGTTGTGCCCGACCTGACGTTAGTCTTCATCCTGACAGTCTGCCAGAAACACGCAAAAAGACCTGATATACAAGATAAGTTAAAAGTAACTGAAATATTTGTTTTCTTCTGTTTATTCTTTTTCTTCTTCTTCTTTTTCTTCTTCTTCTTCTTTTTCTTCTTCTTCTTCTTCTTCTTTTTCTTCTTGTTCTTCTTCACCCTCCTCCTTCTTCTTCCGTCATTCTTTTCCGCTCTTTTTCTTATTCTTTCTATTTCTTCTTCCTCCTTCTTCTTCCTTCTTCTCCTTCCTTTTTCTCCTTTTTCTCCTTCTTCTTTCATTTTCTTCGTTCTTCTGTCCATTTTTCTTCTGATTCTTCAGAAAACGAATTTTTTTCTCTGTGATTCCAGTACCATATGTAATGTATCGTATTTAGGGCTATCTTTCAAACCAAGAAGGGTGCTGTTCTCTCTACAATCTTTACATATTACTTATCAATTAATACGACCACCAGAAACAATAAAAACAACAAATTAGACAGTCAAGGGGTAAAGAGGAAGGGGTCGACCAGGACTCACCTTTACATCTCAGGAATGCAGAGACCTTAATGTACGAGCTTTTACTGAAATGAAGAGAGCTGCAGAGGAAAGGGTCAAACGAAGAGAGCTGCAGAGGAAAATGTCAAACGAAGAGAGCTGCAGAGGAAAGGGTCAAATGAAGAGAACTGTAGAGGAAAGGGTCAAATGAAGAGAGCTGCAGAGGAAAGGGTCAAATGAAGAGAGCTGCAGAGGAAAGGGTCAAATGAAGAGAGCTGCAGAGGAAAGGGTCAAATGAAGAGAGCTGCAGAGGAAAGGGTCAAATGAAGAGAGCTGCAGAGGAAAGGGTCAAATGAAGAGCCATGATCAGATAACCTTACAACTAGTTGATTCCTCTGTGATTCCTGTATTACATGTAAATGTATCGTATCAAGGGTTATCTTTCAAACCCAGAAGGGTACTTCTCTCCCAACAATCTTCTGATTTGTTTGAATAGTTCTCGCAGTTATTGAATTGGAAACTAATGAATTCACAAACGCCTCCTTTCACTGCAGCGAGGCGCATTAGCCACTTGAGTAAACCTAATCTAGATTGCTTCTTACTTCAGTTCCTTTTCTGTTGTGCGCCGTCTAAAGTGTTCTGTGTGCTTATTAAATAAATTATCTGTTATGTTCGCGGCTGGTTCTGTGAAAGTTGTTGTATGAAGTTTACCACGAAACGTGGAAGCAGTGAGTCATAAACAAATTATATTCTTCGTTCGTCTTCAAAAAGACTTTTTGTAACATTGTGTCGCAGTTTCTAACAGCGGATCTGCGATATTGCGGCTTTAATCCACACACATCCGGTTTCAGCAGGGCACATTTTTGGTAATTGGTTCACCTTCGCTCTACCTTCTTCTCTATTCTCTCAGCCAGGCTAGACTGATGATTTCAGTTTTCAGGCCCACTACTTGGAGCCAAGTAGTCTAGGACAGAATAGGTTCGCTGACTCTGACGCAAGCAATCAACTAAGAGTCTGCTGTCATCTCTTTTTCACCGAGTTTTGGGTCTCTGCCATATCTTCAGCAAACTAAAAACACATGTGTGTTGTTTTGTTGTTCATCCGTTGTAATTCACGAGAACAACCTTGTCAGCATTCATTATTCGCAGACGTTCGAAGATGGCTAATTGATCAATCCGAGTCCTGCATTGTCTGCTGCGCTTAGTACATAGAAATAGGACACACCCTTCTGTTGGGGATGACGTTTTTTTTTTGTTGCACGCGATCCACGAGGATGCGAATGTTCCATGCACCAAATATCAAATACGCTTTTATTGCGCACTTCCAAATAGACAGTGGTATAATGAACATGAAGTTAAAACAATGTGACACGCGTGAATTTGATTAAATTGAAAGAGTGTTTGAAGCGGTCGAGGAGCAAGCAGGGTTCAGACAGGGAAGAAGCACTTCAGAACAGATTTTTAATGCTTAGCGAGAAATATCTAGAACAGCAGCAAAAGCTGTATAATGTGTTTATTGATTTTAAGAAGGCGTTTGATAGGGTATGGCATAAAGCGCATTGGGCAACCATGATGATGTATAAAATCATCGGAAATATTATAAAGGTCCTTGAACACCTGTATGACAAGGCGTCTAGCGCAGTTTTTGTGAATAGGGGGCGAGGGGGCTGGTTTCGCACATCAGTTGGTGTGAGACAGGGGTGTACACTCTCTCCAACTCCTTGAGGAATTATATATATTCCTTGAAGGAATTATGAGTGAGGCACTTGGAGGTCAGATAAAAGAATGGACCAATCTCCGACCATAAGAGGCACAGGCAGCGGAAGCTGACAGAGAAGGATGGCGTGATGTTATGAGGCTGTCTTCATGTGTGCCCCAACGACCTCACCGGTTACGGGATGACCTGACCTAAAAGAGTGTTGCGCAAGTCAGCCTCACTCTCTCGTCCTCAACTACCATGATTCAGTGGCGAGACATGATCAAGACGACTGAGGAAAGAAGAGGAAGCAGATTTTCTTAGGGTTTTCTCCCGAAACCTTTCCTGCGATAAGATATCCCACAAGGTAGTGGGGGCAGAAATTGGACCACTGAAGTTACAAGCTTCTACTCAATTGTATCATGCATATTTAATTCGGCATGCCGCAGAGGCAGTCCAACCAAATTGTGTTGATGTGCGAGAACCAATAAAAAGAGAGATATGTTAGTGTAGGTATTACATACACACAGTAGAACATGTTCTCCGTGTCTTATCGCACCACGAGAGGAACAGAGTGACATTATCGTCATCTTCAACCAAGTTGAGGAATGAACTCGATACTGACTTCAGACCACTAACTTTATGACGGGAAAAGATGGGATTATCTGAGGGATACACTTTATGGTGACGTCAGAAACATTAGGGAAATCACTAAGTCTAGGATGAAACTACATCTGATTATTTGAGTGATAAGCTGTATGGGGACTGCAGAATCCTAAGACAAATCGCCAAGTTTAGGATGGGATTAGATATAATTATTTAAGTGAGGAAGACAGAAGCCTAAGAAAAATTACAAAGTTTAGGATGGGATTAGATATAATTATTTAAGTGGGGAAGATAGAATCCTAAGACAAATCGCCAAGTTTAGGATATAATTAGATGTTATTATTTAAGTGGGGAAGACAGAATCCTAAGACAAATCGCCAAGTTTAGGATGGGATTAGATATAATTATTTAAGTGAGGAAGACAGAAGCCTAAGAAAAATTACAAAGTTTAGGATGGGATTAGATATAATTATTTAAGTGGGGAAGATAGAATCCTAAGACAAATCGCCAAGTTTAGGATATAATTAGATGTTATTATTTAAGTGGGGAAGACAGAATCCTAAGACAAATCGCCAAGTTTAGGATATAATTAGATGTTATTATTTAAGTGGGGAAGACAGAATCCTAAGACAAATCGCCAAGTTTAGGATATAATTAGATGTGATTATATGAGTGGGGAAGTCTGGCTTAGAGAATATGGATAGTACTGAGCAGACAAACCAGGTACTCAAAAAAGCCAGCTCAAACTAGATATGCTGGGCCGAAAGTCTCATTTATCGCAGCCTCGCTGTAAACTTCCACATATTGTCCCAACGTAATTTTGTTAGTTGCATGGTCACTGAGTCGTAATCCATATGTGGTTTGACATAATTCATAATACTAAGCATCAGTTTCTTCCGAGGACAGGATACCAGTTTTCTAACTAACCCTCTTGTCATCGTTGATAGTAATTCAGGTACATTTTTTAGGCTGGGTGGAACGGACGTACATCAAGGTAGTGGAATAAACTCTGATCCTTTGCCAAAAGAGACAAGTACGTTACCGTCTTTCCAACAATGGCGCTAAAACAAACACAACAATTGTAAAATAAAATAAAATTAGATAGTGAATCAATTGCAGGCTGTCGTTGAGGATGAAGTGGTACACTACGTCTTTTTCTGCGATGTGTGACCAGTTCTGATCAAGTCAGTAGCTATTTACATCTCGATTGGGAAGCAAGACTAAAGTCTGGTCAGGCAAAACATACTGGCCAAGACTCTCACCTTGGCCTCATCGCAGACCTCTCTGGAAACGGGCTGTTTCATGGCTGCCTTGCTAACAAAGTGAGGAGTCGACGTGATCTCCGCAGTAGTAAACGATACGCAGATGAAGCCAAGCATAACACAACCACCCGGATGACCCTGGTAAAAAAAATAAGTTAGTTGCCCTATCGCAAGCGATGATGGTGACATCATCCGACATTTTTTGTCTTGATGACGTAACATGTGCTTTTTTTGAATTGTAGGGATGAAAAAGCTGCGCTGGTCATAAAACTCACTCTCTGGTCCCGAACTATCTTGGACCAGTGGCAAGACTTAAGTCAAGACTACTGGAGATAATTCAGGATGTAGGCACTCAGGTCCCATCTCTTTAAGACCAGGGGTCGCTTGAAACCTGCGGGGCTTGAACCCATGCTGTTTCCGTTCATCACTTTGAGAGACGAGTACCTTACCTCTCGACCACAGTGATATACTATGTATACAAATTACTAGATGTGTTACCTAATCGATAATTTCAGACATTAATGCTGATTATCGTGAATTTGGACGAAGACACTGTTTGTCAGATTGTAGTTTCCATGGCAGATGCAACTCTACTGTATATATATATATATATATATATATATATATATATATATATATATATATATATATATATATATATATAAATTGTGTGTGTGTGCATATAATATTTTCGGATTTAACATCTGTGAAATTCTATTATGCATTTCAGCTTTACCTTGTGTTGTTTCACACAATACTACAAATTGTTATAAGTCTATCTACGAAGTTAAATTACATCTGATGCAAACAAAGGATTCCATTCCTTGACACACGATTTGAATGGAGTTATATATTTATACATAATATGCCAACCTCATAATAAAAGGGATAATATCTATTAAATATTAGTTTACTAAATTATATAAAGCCAACATAAGAACATGTAACTTTTTGTGGAAAAAGATTTTCGAACATTTCATTTTTTTAATGAAGTCGTCGAGCAAATCTGCTTACATTTAGCAGAAGCACAGAAAAATACATACTACAGATAAGCAGACGTGAAATTCATTGAGACATATGATATCATGAATGCCATCGAACTACGCACACAAAAGATGTGGAAAAATACACCCAGTCTAGTGGCAAATCTAATATCATTCAAACTCTGAACTTATATTTTGAACATTGTTCTTTGACCGTTTCAGGTGTCAACTTAAGTTTATCTTTAGAAAGCAGTAGAGGACCTCGATACACCTTCATTAGCACCCTCGGGATGTGAGGAAAACTACTGCAACCCGTCACTTGACGTCCTTTTCAGGGCGCACAAAAGAGTAGATCTACTCACTGTGGGCATTCGGAACAATAACAGTAAATCTGGGTAGACTACAGCGTGGCAAGACAGGGGACGGAACGCAGGGTTTATGGCGCGAGATACAGACAGGCTTTCAAATAGCTTCGTCAGTCCGGAGCTCAAACAATGACGTCTCAGATTACAATCCAGATGTGAATATCGTGATTAATCAATCAATCAATCAATCAATCAATCAATCAATCAATTAATCAACAAATCAAGCGTGGGACATTTCCCTGGCGGCGGCTTTGTTAGGATTACCACCGCAGGCCGTGTCCCGTCATATGACACCTTTTCTACCAGTGGCGTAACTACAGCCTGGCAAATCAGCGGGGATCTGTGGTCACTCCACCTTATCGGTGACTGACTGATTGAGTCACATATTCGTTCCAAGTAAAAAATAAAGATTAGGCTCACCAATACATACAACCGATTGCAGACGTCCTGTCTTATAGCATATGCATTGTCAGTTTCATAGCTTTGGTTGTTATGTTTGCATGATACAGTTGTGCAAGTCCTATGTACAACCCTCTTTTGCCACCCCTATTCTTTTTCATCCGGGCAGCACAAGGATGGCAGACTTGATTTAGAATTGGAAAATACTTGTTAAATGCTAATAGCAGTTATGAGAATAAGATGATGCATCTGCCGACGACGAATGTGTCGGACCGAAAGCTTGCAAATATCGCAGTAACGCTGTAAACTAGCGACACAACGCATCCCGTTCTCCGGACTGCATCTTGCTACACGCAAAGCCCTCTTCAGGGCTTGATAGCGGGAAATTGAGAACAAATGAAGAAGTTGAACCAGTGACGGCACAGTGAATCACAATAAAGAATGTAAAAAAACATGGATGTTCACTGGAGTGATGATCAGATGAACAAAATCAGACAACTGATACCTTCATAGCATGTTATAAAAGGCAACTAAAGATAGTTGTGTATGGGGCTTGCAATCTTATTATGTAAAATCAATACCATACATGTATCTCGTATTAAACGGGGAAGTGAAAGAAGACGTATGTTTTACTCGAAGCATAAAGATGATACCATCCAAGTGAAAAAGGAGCAACGAATATAGTAACACTGTAACTTGTTAGGCATACGAGGCGACTAGGGAGGAGGGGGGGGGGCAAGGTATAGGAGTGACTACCCTATCGCAAAACGTTGATCGGTAAAAAAACATTCAATAAGAATAGATATTAACAAGAACGCTACGACCAAAATATCTTCTCCAGGGTCAACGGAAAGAAACACAACAACATTTAATACATTATGGAAGTAGAGATTAACACATAAAACGATACTTAGCCCAGGATCGTTGTGGGCCGTTAGTCCTGTTAGGCGGAAGTGTAATATCACGGATGGTCTGAAGGGCTCTTTGTCTATGACAAAGACATGAATAGCACCACTCCTCCACGGACAGCATGTCGTAAGAAGCAACTAACTGTATGACATGTAATAACACTGGCCATTGTTAGGTGGTTTGTTAAGAGCAGCATAGATGGCGCCTAACAGGCTGCGGGTCTACTTTTCTCGAGTGTTTGAGTCTACTAAGATGGACTAGCACATCGGTTAACTACCCTACAAGAAACTGGTTGTATACAGACTCTGCAGAGTCTTCTAAACCAGTATGAAGACCCCACTTCTCGTCGCTATAATGTTCCTGTAAACATGATTTGTCACAATGGTTTGACCAATGACTTGGGGATCGAAATTGTGACCCTACTGAGGAGCTTCGCGTTGCACTACAGACAGGAAGACCCAGGTCCATCTTTTCAAATACGTTTCGGGGAGTAAGAGGAGCCACTGAAACCCATCACACTAGGAATGAATTTCGTCAATGTCATCATACTCTTGGTAATGGTAGTCACAGAGTAGGCACTGCTGTGGGCGATGCAAACCGCCACTTGACGCCCTTTACAGGGCTCACAGTAACGAGTAAGCCTACTCATTGTGGGCATTCGAAGCAACAACACCTCTTTTGTGCGCCCTGAAAAGGGCGTCAAGTGCTGGGTTGTAGTAGCTTTTCTCACATCCCGAGCGTGCTGATAAAGGTGGACCGCAGCTGTCCGAGCCAGCAGTTGTGTTTTGTTTGACTTCATTTGCGTGACGCTCATTACTACGGGGATCACGTTGATCCCAATCTCGTCAGTCAGAATGTATTGAAAGCTTAATGTTTCCAGATTATTCTATATTGAAGATATATAGTGGTGTTGGTCAGTATGTTGTGCCTGACCCTGATCTGGCGTCCTGGTCAGTATTTTGTGCCTGACCGGACTAGTTTCTCAGTTCCCCTTTAGGTAAGTTAAAAATATAGAGGGTATCCAGTGGTCTCAAGGTAAGATGTTCGCCTCGGGTGCTGTAGATCGCGGGTTCAAATAACGGTGAAGACCGAGATTTTTTTACGTGGACCATTGGGTAAAATATTTCGCCCTGATCTCTGAGTAGTGAGATCAGACACCCGTGTGCAACGGCGCGAACGTTAAAAAATACTTTAGCAGTTGGAAATCGAAAATAGTAAGCTTTACGGCCACTGCTCGTGCAAAATTCAAGTTGAAAATCTGCTGAAATTATTCTAGGGATATTCGCCCCACAGAGAATATGTCGCAAAAAGGGGACTGTGTGGCTATAACATCAGGTCTTGGTTATGTGGTTAGCGGAGCGGCTTTGATGGCGCCTGACTGGCTGCGGGTCTACCTTGCTCTAATTTACGCTTCCATCTTCACCAGTCTAAAAATATAGGCGATCGTATATTCCAGGGGCAAGCAGATTTTGCCTGGCAAGTCACCAGTGCATTTTCACCTGCTAAAAAATATGAAACAACGGAGGCCACACCTCCCCACGACGTCTAACGACATAAGTGGACTGAAGATAGATAGATAGAACAAGAATGTAGAGCCACATCGAATTCCGACTTTCTTCCGCGAGCAATGAGCATTCATTCCACTCATTCTCACAGACGCTCAGTGTAAAACTGTAAGTTCCATAGAGCCTGCACTGCCGTAGAGGATGGAGTGTTAGTTACTTTAACGTCTCATCATTTTCTTGTTCTTCTTTGCCCTCTGTCTTGAAAAAATGCTTGTTATTACATTGTGTTGTAGCGTACAGCAAGTCTGTGGTGTCTCCCCTTTCGCACGGAACATCCGTATTCAGTATGGCACATTATTCAAGATGTGTTCATCTTTCCTCTTATATCCCTTTTCTCTTAAATATGTTGCGAGCTAGTAGCTTGTTTTCACGGCCGCCACTTGGAGACAAAGTAGGGTCTTGGACAGTTCTGGCTCGCTCATCTGATGTCTGCTCTAAACTTCGCTCACTGCGTCTTCGGCCTCTCAGTTTTTTGTGTGTGGAGTTGTCGTATTCGTTGGTCTTGTCGTCTTGCCACTGGTCCATCGCAGCTTGCGATGAGAGAGTGAGGTTGATGGCCAGCGTAGTTCTTTCTCACTATAATAAAAACACAGCGCAAGTTACATCATCAGACGGGTTGACTAAAAGAAATGGTCGTACCATGAACAAAAACCCAGACATGCCCGGTCTGTCAAACTCAGCACGACGGGGTTTAAACCAGATGCATTGAGATTGTTAACCGAGGTGTCAACCCTAGACCACTCAATCCCCCTCAGTATATTAGGCCTCAACTCTTTGTGATATGTGGAGTCATGGAGAACGACCAAGGCCATGCAACAGACTCCAGTCCTACGTTAACAGATGTCTGTCTACCCAGGATAATGGGCGTAAATTGGCAGGATATGGCGAATAATGAAAAGCTAAATGAAAGCCACTGGAACAACAAATTAAGCAAAGAAAATAGAATAGAGGAGAATAGAATATGAGAAGGAACTAAAATTAGATGATTACACCTGGAGAGATGCAGAAAAAAGCAGCATCGAACCGTGCATACTGGCGGGATGTTGTCGATGGACTGTGCAGCGAGAGGAGAGACGGTCTTTGATTGATTGAGGTGACCACTTTTTTTCCTCATGCCCTTCCTAACTGTAATTCACTTTTACTGCTGGGTTGACTGGAACGTTCCGTAACAAAATCAAGCACGGCACCTGTGTTCAGATAAGCGAGGATCAACAACTCTTCTACTCAGACGGTCGCCAGACATGTAACTATTACAACAGAAGCGATGCCCTTATTTCATTGTATATACGCCACTGCCTTTTACTTAAGTTAATCCCTTAAGTCATGTTGTGGTGACAGAGGATATTTGTCCCCAAACTTAAAGCGCCAGAAAATTATTCTAAGTAGAGCAAGCTGTAAACCTGAAATTTTGAGGCGAGGATTTCTCACATGCGTATGTCATATATATAACATGTGTGATATTTGTTTCTAAAGCCGCTGCATCTTTGTATGCTCTAAATTAATCCAGCGCAGTGTGTTGTGTGAAGACAGCGGATATGTCTCCGAACTTGAGGCTAAGGGAATTCTAAGTACGGTAGCCATTAGATTTGTAATGTAACACGAAGACTATTCTTATGAATATGTGACATATTTGAGTGTTTTTTCAAAAATCCGGCGACAATCTTATTACTTAGGAGAGATGAGACTAAATGATCAGGGTTAGGCAAAATATACTGATCGGACAATGTTAGGGTAAGGTAAAATAATATACTGATCGGACATTCTTACTCGGAGTTAACCAAAATATACTGATCGGACAATGTTAGTCAGGGTCAGGTAAAATATACTGATCGGACAATGTTAGGGTAAGGTAAAATAATATACTGATCGGACATTCTTACTCGGGGTTAGGCAAAATATACTGATCGGACAATGTTAGTCAGGGTCAGGTAAAATATACTGATCAGACAATGTTAGGGTAAGGTAAAATAATATACTGATCGGACATTCTTACTCGGGGTTAGGCAAAATATACTGATCGGACAATGTTAGTCAGGGTCAGGTAAAATATACTGATCGGACAATGTTAGGGTAAGGTAAAATAATATACTTATAGGACAGTGTTAGTCGTGGTTAGGTAAACTATACTGATCGGACAATGTTTGTCAGGGTCATGCAAAATATACTGATCGAACAATGCTAGTCAGGGTAAGTAAAATATACTGATCGGACGATGCTAATCAGAGTGAGGTAAAACACACTGATCGAACAATGTTGGTCAGGGTCAGGTAAAACATAATGATCGGACAATGTTAGTCAGGGTCAGGTAAAACATACTGATCGGACAATGCTAGTCAGTGTCAGGTAAAACATACTGATCGGACAATGTTTGTCATGGTCAGGTAAAACATACTGATCGGACAACGTAGAGTTAACTGACACACGGATGAAGCGAACCATAGCAGTCGTCTGGAGGACCATGGGTCACCTGCATCATCACGCTCTGGATGTGAAGATAGCGACCGCAACCCGTTCATCACGAACAAAAGAGAAAAGCTGCTTATCTTGGGCATTCAACAACAATTATAATGACGGCTTGTAATTGTCCAAGTCCTATGCTCCACAGGGACCTTAGAAAAGTATTGATTGGTTTAAAAAAGGCGAAATGATGATATTGTAGAATATTGTTATCATATTTCCGATCTACTCGTCCTCGATATTGCCTTACACCCACTCCTCCTCCACGCCACCTTCTCCCCCCTTTCCCCTCTCTCTTTCAAGCAGGGAATTCGTATCCTGGATTATCCCGACACAGTACGGGCCATTGGATCGAACGTGTTTTTCATGTATCTGCTGTCACCTCACTGTTGCTTGCAATTTCTTCGTTCATTCCACGGACAACAGCACTTTTCAGGACGCGTCGGTTATTGTTTGTTTTTTTGCGTTACACAATCGTTTTAGTTTATATACTGGTGATTTTGTTATTAATTACCCACCCTGATATAGCCACACATAATGTATCTGCAGTTTATTTTGTTGTTCTTTCGTTGAAAGATAGTTAAACTCTAGAGAAAAATAACAAAACGTTTCGTTGAGTTTTTAAACAGGCAAAAACGGTTTTATTTAATTGTCTTTTAGTTTTGTTTTGTTGTTGTGAGTTTAGCAATTTTAAAGACCCTGTGGTTTTCGTCTAAGATCATGAGTTCAGGTCTTGTTGAAATTCGATTATAATTGTTTGCTCAAAACGTACTAATATAGTCAAACAGATTGTAGTTAAAATAACGTGCTGAATTGAAATAAAATATAACTTATCCTTTATGCAGAATCGAATCCAGTGATTGTCTCTATGGGATAAACGTAATTCAGGCCTGTGTGAGTTATGCTTGATAATAGGCATTTAGGAAGTAATGAAGTCTACAAATATACCTTGGTCGAACTCGCCTTCCAGAGCTGCAAGGGATAGATAACGTAACGCTTGGTTAGTAGGGTCAATTTTTGTAGGTGTCTATCTGGATGAATCCCTTAACTTCTCTCACATGTATCAAGGGGCTTTCGTTAGCTGGAGGTGCTAGGTTCGAATTCTGGCAGCTTTTCGCTTCATTTGCTTTTCTGTTGTTGGTTTTAAATGTTTTCGGTATGTTTTCGGAGTGCGTTAAGAAAATAAAACAAATGAAAGAAAAACACGCTTTTGTTTTAAAGTGCACTATAAAGTATACAATTCTTTGAGCTGAGTTTTACTTTTAAGTCTTACGCCAATCACTCATTATATTTTACTATAACTGTGAAATAGAAGAGTCGGAGCGCTGATAACTCATCATCATCACCTAGTTGACGTTCTAAGGCTGGCTGCAAGGCTGTATGTCTCTCCATTTGACACTAACCTCTGGTTGATCAGTCATACGACTGGTTGTAATCTTGTATGTCTCTTCATTTGATACTGTTCTCTGGTTGATCAGTCATAAGACTGGTTGTAAGGTTGTATATCTCTCCATTTGACACTATCCTCTGGTTGATCAGTCATAAGACTGGTTGTAAGGTTGTATGTCTCTCCATTTGACACTATCCTCTGGTTGATCAGTCATAAGACTGGTTGCAAGGTTGTATGTCTCTTCATTTGATACTGTTCTCTGGTTGATCTTTCATAAGGCTGGCTGTAGGGCTGTATATCTCTCTATTTGACACTATCCTCTGGTTAATCAGTCATAAGGCTGGTTGTAAGGTTGTATGTCTCTCCATTTGACACTATCCTCTCGTTGATCAATCCTTAGACTCACTGTAACGACGTCTGTCTTTCCATTTGACCCTTTACTCTCAGTTGATCAGTCCTAAGACTAGTTCTAAGGTTGTTTCCATTTGACCCTTTACTCTTAGTTGATCAGTCCTAAGACTAGTTCTAAGGTTGTTTCCATTTGACCCTTTACTCTTAGTTGATCAGCCCTAAGACTAGTTCTAAGGTTGTTTCCATTTGACCCTTTACTCTTAGTTGATCATTCCTAAGACCAGTTCTAAGGTTGTTTCCATTTGACCCTTTACTCTTAGTTGATCAGTCCTAAGACTAGTTCTAAGGTTGTTTCCATTTGACCCTTTACTCTTAGTTGATCATTCCTAAGACTAGTTCTAAGGTTGTTTCCATTTGACCCTTTACTCTTAGTTGATCAGTCCTAAGACTAGTTCTAAGGTTGTTTCCATTTGACCCTTTACTCTTAGTTGATCAGTCCTAAGACTAGTTCTAAGGTTGTTTCCATTTGACCCTGTGCAATTCTTATTTCAGCATAGTTGCGTACTTTAATGTATCTGCATGCCTGAAGTATAAAGTTGAGTCTTGGTTGACCACATCCTCTTTTCACCTGTATCCTTCCCTAAAGCATCTTCTGTAGAAGACGTTCATGTCTCTCATTGTGGACCTGCCACTCATTCATTTCTGCATCATTTTCAATATTTGTCTTTGAGGACATTGTCAGTGGATCTTCTTTCTGTCAAACTCGTGTCCTATTCTACTGTCGCACGACATTTCAAACGCTTTGAAGCTTTTTTCATCCTTCTTTGCTAGAGTCCATGTTTCAGCCCCACACAATACAATTGACCATATATGAGTGACAATTATTCTGTTCCTAATTTCTACCCTGATATTCTTTAAGGTTAGCAATTTGTTTTTCTCTGAAGGCCTTTTTATACCAATGAAATCCTTGTCGTAATAAATCTTTCTTTGGAAATGAGTGTGGTGGTTGCCTCTTGCCTTCAACATCCACTTGTGCATTTTATGACCGACGCCTTATGTCAGCCATTTCTGACCAACAAGATAAGGTAGTGCCTTCCCTTGCTCATCCGCAGTTATCCACTTATATCCGTGGATACTTGGTTTACAAGCTTTACCCTTTCTCTGTCATTTCTGAGTATTCAATAATATTTTGAAGTGTATTTTTTTTCTCTCCTTTTTTCCTTTTGAAATGTGACATTTTCCTTGCATCGAATTATAAATTGTAATATAGTACTAATACATGACTCCCTCACGCGCTTACGTGCGTCTGTAATTTGTAATATTATAAAACACACACATATACGGATACACGTACATATGTATGCACACGCACGCACGCAAGCCCACATACATACGCAGATAAACATACAAACAATCGTACATTGCACATGAATACACAGATCAAGAAAATGTAGGCAATTTTGTGTGAATTCATCAGTTTTCGATTCACTAACCGCAAGTGATATTCACATGAATCAAACGATTATTGAGATAAGTGAACCCTTTTTGGTTTGAATGACAGGCCTAGATACGACATATTACATAGAATAAAAGAATCATACAGAAAATAACTAGTTGCTGGAGAATCAGAAGAAGAAGAAGATGAAGAAGAAGAAAAGAAGAAGAAGAAAGACGACGAGAAAGAAGAAAAATAAAATAATAAATACAAGAAAGAAAAAGATGACGACGAAAAAGAAGAAGTAACAGAAGAAGAAGACAAGGAATAATAATAATAAAGAGAAAACGAAGAAAAAGAAGATGTCGACGAAAAATAACAATAATAAGAAGAAAAGAAATACGAAAAAGAAAAAGAAAAAAAAGAAATCGAAGGAAAAGGATATGACGAAGAAAAAGAAGAAGAAGATGAAGAAGGAGAAAAATATGAAGAAAAAGAAGTAAAAGAAGAATACAAACAGAAGAACAAGCAGCCTTGTTATCCTGTTTTATTATACCATTCAAGACAAAATCAATTCAACAGCCATATATTGTGTTGTCTGGACACAGTGTAATTAATTAGACCGCAGAAAAAAGCAAATTGTCACACACCTTTAATCAAAGATTGATAACAGCTAGCTTGTTGAACAAATGACTAAGACAATAGGTCACTGAGTCGTTTAATACAAATCAATGGCAGTGTGCCTTCACGCACAAAAGTTGGTGCATCCGTGGTGAGAATATTTACAATTAAAATAGCCTGGAAATGAAACTTGTCCAGGACATGGTGTACTTTGACAAGGTAAGTAGCTGCATTCGACATTCTTGTCTTGACAGTCATTATTTTATTATCGTTTTGGCAATATTTGCAGATCATTTCTCATATTTTACGACGATAAAAAACACATATTACTCTGTGAAGGCGAGATGGACTGACCAAAGACCTAGACCCGCATTGGTACAGCAGCGTAGCATAAGATAGGGACCCATACGTGTTATTGTTGGCTTCCTCGCATACGGTACATCTGCCGGAATGACGCCAAGGATACTGTAATAATGTGAAAACCATATATAATGTGTTGTTCGTTCATTGCAATCGATGAGGACCACTTTGTCAACATTCACTGTTCGCATGAGTTCGAAGATGGATCAAGGAGTCAACCCGTGTACTGAATTGTCTACTGCACTTAGTACAAGGAAATATGACATCCATTTCCACCGAGTGGGAGAATGTTTTGCACACAATCAATGAAGGTGCGAATGTTCCATGCAACAAATACCAATGGCACTTTTTTATGCTTTTCATAGTAGACAGTGATGTAGCGAATAAATGATATTAAAACAAAGGGACCTGTGCGTGAATTTCATTATAGTGAAGGAAAGTTGCGCACGTTAGCTACTCTTTCTCGTCCTCAACTACTTTGGTTCAGGGGCAAGGCGTAGCCAAGACTACCGAGGGCAGAAAAGGATGCAGATGTTTCTTCGGGTTTTCTCCAGAAGCCTTTCCTGCGATCTCACAAGGCAGTGGAAGAAGACATGAAACCTCCGACGTCACACGTTGATGCTCAATTGTATCCTACATACATAATTCGACATGCCTGAAACTCACAAAAAAGCATCAGATGCATTGCAACAAAATTGTGATAATGTGAGTTATCGAAATATAAAGTTAGAAGCAGTTTTGTTTATTACATATATAAGTATTGATTCAGTGTCCGCACCAGAACAACAAAGAAACAAACAAACAACGAAACCCTGTTACGCCACAAGTCTTTCCTCTGGAACAAACAAGAAACGAGAACAACTTACAAATCACAAAATTCAAGACATGATGTATGACTGCAATACAATGTGGGTTGAGTTGGCCGACATTACCAGGAAGTGAGTAGCCAGGAACGAGAGAGTCACAGTATGCCATACATTAAAAAATAGTAGGCCGAACAAGACATGGTCAATATGATTATACATAAAATGAATACACATGAAAAGTATTTAAAGCTGAGGTTTCACCAGTACAAGAACATAACGAAACATACATCAAAGCAATAGGGCTACCGTTAAGGAAAGAATAGACGAGAACATAAAACAAATCGCAAAATAAAGACAATGTTCAAGAAGGCAGCCAGAGACTAGCCGAGAACGCATGCAACACAACATGTGGTACAGAATAAGTAGGCTAAAAACAACTTAATTGCTAGAAATTGAAAATCGCACGGGCAAACATAATCACACGCATATATATATATATATATATATATATATATATATATATATATATATATATATATATATATATATATATATATATATATATATATATATATACGAGGCGTGTTCAAATGAAACCGGACCTAAGTGCACAAAGTGAACATAAGTACGATGCGCATGATGACGTCACTTCTGATGTAAACAGAACATACCAACCGTCAAGTTTGCTAAATTTCATTATCCTCCGACTCATAGTTTCTTCAGTAGACCGTTGAAAACATGACGCGTGTAATACGAAATCCGTCCAGAGTTGATGAGCGAGCGGTGATTCGGTTTCTAACTTCTGAAGAATGTTGACCAGTTGACATTCATCGCAGAATGTAGTCAGTGTATGGTGACAACAGTATGGCAAACGTAAGGTCCGGTGATGGTCCACCAGAATTGCTGTATCAATTTTGGCGATGGCATCGTCTGACGCAACAATATGCGACTGACCTGGTCTCTGAAGATCTATCATTAACTCACCTCCTTCTTTAAACATCGTTGTCCAGTTCTTCATTGTTGTCTTCGACACACTTTTGTCGCCATACACTGCGTGTATTCTGCGATGAATGTTAACTGGTCGACAATGTTCAGCTGTTAGAAATCGAATCACACCGCTCGTTGATCAACTCTGAACTGTTTCCATATCACACCGCCATGTTTTAAACGATCTGTTGAAAAAACTTTGAGTCGGACAATAATATAATTTTGCAAACATGACGGTTGGTTTACACCAGAACAGAAATGACGTCATCATGCGTATCGAACGTATGTTCACTTGGTGCAATTAGGTCCGGTTTCATTTGAACACGTCTCGTATATATATATATATATATATATATATATATATATATATATATATATATATATATATATATATATATATATATATTTAAAAGAAAAACAACAATATTTGTACATACAGACACATGTTCAGAAAAAGGGTACATAGCTGAATGTATGAACACAATAACAATAAAAGATCTATAAAGAAAAATAGGCGCGAGGGAAAAGGGAAAGAGGGAGCGAAGGAGCAGCCAACGTAAATGTTTTGAACATGTTCAAAACTATGAGGTTTATTACATGCCATAAGGAAGTTTAAATGATTCTAGAGCTCAAACAATGTTAATCATGTAGCGTATTTTGACAAAATGTATTTATTTATTCTGACATGTTTTCGTTTTTTTTGTCTTGGCTATAATGAAAATTAGTATTGCCAACAATTCTACTTTGTATTCTATCTTCGTCAGGTGTTCACCTACCTCCCCCACCCTTCTTTTTACTGCGAGCACAGGTTAAGTGCCTTTCTGATTATATTGTTAGATTCTATTCTCAGAGTGTGTCACATCCATGTAAACTTTCTCTCCTCAGTTCTCAGCTTTGTTGGATGATGTGTTTGTTCTCTGTCAAAAACTGTACCTAGTAACTGGGAACTCTACGTTCTCTGATGATCAGATTACCTGATGTTGCACTGATCTTCATGTGGTTTACTTTCGCCATGTATGTATTTTTATCTTTCTCTCCAGAGTAATTTCAAGAAACTTCGAGATCAGATATCTGAAGTACAGAATACCTACATGGGCACGTTCAGTCACGACTCTATTCAGGTGGGTGGATTGTGTTAGATTAGTAATGGACGTTCTTGTTTTAGAGATTAATGATGGACGTTAATGTTTTAGAGATTAGTAATGGACGTTCTTGTTTTAGAGATCAATGATGGACGTTAATGTTTTAGAGATTAGTGAAAGACGTTCTTATTATAGAGATTAGTGAAAGACGTTCTTGTTTTAGAGATTAGTGATGGACGTACATGTTTTAGAGATTAGTGAAAGACGTTCTTATTATAGAGATTAGTGAAAGATATTCTTGTTTTAGAGATTAGTGATGGACGTACATGTTTTAGAGATTAGTGAAGGACGTTCATATTTTAGGGATTAGTGAAAGACGTTCTTGTTGAAGAGATTTGGGAAAGATGTTCTTGTTTTAGAGATTAGTGATGGCCGTTAATGTTTTAGAGATTACTGAAAGACGTTCTTGTTTTAGTGATTAGTTAAGGAGGTTCTTGTTTTAAAGATTAGCCAAGGACGTTCTTGTTTTAGAGATTAGTGATGGCCGTTAATGTTTTAGAGATTAGTGAAAGACGTTCTTGTTTTAGTGATTAGTGAAGGACTTTCATATTTTGGGATTACTGAAAGACGTTCTTGTTTTAGAGAGTAGTGATAAACGTTAATGTTTTAGAGATTAGTTAAGAATATTCATATTTAGGCCACAATTAAAGCGGGAAATAGAGTATCCTCCTTTTTCTTCTTCTTCTTCTTTTTCTTCTTCTTCTCCTCCTCCTTCTTCTTCCTCTTCTTCTTCTTTTTCTTCTTCTTCTTCTTTTCCCTCTTCTTCTTCTTCCTCTTCTTCGTCGTCTTCTTCCTGTTCTTCTTCTTCTTCTTCTTCTTCTTCTTCTTCTTCTTCTTCTTCTTCTTCGTCGTCTTATTCTTCTTCCTCTTCTTTGTCTTCTTTTTGTTTTTCTTGTTCTTGTTCTTCTTCGTTTTCTTCTTCTTCTTCTTCTTCTTCTTCTTCTTCTTCTTCTTCTTCTTCTTCTTCTTCTTCTTCTTCGTCTGTTTTTTCTTCTACTTCACGCATTGAAAGTATTATTAAAGACACCCTATGTTTAGCCTGCATGTACAGTGCAAAAGACTGCAATCTAGACGACGTCTCTTAGTCAGCACAGCCCCTACAGACTAGTCCCGGAACACGGCGCATCTAAAATAAAGGAATAAACTTACGCTGATCCCCTTGACCGAGCTGCAGGAGGAAACCTGCGCCTATACAGCACTTACCTTACGCACTATGGAAGTGACTAAATATGCTCCGAGCTCTTGTGCCACGATGCAAGAAGAACTTTAGAAGATAGACGTGCCATATTGAACATTGGAAACATGATGTGTGACGTGGTACCCAGGCCAGGGGAAGTAAGTAAGTATCGAACATTAAAACGGGGACGGCGTGAGCTATCGGTTAAATGACGCGGCTCACAACCAGAAGGTGCTGGGTTCGATCCCCATCACAGCAACGGCCGGTACCCCGGGGAAGCAAACCCTTAGAGAATGCAGGAGGAAGTAGGCCCTTACATAAATCAATGCTGAAGTCGGATGCACTGGGTCGACAGGCGCAAAATAAAAACCACAGTGCAACGCACACCGACTATGAGATTAGAGAAATAAAGCGAACGCAAAAAAAAAAAAATACCCATCTACAGTGGTCAGCGACTCATTATTGCTGACTGCTAGCGTCAGGGCCAGCGAACCAGAGCGAACCTCCACGTGGTGATCCTGGATAACAGGCTCCAACAGAGCAGACTGGCTAAGGAGAAGGGATTGAAGAGGGAATGCTAACCCGGTACTAGAAAAAATGCTTGCTGAAATCGGATGTGTTGGACCGAAGAGTGCAAATATCGCAGTCAAGCTGTAAACTACGACACAACGCATCCCGTTCTATGGACTACATTCTGCTACTTAAGTCCTTTTCACGGTTTGGTAGCAGGAGATTGAGAACGAACGAAGCCAAGACAAGCCATACCCATTATCAGGGTTTAGTAGCGGCAGATTGAGAACGAACGAAGCCAAGCCAAGCCATACCCAGTATCAGAGTTTGGTAGCTGGAGATTGAGAACAAACAAAGCCATACCCAATATCAGGGTTAGGTAGCGGGAGATTGAGAACGAACGAAGCCAAGCCAAGCCATACCCATTATCAGGGTTGACATTTATTGACGAACGTGTCAGGTTTCCTCTGTATTGCCAGGATCGTTCTCCAAGTTTCTGCTCCACACAGGAGTCCTGACCTGACATTAAAATGATACAATTGGAACTTGGTATTAGCCTTTATTTCTCTGGATTACCATATTTTGTTTAGTCAATTTATGTCGCTATCAACATTTAATTTGGTTCAGTTCCGCTGATTGCAACTGTGACTTACTTTATGCCCCATACCCAAATCTCTCTGATCGTACTTTACATCATGATTTGGAAGTTACAGTGAGAAATTACTTCAATACTGGGTTATCGTTTGAGTGGGAAAGAAATGACGACAATACATTCAATGCATTCTGTTGACACGAGACTTGAACAGTTAGAACGTATTCCCCCACAGTAAACTTATCAGTTAGAACATATTTCTCCACAGAATGCTCTTGTTAGAACGTATTCCTCCATAGAATGCTCTTCAGTTATAATGTATTCATCCACAGAATGCTCTTAAGTTATAATGTATTCCTCCACAGAATGCTCTCCAGAAACTAGAAGACAGAGCGAAGGACGCACAAAGCGACTACCGGACCATTTTTCAGGTGAGTCTTTTCAAACACATCCGGATCGATGTTGGGGAGGTAAGAATAGAATCACTGTTACCAAAGTTGGAGTCGAATTATTTTGTGATTTAGACAAGACGGCTAAACAACCATCACTCCCAGGACTCCCCCACCTCAGCCCCACGAACGCTCCCGCCCTCCCAAAAAATAAAAAAAATATCAGCATTCCTCAGTACATACCTCAGTACTGTCGGTTTCTGTAAACATTATCATGCATGCATGTTCTCTCTCACCTCTGGTTTTTCCAAATGAGAAGCACGTGCATAGATCATATTTGTGATGTTCCAATTTGATTTCAGTAGTGCTACATGGCTGCTCCCTTCTGAGTATTCTTCTTCCAAGCCCATTCATTTGATGGTACATTGGGGTGGTTCTATCAGCTTTCTGAATTTCTCCCCTTGTTAATGAGCAATACTGTCCCTTCTTTACTCCATTTCTTCGTAATAGTTTCTAGTTCTCCAATACTTACTAACGTTCTGTGTCCAAGTATCCTGTCACATAACTTTCATCATCATGTGTTCCGTGTTGTCGTGCCATTCGCCTTCAGTATTTTGCTCTCATCATCCTTGTGGCATTGAAAAGTATTTCAATCACTGAGCTGGGGGGGGGGGGGGTATTGACCCCCTTCAATTGAGGAGACAATACAAATCTCTTACTCAGTTTACAAAAACTAAAGAGGCTACCAGATTATCCTCTACACCGGAAGTTCCAAGAGAACAAAAAACAGACTACTAAGAAAACGTCATAACCATGGGACCAGAGAAATCCATAGGAAACACTTACACATCTTTGAAGCTGTAACCTACAAACCATCAGATGACCGCAGTCACTTGCATAACCGTCTGAGAGAGCCCATCTCTTCATGTTCTTCCCACATCGTGATACGCCAGTTCGAAGTCTAATTATTGACTTCCAAAGTGAGTATGGTACGTGATGTCCAGGGGCAGGTTTCTCGTGAGGCTCGACCCATGGGGCCCGTATCATTTCGTGTCATATTTTAGTGCCACGACTTTCATGACTTTCAGATTGTATGGGTTATGTTGATTTAAGTTCTCCAATAAGTGGGGTCCCCTGTTTTGATTCTCATGGCTTAGTTTGGGATTTGATTTATTTTGTCAAAGTTCGATTTTAGCCTTCGACACGTCAGCATCTCATCTGCAAGACAATAGTTGGTTTTGAAATAAGAGTTTTTTTTTCTCCTAGACTGGTTTCCGTTCAAGGCTGACGAGTCTCATCTACTCCAAGCATCCATCTAAAGTGCTTATCGTCAGGGGTATGATCCAAGCGTGAAGGTTCTGGATTCAAGGTTCTAGGCACGCCTCGTGACAGATGGATTACAGACGTCAGGGTGATCTTTTAACGGAACAGCGCTACACACTTGGTCCAAGAGAGACAACTGAAACATCCCGCTCTTAACGGCACAAACTGAGGTAAACCTGAACTGAACTGATGTGATACAAGCGTCAGTGTGAGATGTAAAATACTGACCAAGATCTAAACATCACTTTTGCGCCATGCTCATGTAAATGGGCTGTATCTCTACAGTCGGGTTAATGAAGTGGGGATCGACACTGTTATCCTCAAAGTGGAGAGCTTACTGAGAAGCCTTGAATTTTCACTACAGTCAGGACGATTTAATCCTACCCCCTGAAGTACGTCTTGTAGTATAATAATTGCTACTATATCTCTGAAGAGTAAAATAAGATGGGCGCACCTTAATGGCTGAGCTCTCGACTCGCTCCGGTGTTTGTGTCGAGTTTTCCGATGTTTGGTGGTTCCTGTCCAGATTATATTTCACAACTACTTCACCAGGAGGTATGATGGACTTTATTCTGTGGATGTGATGAATGAGAAGTACTCTGAGTATCAACAACAACTCTACCATGCCTTCATTGACTTTAGAAAGGCGTTTGACAGAGTGTGGCATACGGCGCTATGGTCAACAATGAAGCATTATAAGATCAACAGTGATATTGTGAGGGTAATTGCAAACCTTTATGAGCAGGCGACAAGCGCAGTCTCGGTAGAGGGAACGCTAGGCGATTGGTTCCGTACGACGGTGGGTGTGAGACAGGGATGTATACTCTGCCCAACACTCTTCAATATATTCTTGGAGAGAATAATGGAGACGACCTTAAACGGACATGTTGGCACGGTTAAAATAGGTGACAGGCTTATCACAAACTTCCGATTTGCTGATGATATTGATGTATTGGCAGGCACAGAAAGGGAACTCCAGGAGTTGATTGGTAGATTGAATAGAGCGGCCCTGAGTTTTGGTATGGAAATAAATGCAGATAAAACAAAGCTCATGACCAATAACATAACAGGGTTTAAATCTGTAATAGAGGCAAATGGGCAGGAACTTGATGTGGTAAAACGTTTCAAATATCTAGGATCGTTGATCAGCGAAGAGGGATCGAAGCCAGAGGTAATTGCAAGAATAGCACAAACAACAGCGGCGTTGACTCGGCTGAAACCTATATGGCAAGACAAGCGGCTCGCCCTCTGCATAAAAGTTAGACTAATGCGCTCTTTGGTGCTATCAATATTTATGTATGCCTGCGAGACCTGGACCATTACAGCAGATATCCAGGGCAGAATACATGCAATGGATATGAGGTGCTATAGAAAAATCTTAAATGTTACATATAAAGATCGTGTCACGAACGTAGTAATACTTCAGAGAGTTGAAGACGCTATTGGTCCTTTTGAAGATCTGTTCACAGCTATCAAAAGACGAAAAATGACCTGGTGTGGGCACGTCGCGAGGTCCAACGGAATTACCAACTCGATACTCTTTGGTTCGGTACCGGGACAGAGAGGGCGAGGACGTCCAAGGAAGAGATGGGTGGACAATTTCACTGAGTGGTCAGGCCTTCGTCCCGGTGAGATACGTCAGGCGGCGACAGACAGAGAGGGCTGGCGTGGGATTTTGTGTGTGTCTTCGTGTGTGCCCCAACGGCCTGATGGGTTACGGGATGAACTGAACTGAACTGAACTGTGATGTGGTTCTATCGGTTATTCTATTTGTTTTGCTGCATTTCATGCCTAGCTCAAGCCGCGGGAAACCAGTCTATGACGGAGTTCAACGTTCCGCTTAACTGCACACCAGAATTCAGTCCAAACTATAACTACTCAAGGACATGTCTGCTCGGACTGAAGACCACTTCCTCCTGCCCACCCCTCAAATTCACCGGAGGTTACACAATAATTCCCCCAACCTCGTATTATCAGCACAGCAAAGGTCACGCTGACGAACAGGTGGACACAGTCAGACGCCTCGGCGGCGGGACAGGTGGAAACAGGGAGTTTCACACGGAGGGCTTGACACAAACATTGGTCTAACACACTCCTCGTAGCTCTCATCCCAAGACTGTGGAATACACGGCTCCACCTGGAAAAGAGGATGGGGGATAAGGGGGGTCTATAGGGATTTCGGTCTACACGCTACACATGGACATAACCTCAGCAGTTGAACGTGATAGTGGTCAATCGACGCACCTGGTCTTTGACGCCTACGCGAACATTATTATTACTATATCCTGATATCAAAGACACATTATCAAGATAAATAACTCTTCACGAGTAGCTTCGAATAACAATAACAACATTAACAACAACAAGAACAATAACAACAACAATCACAACATCATCCTGTATTCTTTGACTGTCCCATCTTTCTCTTTAGATGTAATTTTCGTCCATCAAATAAAAAACATCTCTCAGAATTTCTTATATCATTTCTTTTATCTTTTTATTTTATTAGAGTGCTTTTAAAAACTTGGAAGACCATGTCAAGGACGTTCAAAACAGCCACAGAAACAAATTCCGGAGAGGTAATTTCCAGGTAACTTTTGTTTATTATAAATTTGTTAAAAAATAAATTGAGCTGGTATTTAAAATAAATATAACAATTTCACGTTTATTCCATTTTTTAGATCCACGGTAGGTGGGGAGGGGGGGGGGGGGGGGGGGGGGAGGGAAATTTTATTTTATCAAACAGTTTTCTTTAACGTGGTTTTGTCTGTATGTCTATTTGTCTCCCTCTTGCCCCTCCTCTTTTGCACTGTAGTTTTAATTGGATGTCGAATCACAGGATGTTGCTGGAGATTAGTTGATCGAATCACATGATGCCAGTACAAGTTATTTACTATACATTGTCCTGTTTGGGATAATTATATATAGTTAAAAGAAAATAACATCTGCCACTACAATACGAGGCGCTGCCCGGGGTAATTATGGAAGACGCTAATTTTTGTAATAATTTGAAACAAGCATAGAGGAGTTGAGATGGTGGAAAAGGTGAGAGCTGAAAGGAGAGAATGATGAAGAGGCGGATAAATTGAAGGATGGAGAATATAAGTTGGTTGGATACGGGGGAGATGGGCAGTATGACCGTCGGCTGAATGAGGAAAGGTCAGGTAGATGGAAGAGAAGGACAAGTTGGAGGACAGAGAAAGAGTGCAAAGAGAATGTGAGGCCGGAGGGTAATAGATCGGCAGTTAGGAAGGCAGGAAAGCAGGCAGACAGAGAGACAGACAGATAGACAAACATATACATATATATATATATATATATATATATATATATATATATATATATATATATATATATGTATATATAAATTAATAGTTAGAAAAATAGATGAATAGATAGAACGATATATATATATATATATATATATATATATATATATATATATATATAGATAGATAGATAGATAGATAGATAGATAGATAGATAAATAGATAAATAGATAGGTAGATAGATAGATATATAGATATATAGATAAATAGATAGATAGCTAGGTAGGTAGGTAGGTAGGTAGGAAGGTAGAAAGATAGATAGATAGATCGATCGATAGATAGATATAGATAGATAGATATATAAATAGATAGATAGATATATCAATAGATAGATAGATAGATAGATAAATAGATATATATATAGATAGATAAATAGATATATAGATATATAAATAGATAGATAGATATATCAATAGATAGATAGATAGATAAATAGATAGATATATAGATAGATAAATAGATAGATAGATATATAGATAGATATATATAAGACAGCTGGCCCATCCCTCACCAGAAGGATCACTGAACTCTTCTGTCACATGTGGGCTGAAGGTAAAATTCCGCAGGAGCTAAAGGACGCCTCAATCGTTCACCTGTACAAAAGAAAAGGCAACCGTCAGGAATGCGACAATCATCGTGGAATATCTCTACTCTCCGTAGCAGGCAAGATCCTAGCGCGTTTACTGCTAAACAGGCTCAACAAACACCTTGAACAAAGCCACCACCTCCCAGAAAGCCAATGTGGATTCAGAGCCGGAAGAGGAACAGTGGACATGATTTTTGCCGCTCGCCAAGTACAATAGAAGTGTCGAGAACAAAATCAGGCCTTGTACACCACATTTATTGATTTGACAAAGGCATTTGATACAGTAAACAGAGGAGGTCTGTGGATGATAATGTCTAAGTTTGGCTGCGCCAACAAGTTCATAACAATGGTGAAACAGCTACATGAAGGCATGTGTGCTCGTGTACTGGACAGCGGTGCAATCTCCAAAACGTTTCTAGTATCAAACGGAGTAAAACAAGGATGTGTACTCGCCCCGACTTTGTTCAGCATGATGTTCGCGGCCACGATGACAGACGCCTTCAGATCATTGGAGCTTGGAATACCCATAAAGTACCGCACAGATGGCAAGTTACTCAATTCCAGAAGAATGAAGGCCAAAACCAAAGTGGCTGGCGATATAATCAGGGAACTTGTATTTGCTGACGACTGCGCTCTAATGAGCAACTCAGAACTGAACATGCAGGTTGGAATGGACCAGCTCTCTGCCACATGCAAAAATGTTGGCCCGTGGCATCAGCGTCAAGACCAAACTCAAAGTCTACCGTGCAACCATCATTCCAACCCTACTATACGCTTGCAAAAGCTGGACTGTATACTCTGGACATGCAAGGAGGTTAAACCACTTCCACACAGGTTGCCTGAGGCGAATATTCCACATCCGATGGCAAGATCGTGTCACTGACATCGAGGTTCTCTCGAGGGCTAACATGCCCAGCATCCATGCACTGCTAGAAAAAGCACGACTAGGATGGGCCGGACACCTCGTCCGTATGTCAGACGAGCGGCTCCCAAAGAAGCTTCTCTACGGCGAGCTGAGAGAGGGATGGCGCGAGAGAGGGCGCCCTAACAAACGTTTTAAAGACGGTCTGAAGGACTCACTAAAAAGTTGCCAGATAGAAATCGACACATGGGAATGTCTTGCGCAAAACAGATCTGACTGGAGAAGCGCAGTCAAATCGGGTGTAGCTGCCGGTGAAGATGACCGTGTTGTGAAAGCCCAGAACAGACGAGAGACGCGGAAATCCCCAGCAGCGGAAACACCATCCCCTTCTACAAACCTCGTGTGCCCGATATGTAGCAGATATTTTCGTGCTCGCATTGGTCTGTTCAGCTACATGCGCACCCACACCCAACAGGGAAATCTGTGACAAGGATGATGTCGGCGGTCCTCATCGATAACGATGGACAGCTAGATAGATAGATAGATAGATAGATAGATATATAGATAGATAGATAGATAGATAGATAGATAGTTAGATAGATAGATAGATAGATAGATAGATAGTTAGATAGATAGATAGATAAATAGATAGATAGATAGATAGATAGATAGATAGATAGATAGATAGATAGATAGATAGATAGATAGATATATAGATATATAGATAGATAGATAGATAGATTTCGAAAGTGCAAACATCGACATGAACAAAGATGATGTTCAAAGATTAAAGTTGATGATATGATCAAGAAGCTGATCAGTTCATGAGCTAAAGCAGTCAGCGGACCGAAGCTGCCAGCTTGCGTCAGGACCAATGACCCAGAGCTGCCAAGACCCTTCTCAATCTTCAGGTTGAGAACTTGGATAACAGGCTGTGACAGGGCAGACTGGCTAAGGAGAAGAGATCGAAGAGGGAAGGCTAAACCGGTACTAAAGAATGCCTTGCTGAAGTCGGATGTGTCTGACCGAAAGGTGCAAATATTGTTTTTATTCTGCAAACTACCGAACTATGCATTCTGTTCTCCGGACTACATCCTGCTACTTGCAAAGCTTTTTTCAGGGGCTGGTTGCGGGAGTTTCAGAACGTTTAGGGATTGGTGGCGGGAGTTTTAGAGCGTTCAGAGCTTGTTGGCGGGAGTTTGAGAACGTTCAGGGCTTGGTAGCGGGAGTTTGTGAACGAACGACGACTCAGAAGAGGATATATTCTTCCATGATGTGTTACCTTATACCTGTATTGTCAGCTGTCGATGAAATGGCCTTTTTATCTTATCGTATGTTTTGTCTCAGAGTGGTATCAGGGCTATACTTATACTCCTTGCTAATACTTTATATGAATCCGCAGTACTGTTGCAGACTCGGCTCATTATTTCAGTTTGACCTGCTAATGTTTGAAGTAGTCCGTTTGAAACTATCGGTACTAAGTTGCTTTAAACCAGTGGTTCCCAAACTATGTGCCGAGGCACCCGGTATTACCATGGCTAGTTTACAGTGGAGCCGCGAAATATTTCAATATTTTGATATACTGCGCACTGCAACTGTTAAGCAGACCTATTTCATGACTTGGTGTGCTGTGGAAACATTCTAGACACTAACGGTGTCGTGGACCAAAAAAGTTTGGAAACCCCTGCTTTAAACAATATTTGCACTAAATCGCTTCCTTTTCTGATTAAAATACGTCGGGATGTGCAGAGAAGGCCTGGGGCCAGGGCGTCGCGTCCTGTAAGTTTCAAATCAGAATGGCGTTATCTAACTTTGAGAGGCGTTAGATTACCAGCTCTGTTGTCTTATAGATTAATAAGTTTTGTATTAACAATGTTTAGTTCAAGTTAGGGCACTGTAGCTCTCTATGGCGCTTCCAGGTAAGAGTAGTAATAAAAAGTACAGTAACTAAACTTAACATCTTTATGCTGGTTTAGAAGACTTGCAGAGTATGTGTACAACTAGTCCCTTTTAATTCACTTGAGCTAAAAATATTGACACACTATGGAGTAAACGATCACCTAATTAACATATGCAACAGTCTTTACATTGATACCAAGCCAGTGTTCTGTTCGAACAATAACCTGACTCTCAGAATAATTTCATATCAAATCTGGAGTACAAGGATGTGTGCTACCCCTTTGTTGTTTATTACATATGTAGGCCACATTTGTAAAACAGCCAACCCAAATGAAGGTAGCCACATTAGTGAACTTTTAAACGAACTTCTTTTAACTGACGATAAAGCAGAGTCATAGCAACTTGGCAACAACATACTGATAAATTAAATACATGTAAGGAATCCAACATGAAAATAAACGTAGACAAAAAAAAACACATCTAAAGTGAAGAAAATATCCAGAATAGCCAGAGACATCAACATCTTTCTTGAAAAACAGCAAATCAAATAGGTGAAAGATTTCACAAACTTAGGGAGCAAAGAAGGACACGAGTTAACGAAGTATCTTCCGAGGCAGGTCATGCGCATATTGTTCGTTAGCTCATGTCCTTCTTTAAACATCGTGGTCCAGTTTTTCACTGTTGTCTTCGACATACTTTTGCTACCATACACTGCCTGCATTCTGCGATGAATGTCAACTGGTCGGCATTCTTCAGCTGCTAGAAACCTAATCACCGCTCACTTACCAACTCTGGATGGATTATGTATCACACCTGCCATGTTTTAAACGGTCTGCCGAGGAAACTATGAGTCGGAGGATAATGAAATTTAGCAAATTTGACGGTTGTTATATGCTGTTTACACCATAAATGACGTGATCATGTACATAGTACGTATGTTCACTTGGTGCAGTTTGGTCCGGTTTCATTTGAACACTTCTCGGGGATCAAGACGCTGAGCAGCGCATGAGCTGCAGTGGTCAGCTACCCATAGCTGACTGCTAGCGTCAGGGCCAGTGAACCATAGCTGCCACGGCCCTTCTACACCTCCACGCGGTGATCCTGGATAACAGGCTGCAGCAGGGCAGACTGGCTAAGGAGAAGGGATCGGAGAGGGAATGCTAACCCGGTACTCAAAAAATGCTTACTGAAGTCGGATGTGTTGGACCGAAAGGTGCAAATATCGCAGCCAAGCTGTAAACTACAACACAACGCATTCCGTTCTCTGGACTACATTCTGCTACTCGCCCTTCCAGGGTTTGGTAGTGGGAGATTGAGAACGAACGAACGAAGAATAAGAAGAAGAACACTCCTCATAAATATGATTATGATAATGCAGATATAATCAATTTAGCTGTGAGCCAGTAGCTCTTGACAGGTCATTGTGTTCTGGAATAAAGCACGTCTTTCTCAGTTGAAGCTCGTATAAAGTTTGTTGTCTTAGAGGCAATGTTATTTCAAAGGGGAGTGTATGGACGCATATTTTGAGCATCGTCACGCCCTGAAGAGCAGCAGCAGATATATCTGAGACGGTCATCTGGTCATTGCTCAAACATCATGCTATATAATGCAGGACCATGACGGATAAGATCGTTTCCATCGTAGATGCCAATGACTTCCTTTAAGCGTTGGTGCGCAGGGGATGTCCTCGGGACGTGAAAATATGAACTAACGGCGACGGTTTAGCATGGTGAATGTACTTTCTAGGTCATTTCGTTTGGTAGCTTAGCCTTTTCGTACCAATTGATCGCAAGAATATATCTCTAGCTGCGAATGTGTAACATTCAAAAGTTGAGGGTATACCGCTCTCAATACTCGATAAAGATAACAAATTCGACTTGGGGTCAGCTACCAGTCAAACAAAACAGAATCAGCCCGATAATAGTCTGAAGCCTGACATGTAATCTCGTTTCACCTGTCAGCTCGTATTGTTAGACACTGTAGACAGGTGCATTCTTCTTTCCTGTTAGATCTATAGTTAGTTTTCTTTCCACCTTTGCAATTTAGCGTCGTGGGGATCTTAAGTCGTCTATCCTGCGCCAAGTGTGTTGCGTCGGTCAATGTGAGCCCTTGTTGTGGCACAATCACTCTAATGTCATCTATCCACCTACCTCGTGGTCGCCCCCTTGCCATGTAGCCAGATCTACCAGCATTGTAAGCCACCAGTGGAAGATGATGAGGGTGCATTCTCATGAGATGGAAACCAACTTATTTTCTGCCTAGAAATGTATTCGACACAATACGTAGTGCCGACCATGTCGTCGAATGTCGTCGTTCCGCATTCTGTCTCTTCTGGTAACATCAATAACTTTCCTCAAACTCTTCATTTCACAAGTCGCAATTCTGCTCTCGTGCGCCCTTGACAGAGGCCATGTTTGGCACTGGTAGCAACAGAATCGGCATACATATACTGTTTATCAGCTGTTGCTTTGTTGCCAAATTAATGCTCGGGTGTCTAAGCAGAGGGGACAGCTGATAAGTCACCATATATGCTTTCTGACACCTAGTCTCAGATCTTAGATCTATATGGCCCATGATACTTGCAATTCATGTCTCTGTAGTGTTTCTTAGCTCCGTTAACCATTGTTTTCTAAGACATCTTCTTGCACTAAAACCCTGCTTTCTACTGTTGTATACTTATGCGAAGGAATCGTTTAGAGACATTCTTGTCACATGACCAATTCTCTGCCTGGTACAAGGATAATAACTAATTGATATCCAGGATGACAAGAATCAAGTCATATTCCAGGCATGTAGTAAAGGCATACTTTAATGTCAAGAAATGTCGTACCTTCTTCTTCTTTTTCGTTCGTTCTCAAACTTTCCTATACACGCCCTGAAATGGATTTGCAACCAGCAGGATGTAGTCCGGAAAACTGAATGCGTCGTGTCTTAGTTTACAGATTGACAGCGATATTTGCACACTTCGGTCCCACACATCCGACTTCAGCACGCAATTTTGGGTGCCGAATTAGTCTTCCCTTTTCTATCCCTTCTCCGTAGCCAGCCTGCTCTGTTGTAGCATGTTATCCAGGATCACCGTGTGAAGGTGTAGAAGTATTTTGACAGCTCTGTCCCTGACTGCAGCAGTTGGCTTTGGGTCGCTGACCACTGCAGCTCATTCACTGCTCAGAATCATTATCCCAAATGCCCTACGAATAATTAAACAAGTTCTGTTTTATTTTGATGGTGGATGCCAGCTCATTCTTCTTCTTCTTTCTCTTCTTCTTCTTCTTCTTCTTCTTCTTCTTCTTCTTCTTCTTCTTCTTCTTCTTCTTCTTCTTCGTCTTCTTCTTCTTATTCTTCTTCCTCTTCTTTTTCTTCTTCTTGTTCTTCTTGTTCTTTTTCTTCTTCTTCTTCGTTCGCTTTCAGATGTCAACTTGAATATATATCTAGAAAGCAGCGGTTAACCTGAGGCTATTGGTGTCTTCATAAAGATTGTCCAGGTATAGTACACGTGATGGACACGCGTGCTTTCTCTGTTCCTCGTATGTTGGTCACTATTGTAGCAGTCATTTTGCCAGTACTGCAGACACATTCATCTGTATGTCCTATTCTTAGTTTGTTGAACAGGTCTGTTGTGGCATGTGCTGAGTCTAAAGACTACTACTAGCTCACCTATGTTGAACTGGTAATATGCGTCATTTGGATGATGACCTGTGTGCTCTGCTTTCCACTTTTTCCTGTACCTACACCTGTTTAACCTCTAGGCCTCTTCATAAGTTAGACGCATATCAGGTAGAGGGAGCTTTCCACATTCTCTTGACAATCTGTACACCTTCTCAATGCCAAAAATATTTTAATGAGATGAAATCCACTGTATCACAATTCTCTTGAACCAGTGATATAGTTTATAGAGTATTTTTTTTTTTCGTTCACCTTATTTCTCTAAACCCCAAGGCGGTGTGCGTTGCACTGTGGTTTTTTTTTGCGCCTGTTGGTCCAGTTCATCCGAATTCAGCATGTAAGGGGCTGCTTCCTCCTGCATTTTCTAAAGATTTGCTTCCCCGGTGTAACGGCCGGTGCTGTTGATGGGGATCGAATTCAGCACCTTCGGGCTGTGAGCCGTGCCACTTAACCACAAGGCCGCGCCGTACCCCTTATAGAGTACTACTCTTCCTTTAGGTCTGTATTTTTCTGTCTCCCCAGCATCGCAACCACTAGAGTGCGTCTGTGAAGAGTGCAACTTGTATGTCGGCGTTTTCTTCTGTCAGCTACTTCACTGCGCTGCATCTTCGGCTCCGCAAACGTCTTCAAGAGCAAACTCAACTCAACACGAATAGATTCAAACAACAGCAAGAATAGATTCCAACAATAGCAAGAATAGATTCCAACAATAGCAAGAATAGATTCCAACAATAGCAAGAATAGATTCCAACAATAGCAAGAATAGATTCCAACAATAGCAAGAATAGATTCCAACAATAGCAAGAATAGATTCCAACAATAGCAAGAATAGATTCCAACATAACTTTGTGCTGATCGCATGGCATCATGGGCCGGCGACGCATCTTTTAAATGTCTGCCCTATCAAATGTCGATTGCACACAAAAAATGATGCCTACTACCAGTTGAACAGAATAGAGCAGGTCGTGGTCTTCAGACTCCGCACAGGCCACAACAGACTGAGGTACAATCTATTCAATAAACTGAGGATAGGTGGCACTGACAAATGCCATTGTGGTACAGGGAAAATGACCGCTGAACATCTGCTGCAAAATTGCCCGACATACGAGGACCAGAGAAAGCACATATATGGCCATCACCAGTGCCAACACTAGACAAGCTCTATGGCAGTGTCTACAGCCTCAGGGTGACAGCTGCTTTCTTTTAACAAATTCAAGTTGACGTCTGGCAGCGTACGAAGAAGAAGAAGAAGAAGAAGAAGAAGAGGGAGAAGAAGAAGAAGAAGAAGAAGAAGAAGAAGAAGAGGGAGAAGAAGAAGAAGAAGAAGAAGAAGAGGAGAAGAAGAAGAAGAAGAAGAAGAAGAAGAAGAAGAAGAAGAAGAAGAAGAAGAAGAAGAAGGAGAAGGATAGATTCCAACAACAGCAAAAGAAACCAACAGGTCAGGTTGCCAATAACCAAAGCTAAAAATAGGAGTGGTCTAGTCAAAAGTAGCCAACACTGCACATTACAACACACAGACAAATACTCCACTTGTGTAACCGTAATTGACTCGCTTATGTGAGTCATAGACAATGGCCTAAACCAACAAAAAAGTACCTAAAAAGCAGGCCCAAATAACAAGTAGGGATAAGGTCCACAGGCAATACGCCAAGATCTTGAAATCTAGCCCCTTCAGGCTCGCTTAGTGAAATCTCAGATACGGTCGTTTTGTGCATGTAACCATAATGAAAGAAGATCGAAATCCTCAATAATTATGGGACGTTAAGAACTAAAGATCCAGACCCCACAGGGTGACCCAACATCCGTTTGAGTGACAACAAAAGACAGTATCTAGGAGATCGAGTACTTGATTTGAAAATGATAGAGATAATAGTCAAGCGTTTTCTAATGCCAGAATTTATTGGTGATTTTTTAGACTTTTTCGTGCATTCTTTGTCCCCGACGATAGCGTTTTGGCTGTAACGTAGATTTAGTTGTTTTTTTCTTTGGCACGGTCACTGAGCCGTTATCTAGGTGTTTTTATCGACTAACACAAACATTAACATTCCATGGGAGAAGAGCAGCGATTAAGTAAGTAATGATACATTCTCCCCCTTTGAATGCAATTACTGATACGGGGGGGGGGGGGGGGGGGGGGGCACAAAATTAATGACAACTTCGCCCTACCAAGCATATACTATAATGCAACTTTAAATTGTTCTGCCTAGAATGACGTGGAGGAGATCCAACCATTAAATAAAAAATTAACAGAATAAGCCCTGTTAAGGTTTTGGTTTATGGGCTTCCTCGTAATTAAAATAATAAGCCATTTTAAGGTGACGGTTTATTTGGTCTCCATGTAATTAACATAATAAGCCACATAAACGTGACGGTTTTTGGGTGTTCGTATCAATGAAATAAAAATGAAGCAGCTATTGCATGATGCGCATTGCCGCAGCCTCGTTGCATAGAGTGCAAATCACAGTTGTGTTATCGCACTCCGTATGTTTAAGGGAAACGCAGTAATGCCAGTGAGAAATAATGTTAAAATACAGTGTTACTTAACTTAGAATTCTCACTTTGTGAGATGAGATGCCTCCAGAAAACAATCAACGTAATTAGGAGAGACAGAGTGCGCAATGAGAGATGAGACGCCTCCAGAAAACAATCAACGTAATTAGGAGAGACAGAGTGCGCAATGAGAGATGAGACGCCTCCAGAAAACAATCAACGTAATTAGGAGAGACAGAGTGCGCAATGAGAGATGAGACGCCTCCAGAAAACAATCAACGTAAATTAGGAGAGACAGAGTGCGCAATGAAGATGTGAGAAGAATAGTGGAAGCAAAACCTTGACCTGAATACAATGACGAGGAGAGAATCAAGTGGCTTGGTCACCTAATGAGAATGCAATCTGACCAACTACCCCTGTGCGCCTATAACGCACGACGTTATAGTTTTCGCAGCCGTGGCAGACCGAGAAATGGATGGATAGGAAATGTTGCGGATATTCTAAATCGTCATGGGATGACGACTACTTCAGCGACGCGTCTGCCCCTGGACAGAAAACTACGGCTCCCCACGGCGCCTCGTGGCACATGTGGATAAGACAAAACAAGACAAGACTTAACTGGTGCAGAAGACTACACGGTCTATGTACAACTATCTTCTTCTACTCCTTGATTTTTTGGGGGCGCGGGGGGCATTTCCTGTAACCCCAAGAGGTCGTAAGGGGATTACACAGCATGTGAGGTATGTGTCGTGCGCATGTTACTAACCGGACAGGGTTCAATATCTCCCGGGCGATATGTAAGTTCATTAGTGGCCTGTGGGTACATTTCCAAGCCGTGGAAATACGACATAGTGTAACTAAATACTATTTCAAATAGCTGATAACCAAGCCATGATAATCGGAGGGAAAAATACCACAAAATGAACAATCTAACAAATTTAAATGGAAAACTGCAACACGTTTCCGTGGACACAAGTGTAAGTCGTCGGCTCGTGTGAATCGCAGTCAAACCCGTGGCCCGCCCATCCGTGTCCTTGATGGACTAAAACACGTGAACAAAATAAGATCCGCGGCATGCTAGGTGCCATCTTTACATTAAAAAGAATAACGGATTGTACTGAGGTTTAGATATATAAAGGTCTTTATCTTGGACTAGACAAACTAAAAGAGTAAAAATTAAAGAAGTGAACTGAGTTAAACGAATATATCATTGTAAAAGCGGACAGAGAGAGACGGATGGCAGCGCGGGTTTGGACACAGGTCTAGAGATTAAGGGGACATGGGTTCAAAGCTTTGGTGCGGGACTAAAGATGCACCAAAGTGAATGAGTTCATAGCAGCCACGGCCCATAGCTTGCTGCTTGTATCAGAACCAGCCAACCAGAACTGACCAAGACCCCATTCCACCTCCAATCGGTGGCCCTGGAAACAGGCTGCTTCAGTGCAGTCTGGCTAAGAGAATGGCGATCACAGAGAGGAGACAAATCCGGTACAAAACAAGCCAGATGAAACCTGGTGTGTCGACACGAAAAGCGCAGATATCGCTGTAAAATTTTTCGGGATGAGCAAAGAAGAGGAAGAAGAAATAATTTACTATAACATAATTGAAATACTCTATTGGGAGTAAAATAAATACATAGACTCTAAGGGATCAAGATGCTGAGCAGCGCATGAGCTGCAGTGGTCAGCGACCCATAGTTGACTGCTAGCATCAGGGCCAGCGAACCAAAGCTGCCAAGACCCTTCTACACCTTCACGCGGTAATCCTGGATAACAGGCTGCAGCAGGGCAGACTGGCTAAGGTGAAGGGATCGAAGAGGGAATGCTAATCCGGTACTAAAAAATGCTTGCTGAAGTCGGATGTGTTGGACCGAAAGATGCAAATATCGCAGTCAAGCTGTAAACTACAACACAACGCATTCCGGTCTCTGGACTCCATTCTGCTACTTAATCCCTTTCAGGGTTTCATAGTGGGAGATTGAAAACGAACAAAGCCAGGGCAGACTGTACACAATGTAGAGACTGAAAGGGCGAGCGACCTTTATTTCTTAGTCTCATGAATTCTGACGGCGGACCACATCTCGTATGTAAAGGGATGTAATGATTTTATACAAAAACATAAATAAAAGGTGAGTACATGCTGAAGTGTAGATATGGTTCCACTAGCCAGCTGGTTTTACATACTTCTATCCAACCTTCTCAGACGCCCTTTCTTGCTCGACCTGCATATATTTTAACTATTCTTCTGTCTGTGGATTGTCAGACTGCATAATTATTCGATTAATCAAGGACAGGCCTGGGAGGACCGAACAGAAGAGTATGTACATCCAGCGGGCTTCTTAATGATTCAAAATGAATATGCTCGAATTTATGTTTATGTTTTGAAGAATCGTCGTCACTGCACTCCGGACATACCCATAGGTGCCCAGTCTCTTTCAGCAAATGGTGCTGGGTCTGGATGCTGATGGTCTCCGTCCTCTCATTCGCCCTACTCCATTCGAATCTCGTTTGATGTCCGAACTTTGTAGTGTGTCGATTTCTTATTCAACTATTTCGTTGTCCTCATTCAACAGACGGCAGTTGATTGATTTTAAAATGTCATTCACTAACGTTCTCATGATGGCAGCTTGTGAAGCCAAGATGTCAGCTCTTTTGTTCCCTTGAACCTCGGCATGACCAATACAGTAGATCGAAGTCAACTCCTGGAGGTTTGAAGACACAACAGCTACTATCCACTCGTACCTAAGCAATCCCTCCTGTACCTGCTCAAGTACGGCTTGCGCGTCAGTCACGATGATTTCCCTTGATAAAGGGGTTTCAGTTAGCCATCTTAACGCTGAGGTCGCTGCTTCAATCTTCCTTCTCAAGAAGCTGAACGGAAGTGCACGAAGCTTTACGTCGAATGCTGCCTTCGTTAGAGTCATTGAAGTCGAGATCTGAAGACGTTCCAGGAAGAAGATGAAACCAGAGTTGAATGTCCCACTTCGCTCAGCAACGATCTATCCTCTCACTCTATCTGAGAAGCTCCAGTCCGATATTTCGCTACGCAGAACAAATCCGTTGGTGTATATGACGGCCTCACTATCTTGCGTATTCGAATTTATTAACTAGCAAGGTCGAATCCCAATGCTGAAGTCAGATATACTGGGCAGTACGGCGCAAAACATAGTCAAGCGCATTTGGTCTTAGGATTCAAACAAAAAAAGAACAAAACAAATGACATTCCTTGTAATCGATATCGACTCACATATAGTTAGTGTCAAATCCGATTAAATGCTTAGCAAATCATAACGTACTTATTAAAATCAATTGGTTAGCCAATATCACATATTGATCGAAGGATCAATTATTTAGCCTCTGGCCGGATTCTCTAATTTCGCCATCACATAACTCATCAATAAAATAAGGAAAAGTTAATTATCAGAACAAATTCCTAGCCCAGCTAAATTTACATCGTTTTAAGCACCACATAAAAGCCCTGCTAAAGCATACTTAACCGTAAATGGGCACCTGGCATTGTATTGGTAAGAGAAAGCAGGGTAGAGAGACTGGAAATTGGTTACTCTAACTTGAAAACTATCATTGCAACGATGTGATCCCGGTGGAATTTGAATGTTTAATGAGTAAAGTTAACTTAACGTCTTTATACTGGTTTAGAAGATTGCAGAGTCTGTATACAACCAGTTTCTTATAGGATGGCTAACCGATGGGCGAGTATAGACTTAATAGACTTAAACACTAGAGCAAAGTAGACCCGTAACCTGTTAGGCGTCATCTGTGCTGCTCTAAACAAACCACATAATTGGTGGTTTTATGCCATGTCACAAAGTTAGTCGCCTGTTACGACATGCTCTCTTCGGGGCAGTGGGCCTGTTCCTGTCTTTGTCATACCAAAAATAAAACCCGGCGGACCACTCGAGACCGCTTACCAGCACAGTTTCCATGCAGTGTGCAGGCTTCTTTTATTTTACTGGAATTCTGAAATGCCAGTATTCAAATAGATAAGTGGCGGATGCAAGGTAGCCCAAAGCCTCATTTTTCATGGGGACTGAGTGGTCTCGAGATAAAACGTCGGTCTCGGGTGCTGGAGGTCGCGACCGGAAACATGTATACCTCATCACATGTATCCGAAAGGTTGGGACAAATCATCAGATGGCCTGGATCTTGTACCGCACCGCATTCACATGCATCGCCCCATTTCTTCATGTTCTTACTACATTGTGATACCCCAGTTCGATGTATATTTATTATGCTGCAAAGTGAGAAATGTAGGTAATGTTCAGGGGCAGGTTACCCCTAAAGCTCGATCCCTGAGTCCTGCATCATTTCGTGCCATATTCAACGCGACGACTTTCAGTGCTCGACTGTATGGCTTGATTGGCTTCGTTCGTTCTCAATCTCCCGCTACCAAACCCTGACACATGCCAAGTAGCAGAATGTAGTCCAGAGAATGGAATGCGTTGTGTCGTAGTTTACAGCTTGACTGCGATATTTGCACCTTTCGGTCCAACACATCCGACTTCAGCAAGCATTTTTTGAGTACCGTGTTAGCATTCCATCTTCGATCCTTTCTCCTAAGCCAGTGCCCTCCTGAAGCCTGTTATTCAGGATCACTGCCTGGAGGCGTAGAAGGATCTTGGCAGCTCTGGTTCGCTGGCCCTGACGCTAGCAGTTAGCTATTGGTCACTGACCACTGCAGCTCATGCGCTGCTCAGCATCTTGATCCCGACTGTATGAGCTTTGTTGATTCAAGGAAACTTGTCTGGATTTGAGTTGAAAACACCTTCACCAACCATACATCTTCACCAACCGAGAATGTTTGCCTGAAGCAATCAAGAAGACATGAACCCCCAACATGACCGACATACGCTGGAATTAGATAGGCCATGTACTAAGAGAAGAACCAAACAACATTACAAGAACTGCCTTGGTGTGGATCTTGGCGGGAAGTCGAAAGATAGCTCGGCCTAAGACAACTTGAGAAAAAATCGTAGATATTGAGATGAGAATCAAAGTTTGGGCACTGTACAAATGATGACTTCAGACCTCATGAAGTGGAAAGACGCCATTAGACGTGATCGTCACTGACCACTTTGTAAATCACTGACAAAGGAATTACGAAGTGGAGGGAGTGTGCTGCTATCCTTACAGACACCATCAGATCAGATGGTCACTGAACACTTTGTTAGTCACTATAGGGAAGATGTAGCATACCCAACAGTATAGAGCCGACATTACGTTTTTGGCGGTGTTGGTAGTTGCGTAACTGTCATTGTGTAAGGTCTTGCAACATGGCCTTTGATTCTCTCTCTTGGCTACTCTTTCTCCGTCCTCTAACTCTTTATCACAACCATTTTCTCCCTCACTCTAGTGTTTTTCTCTCTTTTTCTATATTCTTCTCTATATTATAACCCGTTCATTATTCCTACTCTTCATACTCTCCACCTCTTCTCCTATATTCACAACCATCACCTCATCATCATCCTCATCATCGTCTGGTTGAACAGTCCTAAGACTGCTTGTAAAGTTTTCTGAGCATGTCTCTCAATTAAACCATATCCTCTAGTTGATCAGTCCTAAGACTGGTTGAAAAGTTGTCTGATCATGTCTTTACATTTGACTCTTTCCTCTGGTTGATCAGTCCTAAGACTGGTTGAAAAGTTGTCTTATCATGTCTTTACATTTGACTCTTTCCTCTGGTTGATCAGTCCTAAGACTGGTTGAAAAGTTGTCTTATCATGTCTTTACATTTGACTCTTTCCTCTGGTTGATCAGTCCTAAGACTGGTTGAAAAGTTGTCTTATCATGTCTTTACATTTGACTCTTTCCTCTGGTTGATCAGTCCTAAGACTGGTTGAAAAGTTGTCTTATCATGTCTTTACATTTGACTCTTTCCTCTGGTTGATCAGTCCTAAGACTGGTTGAAAAGTTGTCTGATCAAGTCTTTACATTTGACTCTTTCCTCTGGTTGATCAATCCTAAGACCGCTTGTAAAGTTGTCTGAGCATGCCTATCCATTGGGCCCTATCCTCTTCTGTTCTTTTAATTTCAGCATAGGTTCGTACTTTAATGTCCCCGCATGCCTGAGATGTAAAGATGAGTCTTGGTCGCCTTGTCCTCTTTTCCTCTGGACTTACCCTCTAGTATCTACTGTAGAAGACTTTCTCACATTGTGCCCCAGTCAACGCAATCGTCGTGTTTGTACCATTTTCAATATTTTTCAATGTGCGCCAACTTCAATGTACATTGTTATTTGGTCTTTTTTTCAGTCCAACTCACTCTTTCCATTAAACGGTAGCAGCACATTTCAAACGCTCCAAACTTTATTCATCATTCTATGCAAGAGTCCATGTTTCAGCTTCAAAACGGTACAATCGACCATATATGAGTGGCGGTTATTGTTTTCTTTAGTTCTATTCTAATATTCTTTTATGTTAACAATTTCCATTTTCTCTGAAGCTTGTTTTTTCTCCAATGCAATAGTTATCATCATTTCTGTCTCATTGCGCCCATCTTCTGTACTTGTTCGATATTTACTCAATTGATGATTATATTAATTTGGGAAAAAGACGTTGAGCAGCACATGAGCTTCAGTGGTCAGTGACCCATAGCTGACTGCTAGCGTCAGGGCCAGCGAACTAGAGCTGCCAAGACCCTTCTACACCTCCACACGGTGATCCTGGACAACAGACTGCAACAGAGCATACAGGATCAGGAGAAGCGATCTAAGAGGGAAAGCTAACACGGTACTCAAAAAAATGCCTGCTGAAGTCGAATGTGTTGAACCGAAAGGTGCAAATATCGTAGTGAATCTGGAAACTACTACACAATACATTCTGTTCTCTGGACTACATTCTGCTACTTAAAGCCCTTTCAGGGCTTGGTAGCATGAGATTGAGAACATATGAAGCCAAGCCAAGCCATATTAATTGGACTATGTCACTTGTCTATTACAAAAGTCTTTGTCTTCTATATGTTTACTTTCATACCAAACTGTTTGACTGTTCTATTAATTTTTTAAAGCAGCATTTGCTACGTTGCTACAAATTCTCCCACTATGGCTTCGTCATCGGCAGTGTTTTACATACTTTAAAATACACATTGGCATGTACAGATGGTGTATCATTGAGACACGAACCAGTCTAACAAACACTTAATGATTTTGCTGTTGTTGTAATTTAGATAATAATTTTTTTTTTAAAATGAATAACAAACAAAAATCCTTAAGCAAAATTCACATTAACAAAAAATAGTGTATTTCTTTATTTCTTTCTCCGCGACCTTACTATTTGGTAAGATAATCATCTTTATCCTTACGGCTGATTCTAAAATCAATGGAAATGATAGATTAGACTATAACAAGATTTTCAAAGTTCAACCGACTACACGAACTAGAGGACATAGCTTCAAATTATTTAAAGGCAGGTTCAGATTGGATATTAGGAAACACTTTTTTCAGTCAGAGAGTGTTGAATGCTTGGAATGCATTGCCACAGGATGTGGTGGAGGCAAGGCCAGTTAATACATTCAAAAATAGATTAGATTATCACAGTCATTGTTGAAGTGTAATAAAGTGGTTGTATACAGATTCTGTAGAGTCGTCTAAACCAGTATAATGAACTTAAGTTAAGTTAAGTAACGTCCTGTCAGGTAACAACGTCCTAATCAGGCTAAGTTAGTCAGGTTCAGGTAAAAACATACTGTTCAGATTTTTGTAGTCAGGGTCAGGTGAAACGTACTGATCAAACTATGTTATTCAGGGTCAAGTAAAACATACTGATCAAGAACCCCGCCCCCCCCCCCGCCCTCCAAATCTCGTTGTGAAACAGTTCTCCTTGGGCATAAGCTGTTTTATGGCAGTACGGCTAATAGGCTGTGTTATGGCAGTACGGCTAACGTGCTGTTTTATGTCAGTACGGCTAACATGCTGTTTTATGTCATTACGGCTAACATGCTGTTTTATGGCAGTACGGCTAACGTGCTGTTTTATGGCAGTACGGCTAATAGGCTGTGTTATGGCAGTACGGCTAACATGCTGTTTTATGTCAGTACGGCTAACATGCTGTTTTATGTCAGTACGGCTAACATGCTGTTTTATGTCATTACGGCTAACATGCTGTTTTATGGCAGTACGGCTAACGTGCTGTTTTATGTCAGTACAGCTAACATGCTGTTTTATGTCAGTACGGCTAACATGCTGTTTTATGTCAGTACGGCTAACAGGCTGTTTTATGTCAGTACGGCTAACAGGCTGTTTTATGGCAGTACGGCTAATAGGCTGTGTTATGGCAGTACGGCTAATAGGCTGTTTTATGTCAGTACGGCTAACATGCTGTTTTATGTCAGTACGGCTAACATGCTGTTTTATGTCATTACGACTAACATGCTGTTTTATGGCAGTACGGCTAATAGGCTGTTTTATGGCAGTATGACTAATAGGCTGTTTTATGGCAGTACGGCTAACGAGGAGGGGAAAGACACTGTAATGCCCACAGTGGTGACCTTACTGAGGAGCCTCGCCTTGCACGACAGCCAGAAAGGCCCTGCTACACCTTCTAAATTACACGTTGAGATGCGGGGAGAGCCCCTGTAACCCGCCACAAATGAAAGTCGTCAAGAGTACCCATCTTAAAAAAGAGTGGCTGTAAAAACGGCAACAACAACGGGGATAGTGGTCTCAACCTCCTCTCGTGCCTTACAATTTCTTAGATCGACGCCCATTCCTCTTTAATCGCCTTCTACGAAATGTCTGGCAAGTGGCAGTGTTGCAATTCTTTGTTCCACTTGAGGGCACTGGTAACACACATGTCCGACGTTCCCCAAGTGACGTCCAATCTCGTCTCTCACTTGTGGTTTCTCTGTGACCTAACTAGTCAAAGGTTATCTAGTGTACTGTTTGAACAACTATCGGTCAGATATCTGTCTTCAATATCTCATGCCGTTGCTGAGATACCGCAAAAACATTGGCTCATATTTAACTCCCATTTTATCATTCATAATTCGGAGGCACTGATAGGGATATCAAATTAATAATACAAAAGACGAGAAGGACTTGTATTGCTTTAGGGAATTTGTGGAAATCGAAGGAAATTAAGTCCGCTACATAAATTTAGATCTTCAACTCCAATGTCATGTTCGTCCTATTGTATTGATTCGTGACGTGGGAAACAATGAAAAGTACAGCTATAAAAGGTCCAAGCTTTCTTCAATGGATGGTTGTGCCGAGATAAGGGAATACATTGACACGATAAAGTCTATAATATATAAATATATAACTGGGAAAGAACTGAAATGGTACGGTGCTAGTGGGACTAGACATAAAGGGAAGGCGTTGGCGATATATAGGGCAAACGTTTCGGAAACCAGTTGAATCATTGCAATACAGTTACTGTTCTGGAATCATCAGGGCAACAGAAATAGGGACATACATATTTACTCTTGTACAAGTGAAGTCAAGACAAGCTGTAAAACTGTAGGATAGACGTGGGAGGGAGCTGGGAGCGATGGCGCATGACAGGAAGACTTGTCGAATATTTGCTGAGGACCTATGCTCCGCTGGGAGCGGATTGGATTTGATTGCTTTCTTGATTGACTTATTGATTATCATTCATTCTTCGTCATCCATCCGATACTCTCAACCCATCCCTGTATCGTCTCGTCATTCTCTCATACTCCAAACTGGCCTCCTCGTTATGTTATGTTGTTGTTAGAAGCTACTGGTGAAGAGGAGAGTTGACTCTAACGATGTTCCTTGCTAGCAGGTTACAGTGGCTCTTCTTGTATCCCGAGCCCCCTCCAATACCAATGTCATCAGTTGTGTATTTGGCATCATCTTCCAAACATTCCACCTCCCATCCATCCTCCTCCTTAAACTCTCTAGCATTATTACTTCCTCCTCATCCCATAACTTCCTCCCTATATTCTCAACGTGGCCTCTCATTGATTTTGTTAAGTTAAGAAACGACGTCACCACAATACAGGCAGACCAGCAGGTGCTCAGTCCCAATCAGCAAATGGTGAAGGGTATACATATTGATGGTTAATGTAGCTTACTGGTTGTACACACTACTGGTCCGAGCTCTCAGACCAAGTGGATATTTAGCACAGTGAACCGCTGGTTGGAAATGGAGTTTTTGAAGACTCCATTGTACTAAGCCGCAGTCTATGAGAGGTCGGGTGGCCAGTGACCTTCCTTGCTGTTTTCACTTTCATTAACTCATTAGTCAGGTACCCATTTACCGTTGGGTTGACTGGAGAAGCGATCCCGGATTAAAATCACGATCTGGATTTTTGTTAGTCTCCGTACGCGATTCGAACCGAGGCACGCTGTTACTACAGACAATAGTGAACTGCTCGCTATTAACTGAGCTAACTTTCATAATATTGCAATCTGTACAGTGCAGGTTTATCAATTGCGGGGTGATAATCCAAGCGGCGGTCGTCGATCAACTTCAAAATGTCCCTCACCAGGATGTCAGCTCTGAAATCAATATAGGTCTATCACTCCTTTCGGGACATAGGCCATTGACAACCCTTCTCCACCAAGTTCGACCTTGAGCTGCCCTTTCTGCATCGTTCCAATTGAGGTCCAGGGATCGAAATTCATTTTCAGAGACTCTTCTTCATGTTTTTTGTTTGTCTACCTCTCTTCCTCTGTGGATTCCATGTCATGGTCTGTCTGGCAAACGTTTGATGGTGCTTTCATAGCGTAAATCAGATCCTACATTCCCTGAAACCTTAAGATGATCGGGACAGCAAATCCACACGAGTAACTGAAGGCTCAAGCAATAGCCACTATACCAGCAAGCTTATAGTTAGCTTGACATAACCTATGTCCGTTTGTATGAACTTTTATTTCTCCTATTTTAACCAACTTCCCCATATTCTAGAAAGCTACAAATTGTGTACACACCCTCTACTAGTGTAACTTATAAATCTATCACATTTTGACGGATCCTCGAAGGACATGTCCTTAAATACCGGATTACTAGTTGCGGGTACCAACTTCTGTTCCAATGGTCTCTGTCATGGGCGACGGTGGACCAGTGAATAATGAGTCGCCCATCTGTGGCATCGTGAATGTTGTTGTCGGATTCAAGGGAGCCGGTCGTTCTCGTGGTCTCTTCTTGTCTATGGGGTATCAAATTGCTGTCGCTGTGCTAAGTCGATCACCCGTTTTTCGCAGTAGGTGGCCCACACCGTGATGTTTGATCTTGTCTGCATAAAAAAACTGCATCTTCCCCGTGGGGTAATTGACGTATGTCCGAGTTGTGTAGACCTGTTGTTTTCTGGCTACGAGACGCTAAGCGGACCATGAATCTCTAGTCTGTGTAACACATATGGCAGGATTTCATGTTCGTCGGTTGTTAGAACAAAAAACAAAACGCAACAAATGAAACACAAATATATAACTAATATTTACGTGAAATCAAATCTGATATTTCTTCATAGCCTGCTGCGACGTTGTCCATTCTCTCTCTCTTTCTCTCTCTCTCTCTCTATCTCTCTCTCTTTCTCTCTCTCTCTCTCTCTCTCTCGCGAATTATGTGTGCATAAGCGCAGTGCTTCTAAAAGTGAATTCCAGTGCCCCTAATTATAAAACAAAATAAAGCCGATTGCCTTTCCAAACATGCCGTAAACGGCAACTAAAGAGAGTTGTACATGGAGCTAACAATCTAGTAGCGTAAAATAAATTACTTCAAGCTCATGCAAAGTTCTTTGTCGCAGACTTCATAAAGGAAGCCAAATGCAGTGATGACCCTGTGCTCCGACTGGAGCAGTAAAGGAAAACAAGAACCCCGGAGCACAGTAATACCTCAGCCCATTAGTTGTAACAGCAGTAGGGTTTCAAAGTGACTATTTTCAGATTAACGGTATTTTAAAAATACTGTCTGCATTCAATCAACTAATTAATGGAAACCCTTCAACCCCGTGCGGAGCAGATGTTTACAACAAATAATTGTCATGAGCTTCGATCAGATTCCAGCCGCTCCTATTGTGTCCAAAACAGTCCCGAGAGCTCCGTAGACGTCTTTGTGTATGACAAAGATAAGAATGGCCCCACAGCATCACAGAAAGCATGTCGTTAGAGGCGTCTAACTGTGTGACATGGCATAACACCTGCCAGGTTTAGGTAGTTTATGAACAGAACAGATAGCGCCTAATAGGCTGCGGGCTTACTTTGCTATAGTGTTTGAGTCTATTTAGATGGACTGGCACATCGGTTAACCACCCTCCGTAGTGGGGTAATAAGCTGCTTGAACCTAGTCCGCTAAACAGAAAATCATCTCCAGGCAACACACAGCTCACGCCAGAGCTGGGACCTGCACAGGGGCATCTGCCCCTGCAGAAATAGATGTAGACTAAGACTGAGACTGGCCAGTACTATATAATTGCCTCTACTTCTAGAATGCCCATTTCTCTTCGATGTCGTTCTTTTCAAAACGAAGCTCAGATAGTCTGCCCTCAAGCTCTTCCTGGAAGCCTCCTCTCGTGGGTTCGTATTTCAGCTGAGAGACATTTAGCCTCCTCGGTGGTTTCTTTCCCTGGGGACGCATTTTGGGCTGGATCTTGAAGTTTAGCTTGGCAATGACAAGTCGATGGTCGGTCCAACATTCTGCACCACACATGCTCTTCGTTACCATAGCATCCGTTCGATCCCTACGTCTGATGATAATGTAGTCAATGAGGTACCAGTGGCGGGACCTTGGGTGCATCCATGTGGTTCTATTTCGGACAGGAAGTCGGAAAGCTGTGTTTGTAATGAGTAGTTCATTTGCGGCACATGTCCTCAGAAGGAGCAGTCCGTTACTATTGCATTTTTCTATACCATGTCTGCCAATGGCCCCCTCCCAGGCTGTATGGTCTGTGCCAACCCTAGCGTTTACGACATCGAAGAGAACTGGGCATCATTGAGAAACACACTCTACGATACAGCTGTTAAACACATTGGCCCACTCACGCGCAAGCATAAGGACTGGTTTGATGAGAACGATCTGGAAATACAGGGCCTTATCGATGCAAAACATGAAGCGCACAGGGAATACCAAAGGGACACACCATCTCCGGCAGCAAAAGCTGCCTTCAATACTACTCGCAAAGCTGTCCAGACCAGGCTTAGAGAGATGCAAGACTCCTGGCTCAGCAAAAGAGCTGACGAAATTGAGATGTTCGCCGAGCGTCATGACACCAAACGGTTTTACGAGGCACTGAAAGCTCTCTACGGCCCGCAGTCCTCTAGTAATACTCCAGTTCGCAGTGCGGATGGGGTACTGCTAACAGATAAGGTTCAGATTCTAGACAGATGGGCAGACCACTTCTGCAAAATACTAAACCACCCATCGTCCATAAATGAAGAGGCCATCCGGCGAATGCCGCAGGTGGAACTGAACCAGGCGTTGGATGAAGTCATTACTGAGGAGGAAGTCGACAGGGCAATCAGTTCACTATCTATAGGAAAAGCTCCAGGAGCTGATGCAATACCAGCAGAGATATATAAGACAGCTGGCCCATCCCTCACCAGAAGGATCACTGAACTCTTCTGCCACATGTGGGCGGAAGGAAAAATTCCGCAGGAGCTAAAGGACGCCTCAATCGTTCACCTGTACAAAAGAAAAGGCAACCGTCAGGAATGCGACAATCATCGTGGAATTTCGCTATTCTCCGTAGCAGGCAAGATCCTAGCTCGCTTACTGCTAAACAGGCTCAACAAACACTTTGAACAAAGTCACCACCTCCCAGAAAGCCAATGTGGATTCAGAGCCGGAAGAGGAACAGTGAACATGATTTTTGACGCTCGCCAAGTACAAGAGAAGTGTCGAAAAAAAAATCAGGCCTTGTACACCACATTTATTGATTTGACAAAGGCATTTGATACAGTTAACAGAGGAGGGCTGTGGATGATAATGTCTAAGTTTGGCTGCGCCAACAAGTTCATAACAATGGTAAAACAGCTACACGAAGGCATGTGTGCTCGTGTACTGGACAGCGGTGCAATCTCTAAAACGTTTCTAGTATCAAACGGAGTAAAACAAGGATGTGTACTAGCCCCGACTTTGTTCAGCATGATGTTCGCGGCCACAATGACAGACGCCTTCAGATCATTGGAGCTTGGAATATCCATAAAGTACCGCACAGATGGCAAATTACTTAATTCCAGAAGAATGAAGGCCAAAACCAAAGTGGCTGGCGACATCATCAGGGAACTTGTATTTGCTGACGACTGCGCTCTAATAAGCAACTCAGAACCGAACATGCAGGTTGGAGTGGACCAGCTCTCTGCCGCATGCAAAAATGTTGGCCCGACCATAAATGCAAAAAAAACAGAGGTCATGTACCAACCAGCACCAGGCATGCCGTACACAAAACCAGAGACTACAGTCAGCGGGCAGACGTTGAATGCCGTAGACAAATTCACATATCTGGGCAGCACGCTGTCGAGATCTGTCAGCCTAGACGATGAGGTGGCAAGCAAAATAGCAAAGGCCAGCACAGCCTTTGGTAGAATGCGCTCGATGGTCTGGGCACGTCGTGGCATCAGCGTCAAGACCAAACTCAACCCTACTGTATACTCTGGACATGCAAGGAGGTTAAACCACTTCCACACAGGTTGCCTGAGGCGAATATTCCACATCCGATGGCAAGATCGTGTCACTGACATCGAGGTTCTCTCGAGGGCTAACATGCCCAGCATCCATGCACTGCTAGAAAAAGCACGACTAGGATGGGCCGGACACCTCGTCCGTATGTCAGACGAGCGGCTCCCAAAGAAGCTTCTCTACGGCGAGCTGAGAGAGGGATGGCGCGAGAGAGGGCGCCCTAACAAACGTTTTAAAGACGGTCTGAAGGACTCACTAAAAAGTTGCCAGATAGACATCGACACCTGGGAATGTCTTGCGCAAAACCAATCTTACTGGAGAAGCGCAGTCAAATCGGGTGTAGCTACCCGAGATGACGATCGTGTTGTGAAAGCCCAGAGCAGACGCGAGACGCGGAAATCCTGAGCAGTGGGAACACCATCCCCTTCTACAAACCTCGTGTGCCCGATATGTAGCAGATGTTTTCATGCTCGCATTGGCCTGTTCAGCCACATACGCATCCACACCCAACAGGGAAATCTGTGACAAGGATGATATCGGCGGTCCTCATCGACAACGATGGACAGCTATTATTTATTTTGCTTCTAGAATATAGGTGTGTCATGTTCTACCTTTCTTTTGATTACCAAGTGGCTTCCAGTGCATACACTGTCGAGTAACGCTACCTGTATCCTTCTCAAGTTGTAACCTATCCATCCCCATCGTTTCTTCTTCGCCTCCTGCACCATCGGCAGTTAGTTGGACCTGCACCACAGTTCGAAATGTGTGAACACCCTTGGCTCTTTTTTGGTGTTGTTTATTATCCCAATAAGTAAGTTTACTCTTTTGTGCGCCCTGAAAAGGACGTTCAGTTGCGGGTTGTAGTAGATTGTGCCTTATTTAGGACAATGACGTACTGGCACGATAGACAGAGTACTGCTCAGAGTTATACAACTATGAGGGACGGAACGAGCCTGGGAAAACAATCCCTCGAATACCAATAACTACAGAGGATAAGCAACTGATAACGAAGGAAGAGGCAGCTGCTGCGGTAAAGACATTGAGAAGAAGGAAGGAGGCCGGCGTGGACAATATACCAGCAGAGCAGGGGAGGGGGAGGTACTGGTGGAAGGCCTGACGTACACCTGCAATAAAAACGACAGGAAACTGGCCAGAATTATGGACAAATTCAATGGTTATACCGTTACCTAAGTCTGGAAACCTAAAGCTGTGCCAAAGTTACAGAACAATAAGCCTCATCAGCGACCCTAGCAAGGTCATGCTTAGATTAATCCTCGACCGATTGAAACCCGAACCAGAAAACATCATTGCTGAGGAGCAGGCAGGGTTCAGACAGGGAAGAAGCACTACATAACATATATTTAATTTAAGGCTGCTAAGCGAGAAATATCTAGAACAGCAGCAAAAACTGTATCATGTGTTTGTTGATTTCAAGAAGGCGTTTGGTAGGGTATGGTATAAAGCGCTTTGGGCAACCATGAGGATGTATAAAATCAACGGAAATATTATAACGGTCCTTGAACACCTGTATGACAAGGGGTCCAGCGCAGTTCTTGTTAATGGGAGGCGAGGGGACTGGTTTCGCACATCAGTTGATGTGAGACAGGGCTGTACACTCTCTCCAACTCTTTTCAGTATATTCCTTTAGGGAATTATGAGTGAGGTACTTGGAGGTCACGTTGGTACTGTCAAGAAGGGGGCCTATCGATTACCAACCTTCGTTTTGCAGATGACATCGACGGGTTGGCGGGCATAGAAGAACTCCAGGAATGGGTTAAAAGGCTTGATGAAACAGCTCTTGACTATGGTATGGAGATAAACACTGGAAAAACACAATTAATGACCAACAACGCCGAGTGCTTTAACAGAAGGATAAATGCTAATGGCCAGGAACTCGAAGTGGTCGACCGTTTTAAATATCTGGGTTCGATTGTCAGTGATGAAGGATCAAAATGTGAGGTGGTGGCTATAATATCACAGAAAATAGCGGCGCTTGCATGGCTTAACTAAATCTGGCAAGATAAACGATTAGCACTAAGCACAAAAATCAGATTAATGCTATCACTGGTCCTGTCAATATTTCTCCATGTTTGTGAGACATGGACAAATACAGCTGACTTGCAGCGGAGATTACAGGCCTTGGAGATGAGATGTTTCCAAAGACTTCTAAACGTCACGCACAAAAATCGAGTTACAAATGAGGAAATTTGAGAAAGAATTACAACAACAATAGGACCTTTCGAAGACCTCTTGGCAACTGTGGCAAAAAGAAAACTCGCTTGGTACGATCACATATCGAGATCAAATGGTCTTCCAAATACGATCCTTCTCGAAAAGGTGCAAGGCAGACGACGAAGAGGCTTTCCCAAAAAGAGATGGGAGGACAACATAAAAGAATGGACCAATCTCCGACCAGAAAAGCGGCAGCTGAGAGAGAAAGATGGCGTGTAGCTGTGAGGATGATTTCATGTATGCGCCAACGACCTTACAGGTTACGGGATGACCTGACCTGACTTACACAGTATTAGCCTATTTCTTCTTAAGATCAAATGCACTGCTGCCAGAGGCATGGCGTTAGTGCACTTGAACATGCTTGGCAGTTTTAGTACTGAAGTACTGCCGAAGACGGATGTGTCGGACCGAAAGGTGCAAATATCGCAGTCAAACTATAAACTAGCGACACTACGCATTCCATTCTACGGACTATATCCTGCTACTTACAAAGCCCTGTTCAGGACTTTTTAGCCGGAGATTGATAACGAACGCTGAAGAAGAAGAAGAACTGAAGTGCCATTTGTCGTTGGCTTTAGTAGATTTAAATTGTGGATATTGGAGTTCCATTTAGATTGACCATTATAAGCTAGTTTATTTATAATCTTCTCGAACCGTGGTATCGTTAATAACCGTGCGTAAGTCGTTATGTAGTAACTATCAAAATGTAATTAACGATTAACAACTTTTTAAAAACAAGTCATCAAATTGTCCTCGTCACAGACGAGCAGACCAACGCTTTTTTCAATCATTGGCTGTGCTTGTACTATATCCAAAAGCAAAGTCAGATTGTCTTTTGACATTTAATTGAACATGCTTTAATTGATCTTTTCTCTTAATTGAAACAGGACTAAGTATGACGCTGGTAGCACTGAGAAGATAAGAACATTAATTACGTGTTCGACTAACATTACTTTTTAAAAAAACCGATTAAAATGTTTATTGAATGACTGTACATTTCTTTATCCTTCGTCTCGCCCGACTTTGTTTCAAAATGTTGAACCACCCCCAAGGCTGTCCCTGCATGATATGATATCATATGTCAACGATCGATATAGGATATTCTAATTAAACAAAAGTTGAAAAACCACCAAAGCTCTCCCTGCATGATATAATATCACATGTCAACGATCGATATAGGATCTTCTAATTAAACAAAAGTTGAAAAACCACCAAAGCTCTCCCTGCATGATATAATATCACATGTCAACGATCGATATAGGATCTTCTAATTTAAAAAAATACTTCGATACTACCCACCAATTGTTTGGGCCGTGCTGGCCTAAGTAATAAAAATGTATCAAATGAAAGGTGCTGTTTGAACAACTATCAATCAGATATCAATCTTCGATAACTCCATGCCGTTGCTAAGAAACCACAAAAACATTCGATCACGTGTTTGGGAAGCCAGGAAACATGTCAACTTGCAAACCAGTGTTGTTTTTGTTTGATTTGTTATCTTTTACGTGAGCAGCAAAGGATTTCTAACATTGCTGAATTTCTTTTTAAATAAAATAGAACATGCGTCCACTAATGCAGATGACTTTCTCCAGGAAGCCTAACTCAAAGCGCTGTTTATGTTTTCCACGTGCCTTTTAAAATTGAGGATGCATATTGCCGACTGGACAAAGAAACATTGATGTGTAGTTAGAGAAAATGTGGAATCAATACATGGATGGTGAGCTGGATAGTCGCTGCCTTTTATGAAAGAAAGGATGCATTCCGCTTGGAATCATCGACATCCGAGCTTATGCGCATATATCCGGGTATACATAAAGGGTTTTCCGTGCTCATATTCTGTTCAATTTCTACGATAACCACAGTCTGAATCCAACACAGAGCCAGGACAAATGTTAGCATTTGCTGATTTCATCTTCATATAGACAGTTGATCAATAAATCAATCAGTCAATCAATCAACGTCTTAACTGCTCCATGTGGAGCATATGCCCTGGACAAATATATATAAAGTCATCGAACGTTGACATGTGTAGATCTGTTGAGGTAGCCAACCCAATGCCCAACCCTCCTAAGTTGTTTCTTATGGCATGCCCGACAGGTTTCAGCGTTACTACTCCTCTTTGCTTTCACCCCTTCCCCCCCCCCCCCCACTATTTGTCTCAACCTGGTGTTGTGAATTACAGTTGGGAAAAAGGTCTCGGAGTCGGCCACTACTTCGGTACAAGGATGTGTGCAAGCGGGATATAAATGATGCAGGCATCGATTTGGAATCATGAGAACAGGACGACATGGATAGTGTTACATGGAGGGGCATGATTAAGCATGGAATACAGTCAAAGGAGATACTGATTGCTGATAGGCTAAAGACTCCGAGTTTGAGAAGACACGCCACACCGTGCGATTCCGCAAACGGTCCTGATTTCTTTTGTACACACTGTGGAAGATGCTTCTCTGCCTGGATTGGTCTTACGAGTAACATTCGTTACCGTGATGGACTGTAGATCATACCTTTTCAAAGCACAATTACAATCGCCTGACAAGAAAGAGCTGATGGTGTTGTGAATGCGGTCACGGATTGTCTTTCCGGCTGCACTTCCCACAAAGCGCATCTCACAACTCTGGATCTTACTCTTATGTGTTTCTTGTAAGGACCAAGGTTGACATTGGTAACACAACTGACAAATGGACATTCGCATTTATCAGCCCCTTATTAGTTGCAAGAAACACTCAAGGGTGTTTCAGAATCGGTGCAATTTGATAATGGACACTGTTCGAATCCTCAATGATAAGTGCGATCTCTCTATCCACTCTGCCAACATCACTAAACATACTACCTAGGTATCCACTCTGCCGTCATCACTAAACATACTACCTAGGTATCCGCTCTGCCGTCATCACTAAACATACTACCTAGGTATCCGCTCTGCCGTCATCACTAAACATACTACCTAGGTATCCGCTCTGCCGTCATCATTAAAGATACTACCTAGGTATCCACTCTGCCGTCATCACTAAACATACTACCTAGGTATCCACTCTGCCGTCATCATTAAACATACTACCTAGGTATCCGCTCTGCCGTCATCATTAAACATACTACCTAGGTATCCGCTCTGCCGTCATCATTAAACATACTACCTAGGTATCCACTCTGCCGTCATCACTAAACATACTACCTAGGTATCCACTCTGCCGTCATCATTAAACATACTACCTAGGTATCCATTCTGCCAACATAATTAAACATACTACCTAGGTATTTGAACTCCGCACTTGCCTGATACTTTTGACGCTGCTGTGGAAACTTCTATGCACGTATTTACGCAAATCGCCATAGTCTTAGTCTCTGGTTTGATCTTCATGCCTTATCCGTTACAAGCGAAATTGAGATTGGTTAGGCGACATTGTAGATTTTCTTTATTTGAGTAAAAGATAACCTTATCATCATCAACCAGCAGTTCATTTAGGGACTCCTTCTGGGAGTTAGCCTACTGTGAGGGGAGTAGGAAGTTCCAGAACGTTGTGATTTCTGTGCCTAGCCCGGTCGAACAGTAGGTCACAGTAACTCGCACTTTTTAAAACTTCCTACTCCACTCATGCAATTGCATCCCTATACTGGACCCTCATTCGCCAATGAATTTCTATAAGTTTCACCTCTTTGTTGCTAAAAAGAAACGGATATCAGAATGCTGCTGCTCTTTAGTGAATGCTTAGAATGCATTGCCACAAGAAGTGGTGGAGGCAGGGACAATTAATGCATTTAAGAATAAATTGGGTGCGCATAACTTTTAGAGCAAGCATATGAAAATGAAACTGGTTTTATACAGACTCGGCAGAATCATCTCAACCAGTATAAAGATGTTAAGTTAAGTTATGCCAATAGTGGGGCGGCCACCATTTAACTGCAAAATTATGACGTCATGTTGATCGTCTTCACTGGGAAGGCACATGCAAGACACTCTAGACATCTTTGACAACCATAGTAACAAGTTACAATACAAAGGCATGGTTTTCTTCTAATTTCTATCCCACTTTAAAGGTTTTCATTTGAAGCCACCTTGCACATTATCCCGATTCATCATCACAGGCACTCCTCTCAGCTGGACCCACTTTGAATTGCACTCACTCAGCATTTGCTAATTCATCAATAACAGCCTCATCACTCAACAGGACGTTATTGATAACGCTCGATACTTCATCATAATAAATTCAAAGTAGTGTTGCGTTTACGATCATTAGTATTTGCGCGGTCAACTGTTGGCCACAAATTAATTGGAACAAAATCGATAAAACCAATCACATCTTCGATATGCCGGCCTGTTTATGTCCGTCCTTGGCAGCGCAAGTTGTTTGTATATTTATTTCGCGTACTCTTCACCCTGTACACCATGGAGACGTGGGATTTATAACGTTGTTTGGTTTGTCAGTCTGGTGTTGTTGTCTGAAAGTGCGTTCGGTTGTAGTTTCAAGTGTTTTTATTTAATATCCCGGGGGAGTACTATAGAAAATAGGCATGCGCACTCCTGGCTGTAGTGTAATGTAGGGCTTTTCAATGTGTGTACATCTAAGGGAATCGATTGCACGATCCTGACATCGCTGACTAGAAAATTGTAACACAACATGTGTCCTTGTGCTCGACCTGGAGGTGACGTAGGGGTCGTAGTTAGAACCAAGATATATACATGATTCCGAATCTTCTAGGAGTGTGTGTATTTCTCGCAAATACGATCTTGCACTGAAAGGTGCAACGCAGACGACGAAGAGTTCGTCCCCAAAAGAGCTGGGAGGACAACATAAAAGAATGGACCATTAAACATACTATCTAGGTATTTTAACTCCGCACCTGCTTCATTTTTTCAATGAAATATAAGAAATGCCTGGGCTGAATATAGGATGAAATATCAATAATATAAGATATACTGATGATAGAGTGTTAATGGCAGGGGATCCAGTACATCAGCAGAATCTAATGGACAAGATACACCGCAAGTGCCAGCCCTGTCGGCTGGAAATCACTATGAAAAAGACTATAGTTATAGCACGGGACAGGGACATCTAGAGATCCAATACCGTCAACCTCCAATGTGGAGACGGCGCTTGATGATGATGATGACGATGAGAAAGAAACTGCGCTGGTCATCAACCTCACTCTCTGGTCTCGATCTAGCTTGGACTAGTGGCAAGACATGTCCAGATGCAGACACTCTGGTCCCACCTGCCTTGAGAGCAGAGGTCGCTTAAAACTTACGGGATTCGATCGTTCACCGTGTCCGTTAACCGCTTTGAGAGGCGAAGGCCTTATCTCTCGACCACAGCGACTCCCCACGCTTAATGAACATAAAAGCAAAATGATTGACACAGTCCAAATTACCAAGGTGTTTAGTCAAGAGTCCATTTAAATCCATTTTTCATCTTTGCTAAATATGAATCATCATCAATAATGCGTCATATTTGACAGTCCATTGACAACCCTCTTCCAGCAAGTTTCGTTTAGTTTTAGTTCTGCATCTCTCCGGTTGAGGTGTTGGGACCGAATTTTTTTTTTGACAGTCTCTTGGAATGCTACCTTACCATGTCTTTTCAGCCTATATATTCATGACACTGGGCATACATTTATTGACCAACAGCTGTACCTTTCTTCCGGCTGTTTTTGTTGTTAATGCCCACAATGAGTATGTTTACTATTTTGTGCGTCCTGGAAAAGGTGTAAGGTGGCGGGCTTCTCACACCCAAAGCGTGCTGATGAATACAGACCAGGGTTCTCCAGGCGGTTATGCTATATCTGGCTTCATCTAGTATCTAGGACAGAAAAGAATTCGAGGTGACTTAAGATACAAGCTTGCAAGATAATCAAAGGAAACGATGAATTAGACTAAAACAAGAGGGCAATATCTACAAATTAACTAAAGAAAGGGCCAAATTAGATGTTTCGAAATATTTTTTTAGTCAGAGAGCGGTGAATGCTTGGATTGCATTGCCACAGGAAGTAGTTTAGACAAGGACAAACAATGCATTTAAGAATAGATTTGATGCACATAGCTTTTAGAGCAAGGAAATGTAAATGAAACTGGTTGTATACAGACTGCAAATGAGGTCTCTGCCGTCCGCTGATAAAAGCGGGCGGGAAGCTGCTCGATATTCACCCCATACGGCGATGAGGAATGAAATCATTTGTAGAAGACTTAGTTCTCGGTCGGGTGCCCTAAGCAGTAGATCAGCTACCTCACTGCGAACTGCTGAGACTCAACCCTTGACCATGTCCGCTCCCTAGGCGGACAACATCTCCATGCAAGACTAGGCTTGTCACCTGGTCAAATGCACTATTTCGAGAGGAATCACAGGTCGCTGACATTTGGTCCACGTGCTTGGCTGATAAGCTACCATCTGAGGGATTACGGCCCAACGCCTCTAAGCCAGAATCCCGCCCAAAATCTCAGCACCGCTGAGATGGGAGGCTACGACATGGCTGGGGCTTGTGTCCCGGCCTGATCGAGCCGCAGGAATGCACCTGGTAAAATGCACTCCTTCCTCGCTCTTTGCATCTGTCTGCTATCAGTCATTCCAATGGACGCAGAAGAGATGCAGTCCAGCGGACACTGCACCTCCTGTCTTATGGTGACAAGCTCCCGGGTGGCGGGGAATGCTAGGCGTACCATCACTGCAGATGAGCCGAGAAAATAGAGCGAGCAAAAAGATACCTCACTCATATGCATATGCTACGTTTCTGGCAGGACGTGACGATCCTGGGAAAAAGTCACACTGGACTGCCTCTCTTCCGGGATAGTACAAACTAGTACATAGTCCATCCTATCATTGCCAAACGCTATAGACACGAGTAGGGAAGACTCGATAGTCCTGCAAGACAACTTCCCAAGAGAGACAACTCTGACCAAAAACAACTGCTGCCTTGCAGTTAGGCTGGGGACAGCCAAAGGCTAAGGAGGGCAACCCTACAGAAACGCCTGTTGAAATCGGATGCACTGAGCCACTGGCTAACAAATTAAATCAGTGCAACGTAAATATCGCTGTAAACAGCGTACGATGAAGAAGAAGAAGAAGTATACAGACTGCAGAATCTACTAAACCAGTATAAGGACGTTAAGTTTAGTATCTGCGTGTTGCTCACTACTACCGAGATCACGTCGATCCCTTACCTCGCTAGCCAGACTGCGATGAAACAACCTATCTCCAGGGAGAGCTGCGTGGAATGGAGGTCAGGGTCTTTGTCAGTGTATTTGCCTGACCCGAACTAACATTATCCGATCAGTACATTTTGCCTGACCAAACGTTTATTTCCCCTCCACGTATAAAACACGTACAGTTTTTAGATACTATATAGATCACATCTAAATGGATTATACTTCCATGCTGGGGTGCTGAACTATTGCCGATTTATGTTACCTGTTCCAACGTGGTGTGAACTGATTTGATTGATTTTCACGGGAATAAATCTTCTATTCGAAGGTGATACACTAATCGATTCTCGCGCTGCAGATCTGATCAATGCAATTTCTGAATTTTTGACTGTTAATTGTAGCAGATATTTTTTCACATTCTTCGTTTAATCAATCAAACAATCAGTAAATCAACCATTCATTTAGTCAATAAATCATTCAGTCAGTAAATTAGTTAATCAATCAATAAATCAGTCATCAGGTTAGACAATCAATCAGTAAGTCAATCAATTCATTAATCAATCATTAATTCAATGAATTAATCAATTATTCACTAAATCAATCAGTCAGTTAGTCAACCAGCCAATTATTCAGTTAATCCAAAAATCAATCAACAAGTAAGCTAATCAATCACTCAATAAATATGTCAATAAAATAACATGTAAATCAATCAATAAATCAATAAATCAGTCAACATGTCTATCAATTAATCAATCAGTCTTCAAATCAATCAGTAAACCAATCATTCAGTCAATATATAAATAAACGAATCAATGAATCATTCAGTAAATCAATGAGATAATGAACCAGTCAACATTTTAAACAATCAATCAATCCATCAGTCAGAAAATCAATCAGTCAATCAATTAGTCAACATGCCAATGAATGCATCAGTCAGTCATTCAATCAGTCAATTAATTAGTCAACATGTCAATCACTGAATCAGTCAAATGCAATCAATCAGTCAATCAGACAGTCAATCAATAAGTAAAAGAATTAAAACCTTTTCAGCTGCCTTTGGACCATATGCTTTCAACAAATGCATGCCACATCATCATGCGTGCCGACGTATATTATCTACAGGGTGTGCAAGCCATCGCCTATGGCTATTCCTTCTTTATCGCATCTTACGGCGTAACCGGCAGGGGACATTACTTACTTGCTACTCTTTCATCACCTTAATTCTTCATCTCATGTTACCTCTCTCATTAACACACTTATCTACTTCTAAACTCTAGATCTTACTTCTCGCCAACACACGTATCTACTTCTAAACTCTAGATCTTACTTCTCGCCTACACACGTATCTACTTCTAAACTCTACATCTTACTTCTCACAAACACTCTTATCTACTTCTAAACTCTACATCTTACTTCTCGCCAACACATTTATCCACTTCTAAACTCTAGATCTTACTTCTCGCAAACACTCTTATCTACTTCTAAACTCTACATCTCACCTCTCACCAACACTCGTATCTACCCCTAACTTCCACATCTAATCTCTCATCAACACCCTTATCTACCCCTAAATTCCACATCTAATCTCTCATCAACACCCTTATCTACCCCTAAATTCCACATCTAATCTCTCATCAACACCCTTATCTACCCCTAAATTCCACATCTAATCTCTCATCAACACCCTTATCTACCCCTAAATTCCACATCTAATCTCTCATCAACACCCTTATCTACCCCTAAATTCCACATCTAATCTCTCATCAACACTGTTATCTACTTCTAAATTTCACATTTAATCTCTCATCAATACTCGTATCTACCCTAAATTCCACATCTAATCTCTCATCAACACCCTTATCTACCCCTAAATTCCACATCTAATCTCTCATCAACACCCTTATCTACCCCTAAATTCCACAACTAATCTCTCATCAACACCCTTATCTACCCCTAAATTTCACAACTAATCTCTCATCAACACCCTTATCTACCCCTAAATTCCACAACTAATCTCTCATCAACACCCTCATCTACCCCTAAATTTCACATCTAATCTCTCATCAACACCCTCATCTACCCCTAAATTTCACATCTAATCTCTCATCAACACCCTCATCTACCCCTAAATTTCACATCTAATCTCTCATCAACACCCTCATCTACCCCTAAATTCCACATCTAATCTCTCATCAACACCCTTATCTACCCCTAAATTCCACAACTAATCTCTCATCAACACCCTTATCTACCCCTAAATTCCACATCTAATCTCTCATCAACACCCTTATCTACCCCTAAATTCCACATCTAATCTCTCATCAACACCCTTATCTACCCCTAAATTCCACATCTAATCTCTCATCAACACTGTTATCTACTTCTAAATTTCACATTTAATCTCTCATCAATACTCGTATCTACCCTAAATTCCACATCTAATCTCTCATCAACACCCTCATCTACCCCTAAATTTCACATCTAATCTCTCATCAACACCCTCATCTACCCCTAAATTTCACAACTAATCTCTCATCAACACCCTTATCTACCCCTAAATTTCACATCTAATCTCTCATCAACACCCTCATCTACCCCTAAATTTCACATCTAATCTCTCATCAACACCCTCATCTACCCCTAAATTTCACAACTAATCTCTCATCAACACCCTCATCTACCCCTAAATTTCACATCTAATCTCTCATCAACACCCTCATCTACCCCTAAATTTCACATCTAATCTCTCATCAACACCCTCATCTACCCCTAAATTCCACATCTAATCTCTCATCAACACCCTTATCTACCCCTAAATTCCACAACTAATCTCTCATCAACACCCTTATCTACCCCTAAATTCCACATCTAATCTCTCATCAACACCCTTATCTACCCCTAAATTTCACAACTAATCTCTCATCAACACCCTTATCTACCCCTAAATTCCACAACTAATCTCTCATCAACACCCTCATCTACCCCTAAATTTCACATCTAATCTCTCATCAACACCCTCATCTACCCCTAAATTTCACATCTAATCTCTCATCAACACCCTCATCTACCCCTAAATTCCACATCTAATCTCTCATCAACACCCTTATCTACCCCTAAATTCCACAACTAATCTCTCATCAACACCCTTATCTACCCCTAAATTCCACATCTAATCTCTCATCAACACCCTTATCTACCCCTAAATTCCACATCTAATCTCTCATCAACACCCTTATCTACCCCTAAATTCCACATCTAATCTCTCATCAACACTGTTATCTACTTCTAAATTTCACATTTAATCTCTCATCAATACTCGTATCTACCCTAAATTCCACATCTAATCTCTCATCAACACCCTTATCTACCCCTAAATTCCACAACTAATCTCTCATCAACACCCTCATCTACCCCTAAATTCCACATCTAATCTCTCATCAACACCCTCATCTACCCCTAAATTTCACAACTAATCTCTCATCAACACCCTCATCTACCCCTAAATTTCACATCTAATCTCTCATCAACACCCTCATCTACCCCTAAATTCCACATCTAATCTCTCATCAACACCCTTATCTACCCCTAAATTCCACAACTAATCTCTCATCAACACCCTTATCTACCCCTAAATTCCACATCTAATCTCTCATCAACACCCTTATCTACCCCTAAATTCCACATCTAATCTCTCATCAACACCCTTATCTACCCCTAAATTCCACATCTAATCTCTCATCAACACTGTTATCTACTTCTAAATTTCACATTTAATCTCTCATCAATACTCGTATCTACCCTAAATTCCACATCTAATCTCTCATCAACACCCTTATCTACCCCTAAATTCCACATCTAATCTCTCATCAACACCCTTATCTACCCCTAAATTTCACAACTAATCTCTCATCAACACCCTTATCTACCCCTAAATTTCACATTTAATCTCTCATCAACACCCTTATCTACCCCTAAATTTCACATCTAATCTCTCATCAACACCCTCATCTACCCCTAAATTTCACATCTAATCTCTCATCAACACTCTTATCTAGTCCTAAATTATCCGTCACACAGAAGCTGTATCGCAGCACCAGTGTTCTCCAAGGTCCTGCCAATGATCATACTGCTCCTCTGATGCACAGAAGCAGCAACATAGACATGCAGTCCTACCACGAGAGCCTATGCTCAAGCCTTCAAGTGTTCCAGATACAGAAATGGCGACCTCTGACGGCGACCTGCAAGCCACGTACATCCAACGTACGTATTCCGCCAGTTATTGACAGGTAAAAAGGTTTTCTTTTTCTTTCCAGCAATTATCTCTGTAATACCATGAAGAAAATCAAGTTTAAAAAAAATCGTCAATAACCTTAAGCAAAGAGCCAAAGATGTTTAGAGGTGGGGCACTGGAATATGTTGTTGTTGTTGTTGTTGTTGTTGTTGAATGCCCACAATGGGAAGGGTTACTCTTTTGTGGACCCTAACAATGACGTTAAGTGGTGGTTTTGTGGTAGCTTTCCTCACACCCCGGGCGGGCTGATGAAGGTAGACCGGGGTCCTCCACATGTTTGGCTTCATCTGTGTGTCACTACTACAGGGATCAGGTCGATCCCTCTCTTCGCTAGCTAGAATACCATGAAAACAGCCAGTTTCCAGGAAGGATTACCGGAAAACCGAGTTGAGAGTCTTGGCCAGAATATTTTGCCTGACCCTGACTAACATGTCTGATCAGTATGTTTTGCCTGACCCTGACTAACATGTCTGATCAGTATGTTTTGTCTGACCCTGACTAACATGTCTGATCAGTATGTTTTGCCTGACCCTGACTAACATGTCTGATCAGTATGTTGTGCCTGACCCTGACTAACATGTCCGATCAGTATGTTTTGCCTGACCCTGACTAACATGTCTGATCAGTATGTTTTGCCTGACCCTGACTAACATGTCTGATCAGTATGTTGTGCCTGACCCTGACTAACATGTCCGATCAGTATGTTGTGCCTGACCCTGACTAACATGTCCGATCAGTATGTTTTGCCTGACCCTGACTAACATGTCTGATCAGTATGTTTTGCCTGACCAGATGTTTGTCTTTCTTCCCACTGGAAAAGGTGGACACCTTAATATATTTGTGCAGCACCAATAATACTCAAGGGAGTACAGAGACAGATGCAATTGTAAAAGGCAAGGATATAATTACTGCAACTAAACAAGATATAGACACCGAGGGAAATAAAGACTGCCAACAAAACAAATAAAACTGTCATTCGACATTTTTCCGATTGCTGGGGTAGTCGAGGGGTTTTGAAGGCTAATGACTACAGGCCGCTTCTCCACTGCTGTCGTCACGTCGTGTGCTGACTATGTTTGTTTATTTCACCCCCAACAGAAAAAAAACAACATGCCCATACCGGGGATTCGAACCGCTGCCCTTCTTGTCATCTAAGAAAGGTGGTTCTGGTGACGAAAAGGGACAAGATCCGTAACGAGACAACACGTAGCAATCTCGAAGTCCAACCCCTGCAGACATGAGTGGAGCAGTCCCAACTACATTGGTTTGGCCATGTCTGTAGAATGGAAGAAGATCGGATACCAAAGCGGCCATGGGAGATAAAAAGTCAAGGACGCAGACCCCCAGGACGTCCCAAAGTACATTGGGAAGACAACATGCGAAAGTCCCTAAGTGATCGAGGGCTGAATTGAAAGGAGGCCAGGAAAAAGAGGGCGGATAGAGCAGTGTGGCGTGCTCTCTGGAAAACCTCTACACCTCACGGTAGTAGAGGAACGACTAAGTAAGTTAGTTAGTCCTTCTTGTCGGCTGGCAGGCCTAGAAACCATTCGGCCAGCCGCTCCTCAATAAAGACTACTACCAAGTTAAGATTGTTGAATTCCGATGGTCAAGTCAGGGCTCCTGTACGAAGCAGAAACTTAAAGAACGACAAAGGCAATACAGATTAAACTCCAGTCGTTCGGCCTTAAATGTCTATAAGGGATAATGGGTGTTGGCTAGCAAGACATGGTGAGGAGCGAAGACTTATGGGAAAGAAACGAACAACATCTAGTGGAACATCAGATTAAAGGCTGGAAACTGGGTTGAATAGAAATAATGCTACAGAAACAGCCATCTAACGTGGTCAGACATCTTGATCATCATTGGCGATTTCAATGCGAGTCGGAGAGGAAAGAGCCGAAGAGGAGAGACGTGTTCGAGGACCTTTTGGTTTGGGACTCAGAAATGAGCGAGGAGAAAAACTGGTTGAATTCTGCACGGAAAACAACCTCTCCATTGCCAACACCTTCTTCAAACAACATCCACGTAGACTATACACGTGGACCTCCCCTGATGGCAACAGCAGAAACCAAATAGATTACATCCTAGTGCAACAAAGATGGAGATCAAATGTGGTGGCAACAAAAACGCTGCCAGGAGCAGTCTGTGATACGGACAATGAATTACTGTTTGCAGTTTTTCAAACAAGACTACGCAGGATCAACAAAGGTTGCCAGCCAATACGCTATTATGTATCAGCAATACCAACTGAATACAACATCAAAGTAGAAAACAAATTTGAGGCTTTGCTTGCGGTACAGGAAGAGATGACATCTGAGGAGTTGACGTCGTACGCAAGGGATATTTTGATCTCGACAGCAAAAGAAATGATTCCAAAGATGTCGCACAAGACACAGAGCTATATAACAGAGGAAACACAGAAACTTATTACAGAAAGGCAACAATTAAAACAAATGGGAAGTAAGGGTACCAACTCAGCATATAAAAACTGCGCAAGAAAAGTTAGAAGAGAAATAAGAAAATATAAAAGAAGATACATAGTAGAAACGTGTAAGGATATAGAAAACCTACAGCAACAAGGCAGAGAGAGAGATGCCTTTATGGCAATAAGAACACTGACAAGGGAGTTCCGTCCGGTTCCACATGTCATAAATGACAAAGAGGATAACACATTAACAGAAACCAAAGACATACTGAATAGATGGAGAGAGTACTGCAGAACCATGGTTGGAGATAGCACAATGCGCTCAGTTACAATCCTACCAAAGGAAGAGAAAGAACCTGAACCAACATTGAAAGAAGTACGCTCTGCAATTAAAAGCCTAAAAAAGGGAAAGTCCCCAGGATGCGATGATATCACAGCAGAGCTAATACAAGCAGGAGGGGAGGCGTGTGCTCGAGTCTATCACAAGCTGTGTAAACAGATATGGCACAGTGCAGTGTGGCCAGAAGCATGGAAAAAATCAATTTATATTCCCCTCCCCAAAAAAGGCAAGCTGAAGCTGTGCACGAACTACCGAACTATTGCGCTGATCAGCCACGCTAACAAGATACTCTCGTGAATCCTGTTAAGAAGGATAGAGAAAAAGTTTGAATCTGAAATTCACGTAGTCCAGGCAGGTTTTAGGAAAGACAGAGGGACCCGGAACCACATATTCAATTTAAGGAATATCTATGAAAAATGTAGAGAGTTTAATGTAGACTTGTACACATATTTCATTGATTACACTAAGGCCTTCGACACAGTAAAACATCAAAAATGTGGAGAATCATGAAGGAAATGGGGTTTCCTTTGCACATAGTCCATCTCATTGAAACATTATACCAAGATCAACAAGCCGCTGTCCGAGTATCTGGGCAAACATCGGATTGGTTTGCAGTACAAAAGGGAGTCCGACAGGAATGTATCCTCTCACCTTATCTGTACAACATATATGCGGAATGTATAATGAGCAATGTTCGAGAAGATGTGAACATTGAAAGTTTCGACCGATTTACGATGGGGGGGGGGGGGGGGGGGGGTTACGAGATTCCAGAGTTACGATACGCAAATGATACAGTGATACTATCAAGAAGTGCAGAAGGGCTAGAGCAGCTACTTTCAGCCGTTAATGGACATAGTAAAGATCAAAACCTGATCATAAACACAAATAAAACAAAGATCATGACCACCGACAAAACACAATGTCAACATACATTTACAGTGGGTGGTGAGGAAATAGATCAGGTGATACATTTTGAATATGTGGGCCTGTCTGACTGCGTACGCAGAAGAAGAATATCTGGGCTCCAGAATTGATAAAAATGGCGACTGCTCGAAAGAAATCAGAAGAAGACTAGCTATGGCAATGCAGAGACTGAACAGCCTGAAGAAATTATGGTAGGGCACCAACAAAATGATAAAAGTAAAAGTCTTGAGAGCCTGTGTTTTTCACGTGGCAGCTTATGGCTGTGAATCATGGACGATCACCAAAACTTCTAGACAAAGAATCGAATCCTTCGAGTCAAAATGTTACAGAAAGATCCTTCGAATACACTGGACAGAGAAAAACAAAACAAATGCAGACATTCGGCAATAGTTGAACACAGACGGAAACTGGTTTATCAATTCCATTCTGGCTAGAAAATGCAAGTACTTTGGTCACATCAAGAGACACAATGGTCTTGAGAGAACGGTGATGGAAGATATGGTGCCAGGCATAAAAGGAAGGGGTAGACCAAGAAGACGATGGCACCAAGATATCCAGGAGTGCCTGAGTATGACTGTGGTGGAGGCTGGTGTTTTGGCAAGGGAACGATTTTCTTTCAGACAGACTGTGATGGGAGCGACGTTCTACAACGGACATGCTACATGATGATGTAGTTTCTGCGAACACACTTTCAATTGAGTCCAGCTTCACATTAGAAAAAAATGAACGTACCTATAGAATTGAAGCAAACAAGAACTATTGGATGCCTCATTCTACGACAAGAACCAGTTGATTTGAGTACTTACTTACTTTCTGAGTCCATATCACCATGGGGTACGAGAGAGGTCCAGTGTTCTGTCACATTGCTTACCTTGTCGTCAGCCTCCAGTAGATCATCCATTGTACAGGTATGTAGTAGATTTAGGCAGGTCGTGAGGTGTCCTTGGTCCTGGACAACACCCCATTTACAGATATCATCGCCGCTCAATCCCTATCTGACCAAGTTATTTCTACATCGCGTGACACTAGACCGGTCCATTTAAGGTACGCCATGATGGAAATGGTAGGTGTAGTTGGTTTGAGTAATCAGACAGAAAATGAAAAATAAAAATAAACAGACATACACACGCACGTGGAAGTGAATTTGGAAAACAAGAAAAATAGTTTTATGATAAATCTGATATTGCATTTATCATATAAGACCTTCCATCCAAACAGAAAATAGAAAATTATGTTACAACTGGCCACATTCCTCTGCCAAAAACATCAAAAATACATGCAATCAAATGTTCCATTAAGTTGAAATAAGTAAATTTGATGAGAGGTTACAGCGATTGAGACTGAGCCCACACAGAGAAAAAAAAACGATTGTGAAAATATTTATAACTGACGATAATCGGACAGTTCTGAGGGACACACCTTTGTAAGGTGTGGAATAATTTATATGTCTTGATACTGACCACAACCCGTATGTCCCATCCATGTCTAGCACCTGGAAAGATTATGTGTTACAATAGTCCAGTCAATGGTGGGAGGATCATGCACGCGATCACCGTAACTTGTACAGGTTGAGAAGCCGTACATTACATAACAGCCAGGAGAGCTCATGCACACTTTCTATGCTACGCCCCGGAATATAAAAAAAATATAAAAAGAAACACTAGAAACTTCTACCGAACAAGCAAAAGAGAGTGACAAACAATGCACACGCACTTTCAGACAACTACGCGTTGGTAGACCCCACAGCGTTATATAGTCCACGTTAATTTGGTGATAGCAAAAGACATAAGGGTTTGTAAAGTCCATGTTAATTCTGTGATAGCAAAAGACATAACGGCTTGTAGAGCCGGAAAGTGGAAGTCACGAATTGTGGGAAATGGGGAAAAGGTCGTCTCAGAATAAAATGGTATCAGAATGCCCCTTTCCCCAGGATGTCCAGTACGCTGTCGAAATCAAGGATAGAAAAAGAACTTGTCCCACAGGAAGGAACCAATTGGCTCGCCCACGCAACACCTGGCTCCGACACAAAAACCGGACCCGATCTTAAATTTCCGCTTCACGGACCTTAGCCATCACTGTGGTCACTGACGATCAACCTTGGTCGTCTAAACAGATGATTATTTTCTAATATATTAATTCTCAAAGGTTTTCCGTGGCTGACTCTATGTTACGTGGCGTGTCCAAATGAAACCGGACTAAACTGCAAGAAGTGAACAAACGGACGATGCGTATGATAACGTCACTTCTGGTGTAAACAGCACATACCAACCGTCAAGTTTGCAAAATTTCATTATCCCCCGTCTCATAGTATCCTCAGAAGACCGTTGAAAACATGGCGGGTGTGATACGAAATCTGTCCAGAGTTGATCAGCGAGAGGTGATTCGGTTTCTAACCGATAAGGGATGTCGACCAGTTGACATTTATCGCAGAATACATGCAGTGTATGATGACAAAAAGTGTGTCGAAGAGAACAGTGAAAAACTGGACAACGATGTTTATAGAAGGACGTGAGTTTACTAAAGATCTTCCGAGACCAGGTCAGAAGCATATTGTTTCGTTAACTCACGTCCTTCTTTAAACATTGTTGTCCAGCTCTTTACTGTTGTCTTCCACACACTTTTGTCACCATACGCTGTCTGCATTCAGCGATGAATGTCAACTGGTCGACATCCTTAAGCTGTTAGTAACCGAATCACCGCTCGCTGATCAACTCCAGACGGATTCTGTATCACACCCGCCATGTTTTTATAGGTCTGCTGAGGAAACTATGAGGCGGAGGATAATGAAATTTTGCAAACTTGATGGTAGGTATGTGCTGTTTACACCAGATTTACGTCATCATGCGCATCGTTCATATTTTCTACTCGCGACAGGTCCGGTTTCATTTGAACACGCCTCGTATCACCTATCATCACTGTAATGTCTATTTTTGTGCACCATTACTGGAACTGTTGTAGTAATGCTTTTGTTTTTCTTTGTCGTAATTACACATACAATTTAGCCCCAAAACTGTCAAAATACTCAAGGGTGTATCCAGGTTCCCAAACTTTTTCGAGTCACGACCTCATTTTATAGAAGCAAAGTGACCCGCGATCATGATGCATTTAAAAGGACTTTTTAAATAAGATTAAAGAAAACACTTCGAAAATATATTTTTCAGTATTTTTGTTGTTGGCGTTCACCTTATTTCTCTATTCGCACTGTGATTTTTATTTTGCGCCTGTCGGCCCAGTACATCCGACGTCAGCATCCATTTAATGTAAGGCTCTGCTTCCTTCTGCATTTTCTAAGGGTTTGCTTCCCCGAGGTAACTGCTGGTGTTGTGACTGAGATCGAACCAACCACCTTCGGGTTGTGAACCGTGTCACTTAACCACGAACCCACGCCGTCACCTTTTTCTCAGTATAACACAATTCAACATAATTTTAACTGACGACATATTTCTTGATTATGGAATTCACTCACCTGATTGGTCACAGAAACATACAATTTATTATATTTCTCGGAATTCGCTTACGTAAACCAATCTCTGTGCAGAACGCAATGACGTGATCTTTTTGTTTCCCAAATAATGGCTTATGTAAATACTCAGGGGTCCCAGCGTTGATATTTGTGGCTATGGGTCATCCCAGTGTATCCGCTGGGAAATGCAAAAATATAAAACTATTCATATTTTTAATGTTTTTTTTCGATATTTTAAAATGATGATATTATTCAAACTTTAAGACAGATTACAAATGAAAATTGCTCTAAAATGGTGTCGCGACACATGGGTTTGGAACACGTGAAAAAAGTATGCAGTAGTGTATCATCTAAAGCAGTAGTGGATATATTGAGGTCGGATTTAGATACAATTCTAGAATGGTCTGTAAGCTGGCAAATGGAGTTTAATGTAGATAAATGTAGTCATCCACATGGGTAGATCCAATATGGAACATAATTACAGAATAGGCGAGAAGAATATTAGAAGGATAGATAAGGAAAAGGACCTACGGGTTATAATAGATCATACAGGTAAGGTGAGTGAGCAAGTCCAGGTAGCAGTGAAAAAAAGCATTACACATTCGAACAAATATTACACATAGGAGCAAGGAAGTGATAGTCAAACTGTATAAAGCTTTAGTTAGACCTAGATTGGAGTACTGTGTAAATGTGTGGAATCCTTATCGTAGAGGATATATAAACATTCTGGAAAGGATACAAAGGAGAGCGACAAAACTGATAGTGGGATTCCAGAATTACAGTTTAAAGGAAACACTCAGAAAAACTGGTCTACAGTGTCTAGAAAAGAGAGGAATTCGAGGTAACAATACAGGTTTATAAGATATTCAAAGAAATTGAAAAAAATATACACTAAGAAGTTTTTCAAAATACAACCCCCTACAAGAACAAGAGGGCATAGCTACAAATTAATTAAAGAAAGGTCCAGATTAGATGTTGAGAAATATTTTTTTAGTCAGAGAGTGGTGAATGCTTGAAATGCATTGCCACAGGAAGTAGTGGAGGAAGGGACAATTAATGCATTTAAGAATAGACTGGATGCACATAGATTTAGAGCAAGGTAATGTAAATTAAACTGGTTGTATACAGACTCTGGAGAAGCAATTTCAGAGCGGAGGCAGAGGCACTGAGGGCGGCAGTGGAAGAAATGGTAACACACAGTGAAAATGAGAGCCATATAGTCCTGCTGACAGATGCTCTCGCCGTAGTCACAGCGCTAAAAAGCCAGAAAAACACTGAGCTTAATGACTTAAGAGCAGCACTCTGCAAACTGTGCCAGCAGTCCGCACCAAAAAGGGTAGTGGTACAGTGGGTTCCGTCACACTGCAACATCCAAGGCAACGAGGAGGCAGACAGACTGGCAAAAGAAGGTGCAAGGCTACCACAAACAGATACCAGTATCACGTACGAAGAGTCAAAACGGCTTATCAAAGCCAGGTACATGACCAAATGGGAAACCGAACATACTGGTTACACCAAAAACGATGCCTATTACCAGTTGAACCGAAGAGAGCAGGTCGTTGTCTTCAGACTCCGCACTGGCCACAACAGACTGAGGTACCACCTATTCAACAAATTGAAGATAGGGTGTACCGACGAATGCCCGTGCGGTACTGGTAAAATGACCACTGAACATCTGCTGCAGAACTGCCCGACATACGAGGATCAGAGAGAGCAGATGTGGCCATTGCCAGTGGAACTGCAAGACAAGCTCTATGGTAGTGGCGAGAGTCTCAGGATGACTGCCGCTTTTTTCGAGAAAATAATGGTTACTGTCTGACTGTGTACGCAGAAGAAGAAGAAGAAGACTCTGCAGAGTCTTCTAAACCAGTTTAAAAACGTTAAGTTAAGTTAAGTTAAGTTAAGACTCAAAATAACTTTGTTTTAATTCCAGATGATAATTAATATTAGCTAGATGATAACTGGTATTAGACGGTCAGATGATAATTAATATTAGACGACCAAATGAGAAATGGCATTAGACGGCCAGGTAATTGGTATTAGACGGTCAGATGATAATTAGTATTAGACGACCAGCTGTATTAACGAACTCATAGTTGGGGCAACAATTGAACCCATGAAGTCTCTCACAGAGACAGTCACATTGTTGATGCCATTGATGTTGATTATCTGTTAGCGAACATACGAAAAGAAGAAAAAGAAAAGAAGAAGTAAAAGCAGAAGAAGAATAAGAAGAAGAAGACAATAAAGATGAAGAAGAAAAAGAAGACAAGAAGATGAAGAAGAAAAAAGAAGAAGTAGAAGAAGAAGAAGAAGAAGAAGAAGAAGAAGAAGAAGAAGAACAAGATTTAGACAAGAAGATGAAAAAGAAAAAGAAGAAGAATAATAGGACTGAGAAAATGATGAAGAAGAAGAAGAATAACAAAAACAACAACAACAAGAGGAAGAAGAAGAAAAAAGAACCCCCAAAAAACAAGAAGAAAAATAAGAAGAGAAGATTAAGAAAAAAAATAAATAGAAGATAAAGAAAAAGAAGAAAAAGAGTAACTAGAAGAAGGCGAAGAAGAAGAGTAAGAAGAAGATGACGAAGAAGAAAAAGATAAAAAAAATAAAAATAATAGAAGACAAAGAAAAGAAGAAAAAGAGTAACAAGAAGAAGACGAAGAAGAAAAGAAGAATACGACGAAGAAGAAGAAGAAAAACACCAAAAAAAAAAAATATGTACACTGAGCAAAATTACAAAATAATATTTGTGACAATAATTGTTTTATTTTTCAATATTATCCCCAGACCTAGGTCAAGTTTATGGGCACCTTTCCTCAGTTTTCAACCAAGACCAGAGTCTGAACCTGATAGTAAATTTAGCACGCACAATTTCCCAGCATACCGACTGCCAAGACGGACCTGCTCGCCAAAAGTAGTTAACGGGAAACTTGACACCTTCACTGCGAGTAATTTTTCTAACCTCATTAAAAGGTCTTCAAATGTCACTTATCCTACAACTTTCGGCAATGTCCTTCAGCATACATCAAGAGACGGGCATTTGAGGGAAGAATGCATTAACAAGGTAGAAGTTTCGAACTGTGACAACAGCTCCACCAGTGGTATAGAAAGCGACAGTGCAAACAGCGCAGATGACAAAGATAATATCGGTGATATGGATGACAATCAGAACCGGGATGAAAAGAGCAACCAGACTCAAGTTGAATTCTGCACGTATTTACCTAATCTTCACCTACCACCTGGAACATTAGACCAAGCAAGTACGTTGGATAACCAACCAGATGCGACAAGTTTATATTTCAGAGACGAGAAGCTTGAAGAACCAATTTATCAATTTATGTGTCCAGTTCCTTCGCCATTGGACACGATTAACCCACATGAGCATGCTGAAGAAAATAGCAACTGGAGACAGGGGAATGTCCTTGTTGATCCTGTAGATCCTATCGTCAGTGCGATATTTGATCGGCTCGTCCAGATGGAGAAGCTTCAAATTGAGACACAAGAATGGGAAGAGAGACGCGTTCGGTTGACGAGGAAGCGTACGCTGTCTCGCACTAGCAAATCGCGTGATAAACGATGCTGCAATACATGCCTTCAAATAACGTGCGGTGGAGAATGCCTCGATAAAAGAGTTGATACTAACTGCTCCGATAGATGTTATTATCCACAGTGTAATGACAGTTGCAAAGATAGCAAACAAGAATCCTGCATGCGACAACCTAATGAGAACACCAAACTGTACTCTGAGACTACAGCGGCACTTCAACAATGCTGTCACTCATGTCAAAAAGGACACAACACTAAAATCATGAACACGAATGAAGTTTTACCGATACGACCAAAATCCCCATTCTATAGAGCCAACCGAAGTAGAAGCTCTTCGAAGCCCAGAGAATTCAGATATGTATCAGCTTTAAATATATCGGGTTCATCTAAAGCAATTGACAAGCTCGGACACCAACTGTTCCAACCTACGCCTCCCAACAACGTCAAACATCCTCAGACACGTACACGAGCTATCATGACGCCTGCTGCCAAGAATGGCTCCTCATTTAATAATTCAATGTCTGGTGTAGCAAGCAAACGTAGCAACTCGTTCAGTACAAAAAGTCAGAGCACGCCAATTTTTGGACGCGACCTAAGTACAGAAAACTAGTCACCATTATTTTCGTTTGTAGCAGAAGCACGAGAAATAACCTGAATCTCAAGGCTGCCAGGCGCCGACGAGTGGTCTGGGCCCGCCTTCAACTAGATAAAGACCGCAACAGACTCCACTAAAAGACACCAGACTTCGAGCAGACCTTTTCGACTCAATGGTCCTGCCAGCGCTATGCTATGGAAGTGAAACCTGGTCTCTGACAAAAACCATGGAGAACCAGCTAAGGACAGCACATACCTCGCTTGAACCCCGTCTCGTGGGCCTGTCACTAACGCAACAGCTCTAGATGTGCATATACAATAGTGACATCTGGTCATTACCATACATCAGAGATGTCCTACTACATGCCCACAGCTCCAAGCGCCACTGGGCTGGCCATGTAAGGAAATACGAGCGCTGGAGCACATCAACCCCTTTGTGGCACTCGCGCGGCAACAAAATACTACATGGAAGACCCGCCGCCTCCCCACTAGGTGGCAAGATTCGCTAGAGGTGCGCAGCACTCACGATCCTAAAACAAACTAGTTATCCATCTACTGGACAACCCATGCCCGATGCAGCATCGACTGGAAACTGAGATCAAATCCGCGCAAAACATAAAAACACAGCATTGCTCGAACCCAGCCTGCTAAACAGACAAATGCACCTCCCGGCTACCACCAACTCGCACAAGAGTTGAGACATGTACAAGGGTAATCGCATTTGTAGATATACAGGTAGACTATCCCTAAGTGGGAGCATGGAGTTACTGTTGAAATTGGTCTACTTGCAAGAAACTTGAAATTTTAGTCAGGAAATGTGAATGCAGAACCATGAAACCTGACATACTTCCTAGAGGTGATGCAGGGAAACCCCTTGTAGCAAGACCTACCACTTACTCCCTTTATTTAGATAGGGACTCCTAGTTCTTAAATACGTTCTGCAGTATTTTTCAGTGTCTATATACCGCTGTACAGTTTCTCCTCGAGTGAAGTCGGGGAGAGACATGTCCTTCTTCTGAGATATGTGTGCTGGGGCAATCCTGAAGTGTATGTGCTGCTGTCATGTGTGGGAGATCGCAGTAACATAGTCTGGTATCCGTCTTGAATGTGGTGTACAACGGTGTCGAATTCTGATGTGGCAAGTTCGGAGACATAGTACGATAACTTGGTCTTATCTGGACAGTTGGTAGTGTCCATCTTCTGCGTGCTGTTTTGGATGTTCTTCTGTCCATGTTACACTGCATGTCTCTTTTATTTTAGCTTTTGCTTCTTCAGTCTGAATATTGTCATTTGATATCCTCATGGCAACAAGTAACATGTTCCTGCGACTGTAATATTGAATGTTCTTTAAGATATTTGTCTCTAACGTTGATTTTGCAAATAATTAATTTGATTTCTTGTACCTTTATCTCTGTCTTCACTTCTGGTTGTGCTTCCTTTCTCTTCGGCTAGTCCATCCTCATTCTATGTCGTTATGTTAGTTGAACCATGCTACAGCACGGACCTTCATAATGTCTGTCCGCTTATAACGGAATGCAAGAATTGTTTCAAATTTTCGTAAACTCAAATGTGTTTTTTTGTCAATTAACTTAAAAATATATGGGTTTTTGTATGAACACGTGTTGACTTTTTCAGTTAATTATGAAAACACGATACCCATTCTCGTGTTATTTTGTGTGCATGTGATGTGGTAATTATATTCTTGTGATGTGGTAGTTATGTTTATGATGTGGTAGTTATGTTTTTGTTGTGTGGTAATTATGTTTATGATGTGGTAGTTATGTTCTTGTTGTGTGGTAGTTATGTTTATGATGTGGTAGTTATGTTCTTGTTGTGTGGTAGTTATGTTTTTGTGAAGTGGTAGCTATGTTCTTGTGATGTGGTAGTTATGTTCTTGTGATGTGGTAGTTATGTTCTTGTGATGGGGTAGTTATGTTCTTGTGATGTGGTAGTTATGTTCTTGTATTGTGGTAGTTATGTCCTTGTGATGTGGTAGTTATGTTCTTGTGATGTGGTAGTTATGTTCTTCTGATGTTGTAGTTATGTTCTTGTGATGTGGTAGTTATGTTCTTGTGATGTGGTAGTTATGTTCTTGTGATGTGGTAGTTATGCTCTTGTGATATGGTAGTTATGTTCTTGTGATGTGGCAGTTATGTCCTTGTAAAGTGGCAGAGAGTTATGTCCTTGTGATGTGGCAGACAGTTATATCTCTGTGATGTGGCAGACAGTTATGTCCTTGTGATTTGGGGGACAGTTATGTCCTTGTGAAGTGGCAGACAGTTATGTCCTTGTGATGTGACAGACAGTTATGTCCTTGTGATGTGGTAGACAGTTATGTCCTTGTGATGTGGTAGTTGTGTCCTTTGTGATGTGGTAATTATGTCCCTGTAAAGTGGCAGACAGTTATGTCCTTGTGATGTGGTAGTTATGTCCTTGTGATGTGGTAGACAGTTATGTCCTTGTTATGTGGTAGTTATGTCCTTGTGATGTGGTAGTTATGTCCCTGTAAAGTGGCAGACAGTTATGTCCTTGTGATGTGGCAGACAGTTATGTCTTTGTGATGTGGTAGTTATGTCCTTGTGATGTGGTAGTTATGTTCCTGTAAAGTGGTAGACAGTTATGTCCTTGTGATGTGGTAATTATGTCCTTGTGATGTGGTAGACAGTTATGTCCTTGTGATGTGGTAGTTATGTCCTTGTGATGTGGTAGTTATGTTCTTGTGATGTGGTAGTTATGTTCTTGTGATGTGGTAGTTATGTTCTTGTGATGTGGTAGTTATGTTCTTATCAGACATATTCCGCCACTTTTTGTTTCACCGCTCCTATTTCAGTTTCTATCGAGTACTTGGCACGACCGGTCGCTTAGACAGAAAGCGTCTCCCACCTGAAACAGATGAGCTGACCATTTTTTCTTATATGTTGATTTGTTAGTTCAGTGTTGTTGTCCCTGATGAAGGCCTATTGGTCGTAACGTAGGTTTTGTTTGTGTTCTCGTCTCGGTGCGGTATCTGACCATACCCATTTTTAAATTTTGATTAAGCTCAACCTTAATCAACTTTTACTAGTTTTTTTTCATGTTTTTTTCCTAGTTATGTTCTTGTGATGTGGTAGTTATGCTCTTGTGATGTGGTAGTTATGTCCTTGTGATGTGGTAGTTATGTCCTAGTGATGTAGCGGACCGCCATGTCCTTGGCATCCAAGCCAAGTACACTTGGTGTCCTGAGGTACGTCATGCATTTCTCACATCACCGGGCAAAATTGTAGAAGACAGTCGGGTGAGATCTTTAAATTTACCATTATTGGCTTCCTCAACTGGTTTTTGTAGAATGCATCGCTAAAAAAACTGAAACGTTATCTATATAGTACTAACTTTACTGACCTGCATCGCATGGAGCTTAGATGTAGTCCACAGACGTAAACAATAACTGAAGTATTCATAACAACGATAATAATAAATAATAATAATAATAGCTCAAACGGAGAACCCCCAAAATGCAACGCGTGGAAGCATAACGTTAGACAACCTTGAACTCCAGTATTTTCATTCGTCACGTGTTTTAAATTAACGTCTAGACGTGAAGCCAGTTCTCTGAATAAAAAGAGCTGTAGTGCAGAGTTCTTCAAGGTTAAAGGTAGCTGCAGTGGAGAGTTCTTCAAGGTTAAAGGTAGCTGTAGGGGAGAGTTCTTCAAGGTTAAAGGTAGCTGTAGTGGAGAGTTCTTCAAGGTTAAAGGTAGCTGTAGGGGAGAGTTCTTCAAGGTTAAAGGTAGCTGTAGTGGAGAGTTCTTCAAGGTTAAAGGTAGTTGTAGTGGAGAGTTCTTCAAGGTTAAAGGTAGATGCAGTGGAGAGTTCTTCAAGGTTAAAGGTAGCTGTAGGGGAGAGTTCTTCAAGGTTAAAGGTAGCTGTAGTGGAGAGTTCTTCAAGGTTAAAGGTAGTTGTAGTGGAGAGTTCTTCAAGGTTAAAGGTAGATGCAGTGGAGAGTTCTTCAAGGTTAAAGGTAGATGTAGGGGAGAGTTCTTCAAGGTTAAAAGTAGATGCAGTGGAGAGTTCTTCAAGGTTAAAGGTAGATGCAGTGGAGAGTTCTTCAAGGTTTCCAGACAGCTTTATGGGGTGATTCGTCGCATTGGGCCAGCACTCAGTGCGCACGTAACTTAACTTCACGTTTTTATACTGGTTTAGAAGACTCATCATAGGCTGTAGACAACCAATTACATTTGCATTACCCTGCTTTAAAGGACATGCACATCCAATCTATTCTTAAATGCACTAACTGTCTCTGCCTCCACTACCTTCTGGGGTAATGCATTCCACGCATTCACCACTCTTGACTGAAATTTTTTTTCCTAATATTCAATCTGGACCTTTCTTTAGTTAATTTGTGTCTGTGTTCACTTGTTTTCGTTGGTGGTTGTATTTTGCAAAAAAAACAAAAAAAAAAACAAAACAAAACAACTTGTTATAGTCTGTATTAAGTCACCTCTAATTCTTCTCTTTTCTCTGGTCTTTCCTCGTAATTATAGTTTTGGAATCCCACTATCAATTTTGTCCCTCTTCTGTGTATCCTTTCCAGCATGTTTATATATCCTATACGATAAGGACTCCACAGTTATACACAGTAATCCAATCTAGGTCTAACCAATGCTTTTACAGTTTGACAATCACCTCTTTACTCATATGGTTAATATTTCATTTTATCATACCTAACATTGCATTTGCCTTATTCACTAAGTATATCTTGTATGATATGTACATCTGTCTGTGCTGCTTTCCCGCATACCTGCATGGTCGATTAAGCCAATTTTTGCAAGCGTAAGTGGACTTTCAATCTATTTCCGTTCTCATGAATAACATGACCGGCTGCTCCGCTCGAACAAGTTCGACACGTCTTGCCTATTATAACGCAACAGGTTTGAGAACGCACAGAAATGTCAGCAAACAGAACATATTGCATTCACTTTTAGATTATCAGAAGGAATGAGATGCGCAATTTTCACGTTCTTATAGTTCACCGTCGGAGGGCTTAAATTGTTATACATCTCGTAAACGGAAAGTTGCGGAGAACTGAAACTCGTCGTCGCGTTTAACTAGGAATTCCAGACAGAAAACACTTGAAACATTTTACGTCACTAGAGCTTACAGTCGCCGAGTTGTTTTCAAGACGAACAAATAAATACATGTATTTTTATTCTTATAATAAAGACTGCTTTATAGCCCCGCAATTACCACGTATAAAAACGTGGAGACATGTACAATTGAATAGTATGTTTAAGTTGAATCTCAAAAAATAAAAAAAAACATTATTCTAACGTAATCCGCTTAAATGGGGATTTGATTCTTTGTACCACAAGCACCGTTCTGCAACGGCTATATAGAAAACATGTCAGGCAACTCCATTATTTCCTATCGACTGCCTCTATCCAAAGGTTCCCCATAAATAGCTGACCATATAAAGTACCTAACTCTGATATCCTAAATAAATCTAACAAGGTTGAGTTACTATATGCCTCTACAGCGAGCCCATAAACCGTATATCATTGGCTCTATCCGTCTTGTCTGACGATAGTAATTGTGCTGTGACAAAAAGAATGTAACTACAGTCCATGACGGTAACGAATGTGACTCGTAAGATCTAGCCGAGCAGAGAAGCATCTTCCTCCAGTGTGTAAGTCAGGCTCGCTTGCGGCATCGCATGGTGTGGCGTGTCTTCTCAAACGTTAAGTCGTTAGCCTATCAGCAATCAGTATCTCATTTGACTGTATTCCATGCTTAATCCTGCCCTCCATATAACACGATCCATGGCGTCTTGTTCCCATGATTCCAAATCGATGCCTGCATCATTCATATCTCGCTTGCAAACATTCTTGTACCGAAGTAGTGGCCGGCCCGAGACCTTTTTCCCAACTGTAATTCCCCACAGAGAAGATATTTTGGTATTCTGCCATCATCCATCGTCCAGCCATCGGAACATTCGAAGACGGAGCATGGAAAAGATTGTGACAGTGCCTGTTCTCTTCGGTATAGTTCATCACAGGTAGTCGCTTGTCGGTTGGGTGGGTGGTGGGAGAGACAGAGAAAGAGAGGTAGAAAGAGAGGGAGAGAGAGAAAGAGAGAGAGAGAGAGAGAGAGAGAGAGAATGAACTTTATAATGGCTTTTGAAAAATGTCTCTGAAAGGTTTCAACATTGATACCACCTCATGGGAGAAGACCCCACACAGAACCGTCCCGCTGGCGCACCAACATGAAATAAGGTTCGCAATTCTACGAACAGAAATTCAATACTGAGGCTCAGAGAAGGAAGCTCCCCATGCCCAAAACAGAACAGAATGACAATATGGTCGACTCCTTACGTGTGTGTCGTGAGTCTGCCACGCTAACATATAGTTATAAATTATAAATGAAGAAATGGATAGACAAGCTCAGACAACCAGTCTTACGGCTGATCAACCAAAGGATGGGGTCCAATGGAGAGACACGCTCAGACAACCTTACTACAAGTCTGAGGGCTAATAAATGAGAGGAAAGGGTCTAATGGAGAGACATGCTCAGACAACTTAACAAGTCTTAGGGCTGATAAACGAGAGGAAAGGGTCCAATGGAGAGACATGCTCAGACAACCTTAAAACAAGTCTTAGGGCTGATAAACGAGAGGAAAGGGTCCAATGGAGAGACACGCTCAGACAACCAGCCTTATGACTGACCAACCAGATGATGGTGATTAACTGCCCCAGACTTTTAAAAACAATAACATGCGGGTTTCCCCAAACAAAAAAACACTAAATGTAGAGAAATACAGAAGGATTTAACGAACGAGAATCAAGTACGAAATGCTATAGAAGAAGCTAGCACATAAAATAATTGAACATATACAGTGCAGTACCACAAGGCACGGTTTTAGTACAAATTTTGTTCTTGGTCTATATAATCGATTTGGACAATGATATCGGATCCATGATTGCAAAATCACGGTTGACACAAAATTATGCACAAGTGTCTCATCTAAAACAAAAGTGGATATATTGAGTTCGAGTTAACATACAATTCGAGAATGTTCGGGAGTTTAATGTAGATAAATGTAGTCATCTGCATGGGTAGATCCAATGTGGAACATAATTACAGAATGGGCGAGAAGAATATTAGAAAGATAGAAAAGGAAAAGGACCTACGGGTTATAATAGATCATACAGGTAAGGTGAGTGAGCAAGTCCAGGTAGCAGTGAAAAAGGCAAATGCAATGTTAGGTATGATATAAAGAAATATTAAACATAGGAGTAAGGAAGTGATAGTAAAACTGTATAAAGCATTAGTTAGATCTATATTGGAGTACTGTGCACCGGTGTGGAGTCCTTATCGTAGAGAGGATATAAAAATGCTGAAAAGGATACAAAAAAGAGCGACAAAGCTGATAGTGGGATTCCAGAATTACAGTTATGAGGAAAGACTCAGAAAAACCTGTCTATAGTGTCTAGAAAAGAGAATAATTAGAGGTAACTTAATACATGTTTATAAGATAATCAAAGGAGCGGATAAATTAGACTAGAAAAAGTTTTTTTTCAAAATACAACCACCTACAAGAACAAGAGGGCATAGCTACAAATTAAATAAAGAGAGGTCCAGGTTAGACATTAGGAACTAGTTTTTAGTCAGAGAGTGGTGAATGCTTGGAATTCATTGCCATATAAAGTAGTGGAGGCAGAGACAATTAATGCATTTAAGAATAGATTGGATGGTGATAGCTTTTAGAGAAGGTAATGTAAATGAAACTGGTTGTATACAGATTCTGCAGAGTCTTCTAAACCAGTATAAAGACGTTTAGTTAAGTTAAGTGGGTCAGGAAGAGACGTGCTCATGAAAGGGCACAGAAGAAGAGTATTGGATTAGCTATACGCGAGGGCCATAAGTTAACATAGCCCTGGCCATTTTCTGAAAAGTTCTGTGTCTATGTAACGTTCAGGAATGTTAATGCTGCATAATTATAACGCACTAAAATATAACTTTACATAATTCATGGTCAGACCACTTAAAAACTAAACATAGCACACATTGGGACAACGTATCACACTAACATAGCATACCTTAATGCAACATATCACATGAAAACGTAACTTACCATAACTCGCATACTTCTACTTCTTCCAATGGGGCGTTCCTCCAAACCTGGTTCTGTGTTTGCTGCATTGATTCTAATATTTTGTGTCTTTATCTTATAGATCTTCAAACCGACTTGTTTAGAGGTATAATCCAGTCTATCCAGTTTGCTTTGCATTTGGCTTTGGCTGTGGGACAGAAGGGCTATATCATCCGCAAAATCCAGGTCCTCCAGCTGTTTATTCAAGGTCCACTGGATTCCATTTCTTTCGTTTCTTGTTGCTTTCATAATCCAGTCCACTGGCAGGATGAACAGGAAAGTCGACAGTAGGCAACCCTGCCGTATCCATGATTTAATGTTGAATGGCTCTGTGAGTTGTCTCTCGTGTATAACTATACATTGCATACTTTCATACGTCTCTCTTATTATGTTTGTGAGCAGAACTTCCATAAGTCTCTCTTATTATATTTGTGAGCTTTTGTGGAATTCCATAGTGCCTCAATAGTTTAAAGAGTATGTCTCTATTCAAACTGTCGAAAGCCTTTTCATAATCAACGAAATTGATGTTAACACACTCGAATTCAATGCCAATGATTGTTCTACAATTATTCGCAATGTGGATTTCTGGTCAATGCATGATCTATTCTGCCTGAAGCTCTATGCTCATCCCTTATCTTGTTATCCACTGTCTTTTTCAATCTTTCAAGTATTACACTTTTTAACACATTTCCCGGAACTGATAATAACATTATTCCACTATGGTTCGTGGTAGGTTTTCCTGGGCCCAGGTAGAAACAACACCTCGGTTTTCTTGTTGATGATCGTGAGACCAAATGTAGTGCACACAGGTGAGAGCTCATCCATGGCTGCTTGCAGGTCCTGTTCTGAGCACGTGTTAATTGAACAGTCATCGGCAAAGAGTAGATCTAAGATAGTTTCTTTTTCTACCTTTGTGATGGACTTTAGGCACCTCAGAGTGAACAGCTGTCTATTCGTTCGGTATCTGATCTACATGCCAGCGTCACATCCACGTGTTGCATCAGAAAACATGGCTGAAAATACCATACTAAAACGTGTTGGGACCAGCACACAACCCTGATTGACTCCATTTATGACTGGGGATGCTGCAGAGAGTTCACCATCATTCACTTCACGGACCGACATGCCAAATTGAAACTGGCGGACAGCTGTCATGAATTTTTCAGAGCAACAGTATTTCGCAATGAGTGAGTTCCTGTTGACGGTGTCAAAGGTCGTTGTCATGTCAACAAAAGTCGTGTACAGATCACGATGCTGTTCCTTGCATTTCTCTTGGATTTTAGGAGCTGCAATAAATCATGTAATCGTTCCAGTGCCCAGCTTGGAAACCACATTGACTCTCTGGAAATAGCTTCTGCGCGAGATGAGTTGTTAAGCGGTTGAGCAGGACTCAATCTATTATTTTTCCAGCGATCGACAGGAGCGAGATTCCTCTATGGTTATCATAAGATTGATAACATGTTTATACAATACATGTGGTCACAATGGTGGCATCTTTTAGTTCCTGCGGCATGACCTGTATCACAAATTGATAAAAATAATTCTGTTAGCTTGTGTGGCAACAAATGTTCTCCTGCTTGCTAGAGCTCAGCAGGAATAGCATCTGATCTGACCCGGGACTTTGCCATTGGACATTAGGCCCCTTGCCTTCTCGACCTCATCTGTACTGGGCGAGATACTAAGCAGGTAATTGACAGCAACTTGAGGCATGCGTGTTATGACTAATTCACTGATTGTGGATAGACAGTTTGGGATATCACTGAAGTGCTCTGACCATCGCTCCAGAATGTGACTTTGTCGGTAATCAGTGCCGTGCCATCAGCATTACTGACTTACTTCCCTTGTCCAAGCACCACGTTATACAGTGTGCATTCAGTATTCAGCGACATGGATTGCCTTGTCATTTGCATCTAGCACCTATTGCATGTTTCCTGGAGGTTGGGGCAGATCATCATGTGGTCTGGGTCCTGTATTGCGCCACAGTCACATGTGTCATCATCTGTGTATCCTGATCGTTTCATATTCCCATTGCACCGTGATACACCAGTTCGGAGTCTGTTTAGCGACTTCCATATTGTGTATGGTTGATGATGTCCAGGGGCAGGTTACTTTTGCTACTTACTCTGTAGCGGATGTCCAAACAATGGGTGCCTTTGGTCGTGCTCTATAGCGGATGTCCAAACAATGGGTGCCTTGAGTCGTGCTCTGTAGCGGATGTCCAAACATTGGGTACCTTGGGTCGTGCTCCTGTTATAGTTTCATTTCTGCTGCGACGCTTCTTCGAATCTCGTGTGTGGCTCTGCTAATTATTGGGTATATTTTATAAATGGGGCTGGGTTTTCAGCCACGGAAATACACAAGGCAGGTGCAGATGTCCGAAGGCTTTAAGAACAGGAAATAAATTATATGAACTTGGACAATAAACTGTCTTCAGAGCATCGTAACATCGCTTTGAGTCATTTGTGACTGTGTTCCGTTAGATCTAATCTACTTTGTGGTTGTCAGGCATCCTGCATAGATAGTTCGAAGCTATTTCTGGACAATCCTACGAATATTCGTGAAAGCGGATTTCTTGGAAGATGGGGAGGGATCGTCTTGGTGAAGTCTTAATAAGCCATGTTTTTCATCCAGGAAAGTCTTAATAGCATAATCGCTGTCATCAAACCAGTCTTGGTTTCTTAAGAGTTACATGACCCAAATACTTAGAAGCGTAGAATAAAAGACATCCTTCAGAAAGGCCCATTTGTCCTTTCCTGTTTCCATACATGAATGTGTGTCCGTCAGCCGGCTGCCCAGAGTCCTCCCTGGAAAATTCTTCCGCATGGGGCCTATTTTACAGATTGGAGATGTTAAGTCTCTTCACAGGTTATCGACACTGTTGGCGTCGGCTTGGCTCGATGTGAAGGTTACACTTTAACCCAACGAGTCTGTGATCTGTACAACACTCGGGACCATACATAGTTTTTGTCACTCTCACATCTCATCTGTCCTTCTTTTTGGTGAAAACATAATCAATAAAACGCCGCTGCTTAGAGCGGGCATGTATCCACGACGTCTTGTTGCGAGTGGGCAGCAGAAACAGGGTGTTAGTGATGGAGAGATCATGGATGGCACAGAGGCCCAGCAGCAGCAACCCAGTGCTGTTGCCTTTGAGCGTGCCATGTACCCCAAGATCACCTTCCCATGACTGATGGTCGGTCCCTACCCTGGCATTAAAGTCACCAAGGGTGACACGGTTATCTGGCTTTGTAACCGACAACATGAGAAAGTTTAGCTCCTCATAGAATTTATTCTTGACATCCTCAGGTTTAATCAATATTGGAGCATAAGCGCTGATGACTGCCGCCCACAGTTTCTGTGATCTAGCCCTCTTCGGGTAATCTTGCCTCGCTAAGAGCAATCACACCCCCCTTGCTGCGTGCCAGTTCTCTGGCAACTAGTGCCGTTCTCTTTTTTGGGTCTATGGAACTTGGTACTGTCCAGTAATGTGCTCACGTCCCACGTGACGAAGCTAAGCGACTTCATTCCGTATCAATCACACGGCACATCTGATACAAATTTCAGGCGCTGTGACACGCGCTTAAATAGATTTAAGTGAGAAGACTTTGCTCTGTCGTCAGCCTTACTCTCTCATCATGAGATATCCTGGTCCTGCCCAGGATGTAGATTTTACCTCAGGGTTTACTTCCAAAGTCTTTTCCGTTTAAAAGCTAACCCCCTCGAGTCAGAGGGAGGCATTATTGTAACATGTTTCTAAACAGAACCAATCTATAACATCTGGTTGCTATGTTAGACAAATATAATAGAAACTAAAATACAAACATACATCCATGCATGCATATACGCACGCACGCGTGCTAACACACACACACACACACACACACTCTCCCGTACACACGCAGACAAACACATACAATAGACAATAGAACATGGGAAATACTTTCCCAAAATCTGAGGTCTAGTACAGTGAAGGAGGGGCGAGTACGGGAGTTGACTACCCCACCCCATAAAGAGCTGAGGTCTAGTACAGTGAAGTATCTTCTTCTTCTTCTTCTTCTTCTTCTTCTTCTTCTTCGTTCGTTCTCAATCTACCACTACCAAACCCAAAAAAGAGCTTAAGTAGCAGAATGTAGTCTAGAGAACAGAATGCGCTGTGTCGTAGTTTTACAGCTTGGCTGCGATATTTGCACCTTTCGGTCCAACACATCCGACCAGCGAACATTTTTTGAGTACCGGGTTAGCATTCCCTCTTCGATCCCTTCTCCTTAGCCATTCTGCCCTGCCACAGCCTGTTATCCAGGATCACCGGCTGGAGGTGTAAGAGGGTCTTGGCAGCTATGGTTCGCTGGCCCTGATGCTAGCAGTCAGCTATGGGTCTCTGACCACTGCAGCTTATGCGCTGCTCAGCATCTTGATCCCAGTGAAGTATCGAACACTTCTAACTCATCGGCAAGATTAACTTTTTCTTTTCTCGCTAAAATCATTTACCTCGTTTTCAACACCTGCACCAATTAACAGTCATATCACAATATACATCTTTCTATATCTATACTTCTGTTCTTCCTCTTTTCTCTCTCTCTCTCTCTCTCTCTCTCTCTCTCTCTCTCTCTCTCTCTCAGTCTCTATCTCACTCTACTTTTGTCTTCTTGTTTCTCTGAACTCTCAACAATCAATACAGACTACCAACTAATGTGTGACCTAAATAAACTGCTGTGATTATATAAGATATTCCAAATTGTGAGGCTCACTGCTCGTTAAGGGGCAACACAAAATACACAAAGGAACAAAGCTCACGAACAAAAAACAGGCTTGAAAATCTGCCAACCGTAGCGACAATTCAGCCAAGAAACAAATTATTATGTCAAGGAAAGAATGTCAGAATACAAACACAGCCAACTCGCTGTTTACATTCATGGATGTATCAAATAAAACAAATACACTGCAGTCGGAGATGTTGTGGTAAAAACTTTACTATAAGAGGTCTCAGCTATTGTGAGATGGGGGGAGGGGGGGATTAGTTCCCTTCCTCGCTATCTTGACTTACAATATCACGGATACGTAAATTTCTGTCCATATCAGTCAATGCCGCCAGGGATGAGGTACTAGAAACTTCATTGTTCGGATACACACAAGAATCCATACACTGGCCAATACGTTCTGATATAGCCCAACAGGACTACTGTCTGGGGTGGACAAGGGCAAGCCTTTGCCACAGAATCCAGAAAGACAAACGTCTAATCAAACCAAAAACTTTAACTTTTGTGAGAACCAATTCCTTTCCCTCTCTCATGTTTCCTATCAGTAAATAAAGTACTCATTTACATTTCTCATGGAATAATCATTCCTTCATGGTTGTAAGCTCGAAGATCTATTTAATTGTTTTCTTGTCAGTCAATGATCAATTTAAAAAAAATGTATTTTTGTCTTTATTATCATCACGATCATCATCTTCTACTCACTTGTGTTGTTAGAAGGCGTGGGGAGGTGTAGTTTTCTATTGTGAGCCATCTTTATCGCCGATGTTATGCAGATTGTGAGCATCTTTATCGCCGATGTTATGCAGTGTCTTTTCAGACATAGCAAGGGATATAACCAAACAACTCAAAAAAAAATAAATGTAGAGTTATCCCATCATAAAAATTGTGCGTGAGTGATTCTGGCTTGGACGTCTCCCTCTTTATCCAGGTACAACCTAGAACGAGTGAGCTATGGCCCTACACCAGAACCACATGGACGTGTACATTGTCATCTGTACACTGGTACTATGTAGGACTGACTGTCGGTCTACATCTGTTGCCATGTGTATAGCACAATGCAATGTAGGGTGAAAAAATATTGGTGTTGGTCTGTTAACATGTATATAGTAAGATAATATCTAGGGTATCAAATCTGGGTGTTAGTTTGTTATCATGTAGATAGTAAGATATTATATTGAGTATCAAATCTTGGTGTTGGTCTAATAAAATATGGATAGAAAGATAATATGTAGGGTATCAAATCTCGGTGTTAGTCTGCTAACGTGTGGATGGCAAGATAATACGTACAACAGTAAACCTCAGTGTTCTTCTTCCGACATGTGGATTCTAGGATAAAATGTAGGACATTAAAGGTCGGTGTGGGTCTGTCAACATGTGATTAATAGTATAATAACGGACATGGTCAGTTTGTTAAGATGAGGATAGTTAAGATTCTATCTAGGACAGTAAAGCTGGTTGTCTGTTTACATCTTTTGCCATGTGAATATCAAGATAATATATAGGACAGTAAATCCCGGTGTCATTCTGTTTGCATGGTGATAGTAAGATAATAAATCTATTGCCCATCTCTTTATATGTGGAAAAGAAGATACTTTTATTTTACGGTAAAGCTCAGTGTGGATCTGTTAATTTAATGATAGTAAAAATACTTTTAGGACATTACAGCTTATTCTTGGCCTGTTAACATGGAGACAGCATGATACTGTTTAGGACATTCGTTCTTGGTGTCTGTCTGTTTAAATGTGGAAGATAACCCATTGTGTAGGACATTAAATCTTGGTATTTGCCCGTTAACATCTGGGTAGTAACAGAATATGTAGTACAGTAAAGCTCAGTGTTGGTCTGTAAAGATGAGGATAGCAAGATATTGTGTGACATAATAGCTCAGTGTTGATGTGTTATTAAGGGGATAGTAAGATGATAAATACATTACATCTCGGTTGTTACATGTTAACATTTAAATATTAATAAAATATGCAAGACATGAGAGCTAACTGTTGGTGTGCCAACGAGTGGATAGTATAATGTTATGCAAAAAGTAAAGCTTGCCATCGTTCAGTTAACATGTGGATAGTAAGATACTATGTAGGACATTACTGCTCTCTGTTGGTCTATTAATATGCGGATAGTAAGATTCTATGTAGGAAATTACAGCTTGGTTTTCGTGTGTTAACATGTGGACAGTAAGATATTATGAAGGGCATCACTGCTCAGTTTCGGTCTGTTTACCTGGGGATGGTAAAATACTATGTAGGACACCTATTCACTGTGCTTATCTGTTTTCATGTGAATAGTAAGATATTATATACAACATTATATCTCGGTTGTTGTGTATTAACATTTGAAAATTAATAAAATATGTAGGACATGAAAACTCACTGTCGGTGAGTTAACAAGTGGATACTATGATGCCATGTAGTAAAGTAAAGCTGGCTGTCATTCTGTTAACATGTGGAAAGTAAGATACTATGTAGGACATTAAATCTCAAAATTGGTTTGTTAACATGAGGATATTAAGATAATATATAGGACATTGAGGTTTGGTGTAATTCTGTTGACATGGTGACAGTAGGATAACATGTAGGACATTAGTGAACGGGGTCAGTCTGTTAACATGTGGATATTAAGATACTGTGTAGCACATTACAGCTCAATCTTAGTTGACCTTTAGATAGCAAGATTTTATGTAGGACATAGCAGCTTGGTGTCAGTCGCTTAAAATGGACACTTTAAAATGCTAAGTAGAACATTAGACATGTGGTTAGAGCAAGAACATGTAGGACATTAACAAACAGGGTCTGTGAACATTTTGAAAGTGAAATACTATGTAGAAAAGCAGAGCTCAGTGTTGGTCTACTTCTGTTAAATGTGGATATTAAAAAACTATTTAGGACATTTATTAAAGCACAGTGTTGGTCTGCTAACATGGTGACAACAAGATACTATGTAGGACAATAATTGTTACGGTCCTACCGTTAACATGTCGAAGGAAAGATACTATGCAGGACCCAAAAAATAAATGCCAGTTTGTTAACATTTGGATATTAAGATAATGTGTAGGATATCAAAAGTCCCTGTCAGTCTGTTAACATGAAACTGGTTGTATACAGACTCCGCAGAATCTTCTAAACCAGTATAAAGATATTAAGTTAAGTTAAGTTCAGTTAACATCTGCAGATTAAGATGCTTTGTAGGACATTAAAGCACAACATTTGTCTGCATGTGTTAACATGTGGATAGTAAAATACTATGTAGGACTTCAAAGCTCAGAGTTAGCCTGTTAACATGTGGATAGTAAAATACTATGTAGGACTTCAAAGCTCAGAGTTAGCCTGTTAACATGTGGATAGTAAAATACTATGTAGGACTTCAAAGCTCAGAGTTAGCCTGTTAACATGTGGATAGTAAAATACTATGTAGGACTTCAAAGCTCAGAGTTAGCCTGTTAACATGTGGATAGTAAAATACTATGTAGGACTTCAAAGCTCAGAGTTAGCCTGTTAACATGTGGATAGTAAAATACTATGTAGGACTTCAAAGCTCAGAGTTAGCCTGTTAACATGTGGATAGTAAAATACTATGTAGGACTTCAAAGCTCAGAGTTAGCCTGTTAACATGTGGATAGTAAAATACTATGTAGGACTTCAAAGCTCAGAGTTAGCCTGTTAACATGTGGATAGTAAAATACTATGTAGGACTTCAAAGCTCAGAGTTAGCCTGTTAACATGTGGATAGTAAAATACTATGTAGGACTTCAAAGCTCAGAGTTAGCCTGTTAACATGTGGATAGTAAAATACTATGTAGGACTTCAAAGCTCAGAGTTAGCCTGTTAACATGTGGATAGTAAAATACTATGTAGGACTTCAAAGCTCAGAGTTAGCCTGTTAACATGTGGATAGTAAAATACTATGTAGGACTTCAAAGCTCAGAGTTAGCCTGTTAACATGTGGATAGTAAAATACTATGTAGGACTTCAAAGCTCAGAGTTAGCCTGTTAACATGTGGATAGTAAAATACTATGTAGGACTTCAAAGCTCAGAGTTAGCCTGTTAACATGTGGATAGTAAAATACTATGTAGGACTTCAAAGCTCAGAGTTAGCCTGTTAACATGTGGATAGTAAAATACTATGTAGGACTTCAAAGCTCAGAGTTAGCCTGTTAACATGTGGATAGTAAAATACTATGTAGGACTTCAAAGCTCAGAGTTAGCCTGTTAACATGTGGATAGTAAAATACTATGTAGGACTTCAAAGCTCAGAGTTAGCCTGTTAACATGTGGATAGTAAAATACTATGTAGGACTTCAAAGCTCAGAGTTAGCCTGTTAACATGTGGATAGTAAAATACTATGTAGGACTTCAAAGCTCAGAGTTAGCCTGTTAACATGTGGATAGTAAAATACTATGTAGGACTTCAAAGCTCAGAGTTAGCCTGTTAACATGTGGATAGTAAAATACTATGTAGGACTTCAAAGCTCAGAGTTAGCCTGTTAACATGTGGATAGTAAAATACTATGTAGGACTTCAAAGCTCAGAGTTAGCCTGTTAACATGTGGATAGTAAAATACTATGTAGGACTTCAAAGCTCAGAGTTAGCCTGTTAACATGTGGATAGTAAAATACTATGTAGGACTTCAAAGCTCAGAGTTAGCCTGTTAACATGTGGATAGTAAAATACTATGTAGGACTTCAAAGCTCAGAGTTAGCCTGTTAACATGTGGATAGTAAAATACTATGTAGGACTTCAAAGCTCAGAGTTAGCCTGTTAACATGTGGATAGTAAAATACTATGTAGGACTTCAAAGCTCAGAGTTAGCCTGTTAACATGTGGATAGTAAAATACTATGTAGGACTTCAAAGCTCAGAGTTAGCCTGTTAACATGTGGATAGTAAAATACTATGTAGGACTTCAAAGCTCAGAGTTAGCCTGTTAACATGTGGATAGTAAAATACTATGTAGGACTTCAAAGCTCAGAGTTAGCCTGTTAACATGTGGATAGTAAAATACTATGTAGGACTTCAAAGCTCAGAGTTAGCCTGTTAACATGTGGATAGTAAAATACTATGTAGGACTTCAAAGCTCAGAGTTAGCCTGTTAACATGTGGATAGTAAAATACTATGTAGGACTTCAAAGCTCAGAGTTAGCCTGTTAACATGTGGATAGTAAAATACTATGTAGGACTTCAAAGCTCAGAGTTAGCCTGTTAACATGTGGATAGTAAAATACTATGTAGGACTTCAAAGCTCAGAGTTAGCCTGTTAACATGTGGATAGTAAAATACTATGTAGGACTTCAAAGCTCAGAGTTAGCCTATTAACATGTGGATAGTAAAATACTATGTAGGACTTCAAAGCTCAGAGTTAGCCTGTTAACATGGGGATAGTAAGATACTCTGTAGGACACCTATGCTCGGTTATGGTTGGCTAACAATCGGATATTAAGAAAGTATGTATGACATGAAAGATCATCATTATTGTTTTAACAGGTGGATAGTAAGATATTATGTAGGACTTCAAAGCTCAGAGTTAGCCTGTTAACATGTGGATAGTAAAATACTATGTAGGACTTCAAAGCTCAGAGTTAGCCTGTTAACATGTGGATAGTAAAATACTATGTAGGACTTCAAAGCTCAGAGTTAGCCTGTTAACATGTGGATAGTAAAATACTATGTAGGACTTCAAAGCTCAGAGTTAGCCTGTTAACATGTGGATAGTAAAATACTATGTAGGACTTCAAAGCTCAGAGTTAGCCTGTTAACATGTGGATAGTAAAATACTATGTAGGACTTCAAAGCTCAGAGTTAGCCTGTTAACATGTGGATAGTAAAATACTATGTAGGACTTCAAAGCTCAGAGTTAGCCTGTTAACATGTGGATAGTAAAATACTATGTAGGACTTCAAAGCTCAGAGTTAGCCTGTTAACATGTGGATAGTAAAATACTATGTAGGACTTCAAAGCTCAGAGTTAGCCTGTTAACATGTGGATAGTAAAATACTATGTAGGACTTCAAAGCTCAGAGTTAGCCTGTTAACATGTGGATAGTAAAATACTATGTAGGACTTCAAAGCTCAGAGTTAGCCTGTTAACATGTGGATAGTAAAATACTATGTAGGACTTCAAAGCTCAGAGTTAGCCTGTTAACATGGGGATAGTAAGATACTCTGTAGGACACCTATGCTCGGTTATGGTTGGCTAACAATCGGATATTAAGAAAGTATGTATGACATGAAAGATCATCATTATTGTTTTAACAGGTGGATAGTAAGATATTATGTAGGACTTCAAAGCTCAGAGTTAGCCTGTTAACATGTGGATAGTAAAATACTATGTAGGACTTCAAAGCTCAGAGTTAGCCTGTTAACATGTGGATAGTAAAATACTATGTAGGACTTCAAAGCTCAGAGTTAGCCTGTTAACATGTGGATAGTAAAATACTATGTAGGACTTCAAAGCTCAGAGTTAGCCTGTTAACATGTGGATAGTAAAATACTATGTAGGACTTCAAAGCTCAGAGTTAGCCTGTTAACATGTGGATAGTAAAATACTATGTAGGACTTCAAAGCTCAGAGTTAGCCTGTTAACATGTGGATAGTAAAATACTATGTAGGACTTCAAAGCTCAGAGTTAGCCTGTTAACATGTGGATAGTAAAATACTATGTAGGACTTCAAAGCTCAGAGTTAGCCTGTTAACATGGGGATAGTAAGATACTCTGTAGGACACCTATGCTCGGTTATGGTTGGCTAACAATCGGATATTAAGAAAGTATGTATGACATGAAAGATCATCATTATTGTTTTAACAGGTGGATAGTAAGATATTATGTAGGACTTCAAAGCTCAGAGTTAGCCTGTTAACATGTGGATAGTAAAATACTATGTAGGACTTCAAAGCTCAGAGTTAGCCTGTTAACATGTGGATAGTAAAATACTATGTAGGACTTCAAAGCTCAGAGTTAGCCTGTTAACATGTGGATAGTAAAATACTATGTAGGACTTCAAAGCTCAGAGTTAGCCTGTTAACATGTGGATAGTAAAATACTATGTAGGACTTCAAAGCTCAGAGTTAGCCTGTTAACATGTGGATAGTAAAATACTATGTAGGACTTCAAAGCTCAGAGTTAGCCTGTTAACATGTGGATAGTAAAATACTATGTAGGACTTCAAAGCTCAGAGTTAGCCTGTTAACATGTGGATAGTAAAATACTATGTAGGACTTCAAAGCTCAGAGTTAGCCTGTTAACATGTGGATAGTAAAATACTATGTAGGACTTCAAAGCTCAGAGTTAGCCTGTTAACATGTGGATAGTAAAATACTATGTAGGACTTCAAAGCTCAGAGTTAGCCTGTTAACATGTGGATAGTAAAATACTATGTAGGACTTCAAAGCTCAGAGTTAGCCTGTTAACATGTGGATAGTAAAATACTATGTAGGACTTCAAAGCTCAGAGTTAGCCTGTTAACATGTGGATAGTAAAATACTATGTAGGACTTCAAAGCTCAGAGTTAGCCTGTTAACATGTGGATAGTAAAATACTATGTAGGACTTCAAAGCTCAGAGTTAGCCTGTTAACATGTGGATAGTAAAATACTATGTAGGACTTCAAAGCTCAGAGTTAGCCTGTTAACATGTGGATAGTAAAATACTATGTAGGACTTCAAAGCTCAGAGTTAGCCTGTTAACATGTGGATAGTAAAATACTATGTAGGACTTCAAAGCTCAGAGTTAGCCTGTTAACATGTGGATAGTAAAATACTATGTAGGACTTCAAAGCTCAGAGTTAGCCTGTTAACATGTGGATAGTAAAATACTATGTAGGACTTCAAAGCTCAGAGTTAGCCTGTTAACATGTGGATAGTAAAATACTATGTAGGACTTCAAAGCTCAGAGTTAGCCTGTTAACATGTGGATAGTAAAATACTATGTAGGACTTCAAAGCTCAGAGTTAGCCTGTTAACATGGGGATAGTAAGATACTCTGTAGGACACCTATGCTCGGTTATGGTTGGCTAACAATCGGATATTAAGAAAGTATGTATGACATGAAAGATCATCATTATTGTTTTAACAGGTGGATAGTAAGATATTATGTAGGACTTCAAAGCTCAGAGTTAGCCTGTTAACATGTGGATAGTAAAATACTATGTAGGACTTCAAAGCTCAGAGTTAGCCTGTTAACATGTGGATAGTAAAATACTATGTAGGACTTCAAAGCTCAGAGTTAGCCTGTTAACATGTGGATAGTAAAATACTATGTAGGACTTCAAAGCTCAGAGTTAGCCTGTTAACATGTGGATAGTAAAATACTATGTAGGACTTCAAAGCTCAGAGTTAGCCTGTTAACATGTGGATAGTAAAATACTATGTAGGACTTCAAAGCTCAGAGTTAGCCTGTTAACATGTGGATAGTAAAATACTATGTAGGACTTCAAAGCTCAGAGTTAGCCTGTTAACATGTGGATAGTAAAATACTATGTAGGACTTCAAAGCTCAGAGTTAGCCTGTTAACATGTGGATAGTAAAATACTATGTAGGACTTCAAAGCTCAGAGTTAGCCTGTTAACATGTGGATAGTAAAATACTATGTAGGACTTCAAAGCTCAGAGTTAGCCTGTTAACATGTGGATAGTAAAATACTATGTAGGACTTCAAAGCTCAGAGTTAGCCTGTTAACATGTGGATAGTAAAATACTATGTAGGACTTCAAAGCTCAGAGTTAGCCTGTTAACATGGGGATAGTAAGATACTCTGTAGGACACCTATGCTCGGTTATGGTTGGCTAACAATCGGATATTAAGAAAGTATGTATGACATGAAAGATCATCATTATTGTTTTAACAGGTGGATAGTAAGATATTATGTAGGACTTCAAAGCTCAGAGTTAGCCTGTTAACATGTGGATAGTAAAATACTATGTAGGACTTCAAAGCTCAGAGTTAGCCTGTTAACATGTGGATAGTAAAATACTATGTAGGACTTCAAAGCTCAGAGTTAGCCTGTTAACATGTGGATAGTAAAATACTATGTAGGACTTCAAAGCTCAGAGTTAGCCTGTTAACATGTGGATAGTAAAATACTATGTAGGACTTCAAAGCTCAGAGTTAGCCTGTTAACATGTGGATAGTAAAATACTATGTAGGACTTCAAAGCTCAGAGTTAGCCTGTTAACATGTGGATAGTAAAATACTATGTAGGACTTCAAAGCTCAGAGTTAGCCTGTTAACATGTGGATAGTAAAATACTATGTAGGACTTCAAAGCTCAGAGTTAGCCTGTTAACATGGGGATAGTAAGATACTCTGTAGGACACCTATGCTCGGTTATGGTTGGCTAACAATCGGATATTAAGAAAGTATGTATGACATGAAAGATCATCATTATTGTTTTAACAGGTGGATAGTAAGATATTATGTAGGACTTCAAAGCTCAGAGTTAGCCTGTTAACATGTGGATAGTAAAATACTATGTAGGACTTCAAAGCTCAGAGTTAGCCTGTTAACATGTGGATAGTAAAATACTATGTAGGACTTCAAAGCTCAGAGTTAGCCTGTTAACATGTGGATAGTAAAATACTATGTAGGACTTCAAAGCTCAGAGTTAGCCTGTTAACATGTGGATAGTAAAATACTATGTAGGACTTCAAAGCTCAGAGTTAGCCTGTTAACATGTGGATAGTAAAATACTATGTAGGACTTCAAAGCTCAGAGTTAGCCTGTTAACATGTGGATAGTAAAATACTATGTAGGACTTCAAAGCTCAGAGTTAGCCTGTTAACATGTGGATAGTAAAATACTATGTAGGACTTCAAAGCTCAGAGTTAGCCTGTTAACATGTGGATAGTAAAATACTATGTAGGACTTCAAAGCTCAGAGTTAGCCTGTTAACATGTGGATAGTAAAATACTATGTAGGACTTCAAAGCTCAGAGTTAGCCTGTTAACATGTGGATAGTAAAATACTATGTAGGACTTCAAAGCTCAGAGTTAGCCTGTTAACATGTGGATAGTAAAATACTATGTAGGACTTCAAAGCTCAGAGTTAGCCTGTTAACATGTGGATAGTAAAATACTATGTAGGACTTCAAAGCTCAGAGTTAGCCTGTTAACATGTGGATAGTAAAATACTATGTAGGACTTCAAAGCTCAGAGTTAGCCTGTTAACATGTGGATAGTAAAATACTATGTAGGACTTCAAAGCTCAGAGTTAGCCTGTTAACATGTGGATAGTAAAATACTATGTAGGACTTCAAAGCTCAGAGTTAGCCTGTTAACATGTGGATAGTAAAATACTATGTAGGACTTCAAAGCTCAGAGTTAGCCTGTTAACATGTGGATAGTAAAATACTATGTAGGACTTCAAAGCTCAGAGTTAGCCTGTTAACATGTGGATAGTAAAATACTATGTAGGACTTCAAAGCTCAGAGTTAGCCTGTTAACATGTGGATAGTAAAATACTATGTAGGACTTCAAAGCTCAGAGTTAGCCTGTTAACATGGGGATAGTAAGATACTCTGTAGGACACCTATGCTCGGTTATGGTTGGCTAACAATCGGATATTAAGAAAGTATGTATGACATGAAAGATCATCATTATTGTTTTAACAGGTGGATAGTAAGATATTATGTAGGACTTCAAAGCTCAGAGTTAGCCTGTTAACATGTGGATAGTAAAATACTATGTAGGACTTCAAAGCTCAGAGTTAGCCTGTTAACATGTGGATAGTAAAATACTATGTAGGACTTCAAAGCTCAGAGTTAGCCTGTTAACATGTGGATAGTAAAATACTATGTAGGACTTCAAAGCTCAGAGTTAGCCTGTTAACATGTGGATAGTAAAATACTATGTAGGACTTCAAAGCTCAGAGTTAGCCTGTTAACATGTGGATAGTAAAATACTATGTAGGACTTCAAAGCTCAGAGTTAGCCTGTTAACATGTGGATAGTAAAATACTATGTAGGACTTCAAAGCTCAGAGTTAGCCTGTTAACATGTGGATAGTAAAATACTATGTAGGACTTCAAAGCTCAGAGTTAGCCTGTTAACATGTGGATAGTAAAATACTATGTAGGACTTCAAAGCTCAGAGTTAGCCTGTTAACATGTGGATAGTAAAATACTATGTAGGACTTCAAAGCTCAGAGTTAGCCTGTTAACATGTGGATAGTAAAATACTATGTAGGACTTCAAAGCTCAGAGTTAGCCTGTTAACATGGGGATAGTAAGATACTCTGTAGGACACCTATGCTCGGTTATGGTTGGCTAACAATCGGATATTAAGAAAGTATGTATGACATGAAAGATCATCATTATTGTTTTAACAGGTGGATAGTAAGATATTATGTAGGACTTCAAAGCTCAGAGTTAGCCTGTTAACATGTGGATAGTAAAATACTATGTAGGACTTCAAAGCTCAGAGTTAGCCTGTTAACATGTGGATAGTAAAATACTATGTAGGACTTCAAAGCTCAGAGTTAGCCTGTTAACATGTGGATAGTAAAATACTATGTAGGACTTCAAAGCTCAGAGTTAGCCTGTTAACATGTGGATAGTAAAATACTATGTAGGACTTCAAAGCTCAGAGTTAGCCTGTTAACATGTGGATAGTAAAATACTATGTAGGACTTCAAAGCTCAGAGTTAGCCTGTTAACATGTGGATAGTAAAATACTATGTAGGACTTCAAAGCTCAGAGTTAGCCTGTTAACATGTGGATAGTAAAATACTATGTAGGACTTCAAAGCTCAGAGTTAGCCTGTTAACATGTGGATAGTAAAATACTATGTAGGACTTCAAAGCTCAGAGTTAGCCTGTTAACATGGGGATAGTAAGATACTCTGTAGGACACCTATGCTCGGTTATGGTTGGCTAACAATCGGATATTAAGAAAGTATGTATGACATGAAAGATCATCATTATTGTTTTAACAGGTGGATAGTAAGATATTATGTAGGACTTCAAAGCTCAGAGTTAGCCTGTTAACATGTGGATAGTAAAATACTATGTAGGACTTCAAAGCTCAGAGTTAGCCTGTTAACATGTGGATAGTAAAATACTATGTAGGACTTCAAAGCTCAGAGTTAGCCTGTTAACATGTGGATAGTAAAATACTATGTAGGACTTCAAAGCTCAGAGTTAGCCTGTTAACATGTGGATAGTAAAATACTATGTAGGACTTCAAAGCTCAGAGTTAGCCTGTTAACATGTGGATAGTAAAATACTATGTAGGACTTCAAAGCTCAGAGTTAGCCTGTTAACATGTGGATAGTAAAATACTATGTAGGACTTCAAAGCTCAGAGTTAGCCTGTTAACATGTGGATAGTAAAATACTATGTAGGACTTCAAAGCTCAGAGTTAGCCTGTTAACATGTGGATAGTAAAATACTATGTAGGACTTCAAAGCTCAGAGTTAGCCTGTTAACATGTGGATAGTAAAATACTATGTAGGACTTCAAAGCTCAGAGTTAGCCTGTTAACATGTGGATAGTAAAATACTATGTAGGACTTCAAAGCTCAGAGTTAGCCTGTTAACATGTGGATAGTAAAATACTATGTAGGACTTCAAAGCTCAGAGTTAGCCTGTTAACATGTGGATAGTAAAATACTATGTAGGACTTCAAAGCTCAGAGTTAGCCTGTTAACATGTGGATAGTAAAATACTATGTAGGACTTCAAAGCTCAGAGTTAGCCTGTTAACATGTGGATAGTAAAATACTATGTAGGACTTCAAAGCTCAGAGTTAGCCTGTTAACATGGGGATAGTAAGATACTCTGTAGGACACCTATGCTCGGTTATGGTTGGCTAACAATCGGATATTAAGAAAGTATGTATGACATGAAAGATCATCATTATTGTCTTAACAGGTGGATAGTAAGATATTATGTAGGACAGCACAGCTCTGCGCCAGGCTGATGACAGGTGGATAGTAAGATATTATGTAGGACAGCACAGCTCTGCGCCAGGCTGATGACATGGGGATAGTAAGATATTATGTAGGACAGCACAGCTCTGCGCCAGGCTGATGACATGGGGATAGTAAGATATTATGTAGGACAGCACAGCTCTGCGCCAGGCTGATGACATGGGGATAGTAAGATATTATGTAGGACAGCACAGCTCTGCGCCAGGCTGATGACAGGTGGATAGTAAGATATTATGTAGGACAGCACAGCTCTGCGCCAGGCTGATGACAGGTGGATAGTAAGATATTATGTAGGACAGCACAGCTCTGCGCTAGGCTGATGACATGGGGATAGTAAGATATTATGTAGGACAGCACAGCTCTGCGCCAGGCTGATGACATGGGGATAGTAAGATATTATGTAGGACAGCACAGCTCTGCGCCAGGCTGATGACATGGGGATAGTAAGATATTATGTAGGACAGCACAGCTCTGCGCCAGGCTGATGACATGGGGATAGTAAGATATTATGTAGGACAGCACAGCTCTGCGCCAGGCTGATGACATGGGGATAGTAAGATATTGTGTAGGGCATTACAACTTACTGTCGGTCTGTTAACATGGGGATAGTAAGATATTGTGTAGGACATTAAAACTTACTGTCGGTCTATAAACATGGATAGTAAGATATTAATTTTAACAGTAATCCTCGGTTGTCTGCCTGCTAATATGTGGATAGTAAGAGATTATTTTTGACAGTAAAGATCGGTGTCTGCCTGTTAAAATGTGGATGGCAATATATTAAGTTTTTAAAAAAAAAGTGGTGTTGGTCTGTTTCTGTTGACATGTGGATGGTAAGATATTCTGTAGGACATTCAAGCTCAGTGTTGATTTGCTAACAGGGTGGCAGTAAGAAACGATGTAGGACATCAATGTTCTGAGACAGTTTTTAACATCTGGACAGTAGATACTGTGTAGGTCATTAAATCGATAGTTGCTTTGTTAATATGTGAATTGTAAGATTCTGTGTAGGAAATTAAAGCTTTATGTCGGTCTGATAACATGGGGATAATTCGATACACTGTATGACAATACAGCTTGGTGTTCAGATGTAAATATTCTGATAGTAAGATATATAAACGACAAGTGTCAGCCTATGTACATGTAGATTCTATGTACGACATTGAAGCTTGATGTTGGCATGTAGATGGTAAGATACTATATATAGGACATCAAAACTTGATGTTCGCATGTGATTAGTAAGATACTCTGTAGGATATTACAGCTTGATGTAGGTATACATTCGTTGACATTTGGATAGTAGCTAGGAAAGTAATGCATAAAGTCAGTTTATTAACAAGTGGATAGTAAGATAACTAGCTAGGAAAGTAATGCATAAAGTCAGTTTATTAACATGTGGATAGTAAGATAACTAGCTAGGAAAGTAATGCATAAAGTCAGTTTATTAACATGTGGATAGTTAGATAACTAGATAGGAAAGTAACGCATAAAGTCAGTTTATTAACATGTGGATAGTAAGATAACTAGCTCGGAAAGTAATGCATAAAGTCAGTTTATTAACATGTGGATAGTAAGATACTTCTTCTACTTCTGCATTCGTTCTCAATCTATGGCTACTATGCCCTGAACAGAGTTTTGAAAGTCGAATTATGTAATTCGGAGAACGGAATGCGTTGTGTCGCTAGTTTACAGTTTGACTGCGATATTTGCACCTTTCGGTCCGACACATCCATCTTCAGCAGAGTAAGATGCTATTTAGGATATTACTCTGTGTCAGTATATTAACATGGGGATAGTAAGATGTTATTTAGGACATTACTCTCTGTCACTATGTTAACATGTGAACGATAAGATGCTATTTCAGACTTTAATGTACAGTTTCTGTCTGTACATTTGATCAATTGCAGAGTGATTTGAGTGCTTGCTTCTGATGGTAAAACTGCGAGAGTTCGTTACCTAGTCCACCTCATGCTCCAGTCTCTATCTTTTAGCCTGCACAGTATAAAACATAGATAGGAATGGTTCAAATATCGCTCTGGAACACAATCAAGAACATAACTTACGTTGTGACAAAAATGCCTTCCTCAGGTACAGCAGTCAATACACATAAAAATATAAAACCCATCATGGAAGTAGAGATTAATGTATTCAAAAGAGAGATAAACACATCAAGAAGAAATATAAGCACATAGAAGAGATACTAAGCTCATCATCTGTGTTGGCCGGTAATCTGAAGTACCTTTTTCACTTCCACACTTCATGGCTGTTGGTCAATGCAGATCCTGAGTTCACTATATTTTGTCATGTGTTCTTATCTGCGTTTCTGTGATCATTTCTTCTTCCACAAAGTGCACTACCGCCTTCCATCCGTTCCAGCACAGAGTTGTGGTTCCAATAAAACAAAGGGTCCATCGTGGAGATCCTATCTCACCGAACCTTTTCTCTGCGAGCTTTGAATCGGTTATCAGGTGTTGCGACTGGGATGACTTTGGAATCAACGTTGCTGGCAGACGTGTCCATCATCATCACCTGTACGTAGGTGGTGTTCCCCATGGTCATTTCCTTTCTCGTGAGTTCTAAACTGTTGTCACTGTGTTCCAATGGTCATCAGTTCTCTGAAGTCAGTGACCAGCCCAGTGATGTTTTCCTTGTCTGCATGAGTAACTGCATCCTTCACCAATAACATTTGATGTAGGTCAGTGTTGTGAAAACCTATTAGACGTTGGTTGTGGAGCGTGAAGCTGATCATGGATCTCTCGGGGGAGGCTTGGGGAATTCTGAGTTTGGATTCCATTCTTTTTGTCCTTGACCAAGTTTCTGCGGCATAACGCATTGTATGGAGAACTGTGGAGTTGAAAAGGGAGGCGTGCAGACTCTGGTCGTATGTAGGGTCTAGTTCCCTCCTGGTCGTGGGTAGGGTCTAGTTCCCTCCTGGTCGTGGGTAGGGTCTAGGTCCCTCCTGGTCGTGGGTAGGGTCTAGGTCCCTCCTGGTCGTGGGTAGGGTCTAGTTCCCTTCTTGTCGTGGGTAGGGTCTAGTTCCCTCCTGGTCGTGGGTAGATTCTAGTTCCCTCCTGGTCGTGGGTAGGGTCTAGGTCTCTCTTGGTCATGGGTAGGGTTTAGTTCCCTCCTGGTCGTGGGTAGGGTCTAGGTCCCTCTTGGTCATGGGTAGGGTCTAGTTCCCTCCTGGGCGTGGGGAGGGACTAGTTCCTTTCTGGTCGTGGGTAGGGTCTAGTTCCCTCTTGGTCATGGGTATGGTCTAGTTCCCTCCTGGGCGTGGGGAGGGACTAGTTCCTTTCTGGTCGTGGGTAGGGTCTAGTTCCCTCCTGGTCGTGGGTAGATTCTAGTTCCCTCCTGGTCGTGGGTAGGGTCTAGTTCCCTCCTGGTCGTGGGTAGGGTCTAGTTCCCTCCTGGTCGTGGGTAGGGTCTAGGTCCCTCCTGGTCGTGGGTAGGGTCTAGTTCCTTCCTGGGCGTGGGGAGGGACTAGTTCCTTTCTGGTCGTGGGTAGGTTCTAGTTCCCTCTTGGTCATGGGTAGGGTCTAGTTCCCTCCTGGGCGTGGGGAGGGACTAGTTCCTTTCTGGTCATGGGTAGGGTCTAGTTCCCTCCTGGTCGTGGGTAGATTCTAGTTCCCTCCTGGTCGTGGGTAGGGTCTAGTTCCCTCCTGGTTGTGGGTAGGGTCTAGTTCCCTCCTGGTCGTGGGTAGGGTCTAGGTCCCTCCTGGTCGTGGGTAGGGACTAGTTCCCTCCTGGTCGTAGGTAGGGTCTAGGTCCCTCCTGGTCATGGGGAGGGACTAGTTCCTTTCTGGTCGTGGGTAGGGTCTAGTTCCCTCCTGGTCGTGGGTGGATTCTAGTTCCCTCCTGGTCGTGGGTAGGGTCTAGTTCCCTCCTGGTCGTGGGTAGGGACTAGTTCCCTCCTGGTCGTGGGTAGGGTCTAGTTCCCTCGTGGTCGTGGGTAGGGTCTAGTTCCCTCCTGGTCGTGGGTATGGTCTAGTTCCCTTCTCGTTGCAGGTAAGTAGTTCCCTCCTGGTTGCAGGTAAGGTCTATTTCCCTCCTGGTCGTAGGTAGGGTCTAGTTCCCTCTTGGTCGTGGGTACGGTCTAGTTCCCTCCTGGTCGTGGGTAAGGTCTAGTTCCCTCCTGGTCGTGGGTATGGTCAAGTTCTCTCCTGGTCGTGGGTAGGGTCTAGTTCCCTCCTGGTGATGGTTATGGTCTAGTTCCCTCCTTATGGATGAGAAAGCCGGCCAGCCCGACCGACAACGTCTTGTTAATTATTACTTTGTTGTTCGCATGTTCACAATCCGTCCCAGACAGATATACTCCTCCACGTCCTTCAGATTTACGCTATCCAGGATGCCCGGGTCATTAGCAGCAAAATGGTTACGCATGACTTTTGTCCTGGTGGTGTTCATCTCGAGGCCCGTTTTTCTCCCTACTTTATGAAGCATAGCTACCATCTGGTTGACGTCTTTGACTGTGTCTGTGATGAGCATTATGTCATCTGCGAAGCGGAGGTGGTTAAGTCGGCATAGTTGTTGATGCCAAAGGGAGTCCAGTCGTATTGACTGATGATGGATTTAAGGCACGCGGAAAAGACTACTGGTGAGATAGTGTTCCTTTGACGAATACCTTTCTGGACGGATATTATTACTGACTCAGGGAAGAAGATAAAGGTTTTCGTACAGCCTTGAGTAGTAGTTAGTAAGGATTCTGACATAGACAGAATCAATGCTTTGGTCTAGCAACGAATGCCAGACAAAAGTAGCTGTGCGGAGTCAAATGCTTTCTTTTAGTGAATAAAGTTGAAGATTGAGGGGGTTTGGTAACCTCTGGCTTTTTCAATTAGGCGGCAGCAGGTAAACTTAACTTTACATTATTATACTGGTTTAAAAGACCAGTTTTAAAAGGTTCCGGTTTCTCTTACAATGGACATCGTTGTTTGTAAGGCTGTTTCATCTTCATACAGCTTTTGTCTCATATCTGTCTCACGAGGCCAGCATTGTTCTCTCTTTTCCTGCGTGAGCATGCAGCTTTGTAGGATGTGTTCCATGGTCATGGTATGCTCCCCACATGGGCACCTGTCATCTGTCCCAATCCTCATTTTGTTGTAAAGATGGCCTTTGAGTCTGTTATGCCCAGTTCTCAGTCTGAAGATGATGACTTGCTCTTCTCTAGTTAAGTTATAGTAGCTATCTTCTTTTCGGAAGTCGGGGTGTTGATCAGCCCATTTTACCCTGAAGTTGGCTTTAATTATGGTCTTGCCCTCATTATATGTGATACTCAGGTCTGTTTGTGGGGATGCTCCTCCACTCTTTGCTAGTTTGTCTACAGTTTCATTGCCTTCAATATTGCAGTGGGATGGGATCCACTGTATGACCAACCTTGGGTGTTCTTCTGAGAGCTGTGTCAGGGAGAACATACATTGCTCTAGATCTTCATCTTTGTTTTGTTTTAGCGCTGCTATTACTGACGCGGCATCAGTCAGGAATACTATGTTTTCTTGTTGGATATCTTTATCTTGGATTACACGTTCAGTTACGGCCTTCAGTACCTCTGCTTCTGCACGGAAATTACTGGAATATGTTCCCTTAGTTAAAACTCGAGTTTTTTCTTTTCCAGAGTTTGTATACAACCAATTTCATTTACATTTCCTTGCTCTAAAAAAATAAAATAAAAAAATAAATAAAAATAAACGCATCCATCCAATCCAATCTTAAATACATTAATCCTTGTCCTTCTTTGCGTTCGATTTCGTATGCTCCGTTAAGGCCACCAGATGGACCACCTCCATAAAGTGACACGTCAGTCGCAGATCCTCAACGGTTCCCCACAGTTTTCTCAAGGAAAGTTAACATACTATTGTTCACCAGCCTTTCCATTGTCTTCCCCAGACAACTAAGGAGGCTGATTGGGCGGTAGCTTGTTTTGTTTTCCTTTGGTTTTCCCTTCTTGAGGATTGGGATTATTTCTGCCGCCTTCCATTCTTTTGGGAACAATCCATGAGTCCACGATTGGTTTATCAGGTCCAGGAATCGCTGTCTGCCTATTGGTCCCAAGTGTGTTATCATTTCATTTGTTATCGCGTCGGATCCAGGTGCCTTTTTCATCTCGTTTTGTCTGTCTATGTTTGTATTTGCTTGTGTCTGTCTCTGTGTGTCTATTTGCTGTGTGTGCGTCTGTCTCTATTTGTCTTCGTTTTTGTCTGTCTGTCTCTATATATGTTTAATATTATATATTTGTCTCTGTGAGTGTGTGTCTGTCTTTGTGTCTGTCTTTGTGTGTTTGTGTCTTTCTTTGTGAGTTTCTGTCTGTCTTTGTGTGTTTCTGTCTGCCTCTGTGTCTGCCTGTATGCCTCTGTGTATTTCTGTCTGCCTTTGTGTGGGCCTGTATTTGTGTGTGTCTGTATCTGTATGCGTGTCTGTTTATTTCTGTCCGTCTCTGTGTATGTGTCTGTCAGTGTGTGTGTGTTTGCCGGTCTATGTGTGTGTGTGTCTGTCTCTTTGTATGTGTCTGTCAGTCTGTCATTCTCTGTGTGTCTCTGCCTGTCGCTGTTTTGTTTTGTCTATATCTGTTTGTGAATGTTTTTGTCTGTCTCTCTGCGTGTGTTTGTCACTGAATGTATTTATTTCTCTTTGCGTGTGTCTGTCACTCTATGTGTAAATGTCTTTTTTCGTGTTTTTGTCCCTCTATGTGTCTATGTCTCTTTGCGTGTGTTTGTCACTCTATGTGTATGTCTCTCTGCGTGTGTCTGTCACTCTATGTGTATATCTCTGTGTATGTGTATGTCACTCTATGTGTGTATGTCTCTGTGTATGTGCCTGTCACTCTGTCGGTGTATGTGTATTTCACTCTGCGTGTGTTTGTCACTCTATGTGAGTATATCTGTCTCTGTGAGTATGTCCGTCTCTATGTATGTGTCTGTCTCTGTATATTTCTGTGTGTCCATCTCTGCATATATGAATGTGTCTGTATGTCGACGTGTCGCCTATGTGTATGTTTGTATGTATCTGTTTGTGTGTGTGTATGTATGTGTGTGCCTGTTTTTGTTTGTGTGCGTCTGTTTCTCTCTCTCTGTGTATGTGCTGTCTCTCTGTGTTTATGTATGTCTATCTGTGTGTGTGTGTATATGTGCGTGTCTGTCTGTGTATGTCTGTCTGTGTGTGTCTGACCGTGACTGTCTGTGTGTCGCTGTGTGCGTATGCATGTCTGTGTGTCTGTCTGTGAGAGTGTACATGTCTGTGTGGATATGCCAGTGTGTACGTCTATGTGTATTTCTCTCTCTGTCTGTGTCTGTCTTTGAGTGCCTGTCTCTCAGTGTAACTTTCTGTTTGTGTTTGTCTATGTGTGTCAGTCTCTCTGTCTTTGTCTGTGTGTTTGTCTGATTGTCTGTCTATCTGTGTAAGTTTGTGCCTTAACTGTGTAAGTATGTGTTTCTCTCTGTGTCTATCTGTTTATGTGTCTTTGTGTGTGTATGTGTCTGTCTGTCTATATGTGTGTCTGTCGGTTTTTGTGTATATAAGTATGTGTGTCTGTGTGTGTATGGTAATGTCTATCTTGACTGCGTGTTTTGTCTGTGTGCCTTTGTGTGCGTCTTATCTGTCTGTATCTTGTATGTGTGTCCTGTATGTGTGTCTTGTATTTGTGTTTTGTCTTGTCTGTGTCTGTCTGGTTCAGTGTTTGTGTGTGTCTGCCTATAGTGTATATCTGTTTGTGTGTGTGTTTATGTGTGTCTTGTTTGTATGTCCTTTAGTGTGTGGTCTAGTATGTTTGTCTTGTCTGTGTGTCTTTTATGTGTCTTATATGTATGCATCTTATGTGTGTATTGCATGTGTGTCTTGTCTGTATGTCGTGTATGTGTGACGTGTCTGTGTGTCCTGTCTGTGTGGCTCTACTGTGTGTCTTCTATGTGTCTTGTTTGTGTGTACATACGTGTGTCTTTCCCTGCTTATCTGTATGTTTATTGTCTGTCTGTGTTTATATGGCTGTCTATTTGTTTGGCTGTGTCTATATGTCTATCTATATGTGTCCGCTGTCTATATCTGTCTGTATTTCTGTGTCAATATCTGTCTGACACATTGAGTTAACGCTCTAACAAATGTGGTAAGGATACGTCTTTGAAACGCCTTGAAATCATTTAGTTGTGCAGTACTGTAAAATCTTATGTATGAGCCAAACCGTTTTAAAAATGGGTAATATAATCCAACAAAAACGGCTCTGTGCTAAAGCCAAGCTCCAATTGGATTAATAGAACATACACATTTAAGGTCATAGACAATTGAAGACTGCAAAAAATCAATGCTTTACATTAAATCGTTTTCGAGAAGATTGATGGAGAGTATGGGATGGAATTTTGTGACGGACTATAACAGTGTGTATACATACACATTTATTTGTACTAGATCCTTGAGTTGAATTTGCCGGTCTGTTGAATAATTTTCACGTGTCGAGGCAAGCGGTCAAATACTGTTCATAGGCTCACTGCTAATGTGAGTTTGTGTCTTGAAGTAAACAAGTTTTTTTTGGGGTGAGCAAATCTGCCACCACTACATTGTGTTTACTTGATATATAGAAAACACATACCTACTTCTAGCAACTCACCAGGGTTTGAGTCCTTGCCTCTTATGGCAGTAAGCTCGAGACTTGTTTGTTTCACAGAGAGCTCTGTGCGTGGTAGCAATACGGCCAAGACTTGATTGTTTCACAGAGAGCTCTGTGCGTGGTAGCAATACGGCCAAGACTTGATTGTTTCACAGAGAGCTCTGTGCGTGGTAGCAATACGGCCAAGACTTGATTGTTTCACAGAGAGCTCTGTGCGTGGTAGCAATACGGTCAAGACGATTGTTTCACAGAGAGCTCTGTGCGTGGTAGCAATACGGCCAAGACTTGATTGTTTCACAGAGAGCTCTGTGCGTGGTAGCAATACGGCCAAGACTTGATTGTTTCACAGAGAGCTCTGTGCGTGGTAGCAATACGGCCAAGATTTGATTGTTTCACAGAGAGCTCTGTGCGTGGTAGCAATACGGTCAAGACGATTGTTTCACAGAGAGCTCTGTGCGTGGTAGCAATACGGCCAAGACTTGATTGTTTCACAGAGAGCTCTGTGCGTGGTAGCAATACGGCCAATACTTGATTGTTTCACAGAGAGCTCTGTGCGTGGTAGCAATACGGCCAAGACTTGATTGTTTCACAGAGAGCTCTGTGCGTGGTAGCAATACGGCCAAGACTTGATTGTTTCACAGAGAGCTCTGTGCGTGGTAGCAATACGGCCAAGACTTGATTGTTTCACAGAAAGCACTGTTCATGGTAACAGTAAGGCAGAGACGACTGTTTCACCTCGAGATCTGCGTGTGTTAGACGAATTATGTGATTTAATTGTTTAAGGGTTGTTTAATGTGGACAAATTGTGATTTTTGCAGTAAAAGTGGGACACATCTTGCAATATTTTGTCTTATTAGTACGGGTCAACTAAAACGGCAATAGCACGAGAACATATCATAATGTAGGCCACACATCAAGCTAGAACAATCAAACTTGTCCACATCAATCAAGCTAGAACTATCAAACTTGTCCACATCAATCAAGCTAGAACTATCAAACTTGTCCACATCAATCAAGCTAGAACTATCAAACTTGTCCACATCAATCAAGCTATAACCTTCAAACCTTCGTAGTAGCTCACATTAAAAAAAGTCACTTTCTTGGGACACCATAAATTCCGACGGCTCCCAGGAGATGCACGACTAAGAATGGCCGTACAGATAAGGGCATTTCATTACAAACGAAAATCTGTAACAATGAACAATGAGACGGCGAGCTCTGACCGGCTGATGACCTCACGGTTTGGTCACTGGGAAAGTGTATAGCAGATTGGGCGTGTCAATGGGCAGCTGTAATACGTTTGCTAGCGTGTACCACAACCATTTTACCCACCTCTTACGACAATGCTTTGATGGTCATAGTGATCATTTTCTATCATCCCCTGGGTACCGTGGTACAAGGTTCGTCCTTCAAATATTGGAAGATGCTGGACATCGTAGACCTGATGTTATCCAAGTATTTCTAGACGTTGACCACATTCTCACCTTCCATGTAATCAACATGGTTATACAGTGGATCCATGGACACTAACTTAACGTAACTTAACTTAACGTCTTTATACTGGTTTAGAAGACTCTGCAGAGTCTGTATACAACCAGTTCCATTTACAACACCTTCCTCTAGAAGCTGTACGCATCCAATCTGTTCTTAAATGCATTGACCGCCCCAGCCTCCACCACCTCACTTGGCAATGCATTCCAAGCATTCACTACTCTCTGGCTAAAGAAATACTTCCTAATATCTAATCTGGACCTCTCCTTAGTCAACTTGTAGCTGTGCCCTCTTGTCCTTGTTGGTGGTTGTACTTTAAAAAACTTGTTATAGTCCACTTTATCCATTCCTCTGATCATCTTATACACTTGTATTAAGTCACCACGAATTCTTCTCTCTTCTAGACACTGAAGGCCAGTTCTTTTTAATCTTTCTTCATAACTGTAATTCTGGAATCCCACTATCAGCTTTGTCGCTCTTTTTTGTATTCTCTCCAGCATGTCTATATCCCCTCTCTGATAAGGACTCCACACCTGTACACAGTACTCCAATCTAGGTCTAACTAATGCTTTATACAGTTTGACTATCACTTCCTTGCTCCTATGTTTGATATTTCTTTTTATCATCCCTAACATTGCATTTGCCTTTTTTACTGCTACCTGAACTTGCTCCCTCACCTTACATGTATGATCTATTATAACCCCTAAGTCCCTTTCTTTATCTATCTTTCTAATATTGTTCTCTCCCATTCTGTAATTATGTTCCATATTGGATCTACCCATGTGGATGACTGTATATTTATCTACATTAAACTCCATTTGCCAGATTACAGACCATTCTCGAATTTTATCTAAATCCGACCTCAATATATCTACTTCTGCTTTAGATGAGACACTACTGCATAGTTTCGTGTCATCAGCAAATTTTGCAATAATGGATCCCATACCTATGTCCAAATCATTTATATATATCAAGAATAAAATTGGTCCCAAAACCGAGCCCTGTGGCACTCCACTTTTCACTTCACACCACTCAGAGTACTCCTTATTTATACCCACCCTTTGCCTTCTTCCCGTTAACCAATTTTCAATCCATTTGGCAACTTCCCCACATATTCCATGTGATTTTAATTTTCGAAATAATCTTTGATGAGGTACTCTATCAAAGGCCTTTGCAAAATCCAGATAAATAACATCCACTGGCTCCCCTTTATCTAACATTTTGGTAACCTCCTCCATGAATTATAATAGATTTGTTAAGCATGATCTCCCTCTGGTAAACCCATGCTGACTATTTCTAATTAGATTAAATTTGTCTAAATGCATTACAATGTTTTCTTTGATTATTGACTCTAACAATTTACAGACTATGCTCGTTAAGCTCACAGGTCTATAGTTTGCTGGATCTGCCTTTTTGCCCTTTTTGAATAAGGGGATCACTCCCGCATCTTTCCAATCCCGTGGAACAATCCCTTGTGCAAGTGATTGAGAACATAATATAGCCAATGGTTTTGCTAATTGGTCTCTAATTTCAAACAGCAATTTTGGATGAATACCTACTTGACCTGGACATTTATCCACTTTCAACACCTCCAATTTTTAAAAAACCATTTCCTCTGTAATACAGATTGATCCTAATCCCGCTGTATCCATGTCTCTTTGAAAAATATCTACAGGCTCTGGGATCTTGGAGCAGTCCTCTTTTGTGTACACTGTGCCAAAGTAGTGATTGAGTAGATTTGCTGCCTCCCTATTTTCATTTATTTTTTTTCCTGTGCTGTCTATGAGAGGGCCTACTTTGTCCTTTGATCTTTGTTTATTTCTAACATAAGAGAAGAAGCTTTTACTATCAGTCTTGATCCTCTGAGCAAGTTTCTTTTCGAAGTCTATTTTTGCTGTTTTATTTGCTTTCTGAGATATGTTCTGCTTGTCCAAATATTTTAAATATGTTTCTTTTGATTTACCTGCCTCTATATATTTTTTCCATGCTTTATTTTTAGCTCTTCTACATTTAACTACAATTTTAGTGATCCACTTTTTACGCTTGGGGTTTACTTCCCTATATGGAATACATTCCTCTTTTAGCGTTTCGAGAACTGCTTTAAAACTCACCCACTCCTGTTCAACATCTGTTCCTCTGACAATATCTTCCCAGATTATGTGGTTCGCTGCCTCTTTCATCCTCTTAACATCTGTCTTAGAGTAGTCATATGTTCGCGTGTTTATGTTCACACACATGGCACACATGGCAATGACAAGGCAGACAGACTAGCAAAGAAGGGATCAAGACAAGAACAGCAACACACAGCAACAGCTCTATAAACAGTCAAACAGATCATAAGAGCAGATAACAAAGAAATGTGACTGAACAGATGGACCATGGGAAACACTGGGAGAGGAGGAACGTCTACAGACACATGACATGTCACAATCTAAATGACTGTATTAATCAACTCACACGGAAGGACCAGAACTGAGAGCCAAACACATCCCACGTGACAAGCATTCGAGCATAATCCAACCACAACTCACATCAGAGTGATGGCTGTGTACACCCAAACAAAACCGTTGAGTATCATCTCTTTGAGTGTTCGGCGCTAAACGATGTTGAGGAAAATACTTCTCCCTCCAAGGCCAGATAAATGGAACACTTTGTATGGTACTAAACAACTAACTAACAATCACGTGCAGATACCTTTACATGACATTTGGTCGAAGGGCGAGAGCCCCGATGCTTCTGATCGGTAACAACGTTTTGTCAAGCAATACATACTGATCAGACATGTTAGTTAGCATCAGGTCAAATAACAGCAACAGAACAACAAATGATTAGAAACAGGCTTACTTTCAAATAGTCCAGCCCATGCTTGACATTGGATCCACTATTATCGGATTGCATGTATACATTTTGATTCACATTATTCTTATATGTCTAGCGATATTGTGCACTTAAAATCTGAGTCACTTTGTCGCGTTGTACATTCAACAACAAAAACAACTATGATTCTCTGTATAAGCAACATCTGACCTCTAACCCACTGTATGATCAGTGTACTACAGTAAACATCCCGAGTGGTCCGTCGGAGTCTTTGGGAATGACAAAGACAAGAATAGCACCACTACCCCACAGAGAGCCTGTGGTAAGAGGCGACTAACTGTATGCAATGGCATAACACCGGCCACGGTAAGGTGGTTTGTTAAGAGCAGCATAGATGGATCTTAACAGGCTGAGGGTTAACTTTGATCAAGTGTTTGAGTCTATTAAGATGAACTCGCCCATTGGTTAAACACCCTCCGCGGCACTTATCCCAACACAGCGGAGTAATAAGCTGCTCGAGCCTAGCCCGCTAAGCAAGAAATCCTCCCTACATCCAGCTCACGCCAGAGCTGAGACCTGTACAGGGACATCTACCCCTGTAGAAGTGCAGGTCAACTAAGATTAACACTGTAGTAAGTGCAGGTCAACTAACATTAAGACTGTAGTAAGTACAGGTAAACTAAGATTTAGTTTGCAGTAAGCACATGTCGTCTAAGATTAAGTACAGGTAAACTAAGATTAAGACTGTAGTAAGCACAGGTAAACTAAGATTAATACTGTAATAAGTACAGGTCGACTAAGATTAAGATTGTAGTAAGCACAAGTAAACTAAGATTAAGACTGTAGCAAGTACAGCTCGACTAAGATTAAGACTGTAGTAAGCACAGGTCAACTAAGATTAAGACTGTAGTAAGTACAGGTCGACTAAGATTAAGACTGTAGTAAGTACAGGTCGACTAAGATTAAGACTGTAGTAAGCACAGGTCAACTAAGATTAAGACTGTAGTAAGTACAGGTCGACTAAGATTAAGACTGTAGTAAGCACAGGTCAACTAAGATTAATTACAGGTCGACTAAGATTAAGACTGTAGTAAGCACAGGTCAACTAAGATTAATTACAGGTCGACTAAGATTAAGACTGTGATAAGTACAGCTCGACTAAGATTAAGATTGTAGTAAGCACTAGTAAACTAAGATTAAGACTGTAGTAAGTATAGGTCGACTAAGATTAAGTACAGGTCGACAAAGATTAAGACTGTAGTAAGCACAGGTCAACTAAGATTAAGACTGTAGTAAGCACAGGTCAACTAAGATTAAGACTGTAGTAAGCACAGGTCAACTAAGATTAAGACTGTAGTAAGCACAGGTCGACTAAGATTAAGTACATGTCGACTAAGATTAAGACTGTAGTAAGCACAGGTCGACTAACATTAAGACTGTAGTAAGCACAGGTCAACTAAGATTAAGTACATGTCGACTAAGATTAAGACTGTAGTAAGCACAGGTCAACTAAGACTAAGAATGTAGTAAGCACAGGTCAACTACGATTAAGACTGTAGTAAGCACAGGTCAACTAAGATTAAGACTGTAGTAAGCACAGGTCGACTAAGATTAAGACTGTAGTAAGCACAGGTCAACTAAGATTAAGACTGTAGTAAGCACAGTTCAACTAAGATTAAGACTGTAGTAAGCACAGGTCGACTAAGATTAAGTACAGGTCAACTAAGATTAAGACTGTACTAAACACAGGTCAACTAAGATTAAGACTGTAGTAAGCACAGTTCAACTAAGATTAAGACTGTAGTAAGCACATGTCGACTAAGATTAAGTACAGGTCGACTAAGATTAAGACTGTACTAAACACAGGTCAACTAAGATTAAGACTGTAGTAAGTACAGGTCAACTAAGATTAAGACTGTAGTAAGCACAGGTCAACTAAGATTAAGACTGTAGTAAGCACAGGTCGACTAAGATTAAGTACAGGTCGACTAAGATTAAGACTGTACTAAACACAGGTCAACTAAGATTAAGACTGTAGTAAGCACAGGTAAACTAAGATTAAGACTGTAGTAAGCACAGGTCAACTAAGATTAAGACTGTAGTAAGCACAGGTCAACTAAGATTAAGACTGTAGTAAGCACAGGTCAACTAAGATTAAGACTGTAGTAAGCACAGGTCAACTAAGATTAAGACTGTAGTAAGTACAGGTCAACTAAGATTAAGACTGTAGTAAGCACAGGTTGACTAAGATTAAGACTGTAATAAGCACAGGTCAACTAAGATTAAGACTGTAGTAAGTACAGGTCAACTAAGATTAAGACTGTAGTAAGCACAGGTCGACTAAGATTAAGACTGTAATAAGCACAGGTCAACTAAGATTAAGACTGTAGTAAGCACAGGTAAACTAAGATTAAGACTGTAATAAGCACAGGTCAACTAAGATTAAGACTGTAGTAAGCACAGGTCAACTAAGATTAAGACTGTAGTACGCACAACTCAACTTAGATTAAGACTGTAGTAAGCACAGGTCAACTAAGATTAAGTACAGGTCGACTAAGATTACGACTGTAGTAAGTACAGCATCTTACAAATAATATTTATGTTGTTGCATGTTGTACACTTTTTACACCAGACGAAACACAAGACCTCAGCACTAATGGAGTCGGCCGCGAGGTGGCACGAGGAATACCTGGCTGAGCCATTTCTTCTCTACTCCCTCTGCCCTCCACGCTGCCCGGGAATCATCAACCATTGTCGTAGACGATCAACGATAAAGGCACTAGTTGGGTAAGGGCATTAATCGACTTGACTTAAATCACAATGCAACAACTCTAGCTGGTCATTTATCTTCTCAACACAGTCGCCATGACAGCAAAACGCATTTTACAGTCCTGCCCATCGAATACCGACAAATGAAGTAGCATTTGGCAACAACCAGTGTCCTTCCACCAGAAGGTGTACGGAAGTGCACAAACCTTCAAGTCAACTGCTGGCTTCGTTAGAGTCATTGAAGTCGAGGTCTGAAGATGAACGAGGAAGATCTATCTTCTTGTCTTTCTCGCACCAGTTGGAGCATAGCAGTACCGGCACAGTCGACCTCCATCAAGAAGACTGTGGCAAAGAACTTTGCATGTTCATGCAGTGGAGGTTTCTGTAAGAATGTGTTTTCATGATGTGGTTGCTAACCTCAGCCACAACCTCCTTTACTCACGCCTTTTAATGCATGCATGGAGTTCAATCTTGAAAATCAAAATCCCGCTTCTCCATTTGTTGAAGCACAGGTCCAGCTCTGTATTTGGTTTACCATAACGAACTTTTAGGAAAGACTAGTTCCAGTAATTTGCAGTACGGTAGCAATAATTGTTACATTGTGAGATTGCCACATCCATGCACAATCCTTAGTTGCCTCTAACATCATGAAAGGAAAGAAATAATTTATCCTTTAGTATTCATCACTCAGGAGAAATAAATACATTGCCTACCGAACCATGTGTTGCCCTTGACTTACTGTGGCAGTATTCAGCAACGGTTATATTCTGACATTCTCAGTAAGGGGTCCTGGGATCCACTGGGAGAGGTTATCTTATTGATAAATGTGAAACAAGCAGCGACAACAATAGTAATGATATCAATTTGAATTGTATGTCATCATCATCTGGTTGATCAGTCCTAAGACTGGTTGCACGGTTTTCAGAGTATGTCTATCCAATTGACCCTATCCTCTGGTTGATCAGTCCTAAGACTGGTTGCAAGGTTTTCAGAGTATGTCTATCCAATTGACCCTATCCTCTGGTTGATCAGTCCTAAGACTGGTTGCAAGGTTTTCAGAGTATGTCTATCCAATTGACCCTATCATCTGGTTGATCAGTCCTAAGACTGGTTGCAAGGTTTTCAGAGTATGTCTATCCAATTGACCCTATCCTCTGGTTGATCAGTCCTAAGACTAGTTGCAAGGTTTTCAGAGTATGTCTATCCAATTGACCATATCCTCTGGTTGATCAGTCCTAAGACTGGTTGCAAGGTTTTCAGAGTATGTCTATCCAATTGACCCTATCCTCTGGTTGATCAGTCCTAAGACTGGTTGCAAGGTTTTCAGAGTATGTCTATCCAATTGACCATATCCTCTGGTTGATCAGTCCTAAGACTGGTTGCAAGGTTTTCAGATTATGTCTATCCAATTCACCCTATCCTCTGGTTGATCAGTCCTAAGACTGGTTGCAAGGTTTTCAGAGTATGTCTATCCAATTGACCCTATCCTCTGGTTGATCAGTCCTAAGACTGGTTGCAAGGTTTTCAGAGTATGTCTATCCAATTGACCCTATCATCTGGTTGATCAGTCCTAAGACTAATTGCAAGGTTTTCAGAGTATGTCTATCCAATTGACCCTATCCTCTGGTTGATCAGTCCTAAGACTGGTTGCAAGGTTTTCAGAGTATGTCTATCCAATTGACCCTATCATCTGGTTGATCAGTCCTAAGACTGGTTGCAAGGTTTTCAGAGTATGTCTATCCAATTGACCCTATCCTCTGGTTGATCAGTCCTAAGACTGGTTGCAAGGTTTTCAGAGTATGTCTATCCAATTGACCCTATCCTCTGGTTGATCAGTCCTAAGACTGGTTGCAAGGTTTTCAGAGTATGTCTATCCAATTGACCCTATCCTCTGGTTGATCAGTCCTAAGAATGGTTGCAAGGTTTTCAGAGTATGTCTATCCAATTGACCCTATCATCTGGTTGATCAGTCCTAAGACTGGTTGCAAGGTTTTCAGAGTATGTCTATCCAATTGACCCTATCCTCTGGTTGATCAGTCCTAAGACTGGTTGCAAGGTTTTCAGAGTATGTCTATCCAATTGACCCTATCCTCTGGTTGATCAGTCCTAAGACTGGTTGCAAGGTTTTCAGAGTATGTCTATCCAATTGACCCTATCATCTGGTTGATCAGTCCTAAGACTAATTGCAAGGTTTTCAGAGTATGTCTATCCAATTGACCCTATCCTCTGGTTGATCAGTCCTAAGACTAGTTGCAAGGTTTTCAGAGTATGTCTATCCAATTGACCATATCCTCTGGTTGATCAGTCCTAAGACTGGTTGCAAGGTTTTCAGAGTATGTCTATCCAATTGACCCTATCCTCTGGTTGATCAGTCCTAAGACTGGTTGCAAGGTTTTCAGAGTATGTCTATCCAATTGACCCTATCCTCTGGTTGATCAGTCCTAAGACTGGTTGCAAGGTTTTCAGAGTATGTCTATCCAATTGACCCTATCCTCTGGTTGATCAGTCCTAAGACTGGTTCCAAGGTTTTCAGAGTATGTCTATCCAATTGACCCTATCCTCTGGTTGATCAGTCCTAAGACTGGTTGCAAGGTTTTCAGAGTATGTCTATCCAATTGACCCTATCCTCTGGTTGATCAGTCCTAAGACTGGTTGCAAGGTTTTCAGAGTATGTCTATCCAATTGACCCTATCCTCTGGTTGATTAGTCCAAAGACTGGTTGCAAGGTTTTCAGAGTATGTCTATCCAATTGACCCTATCCTCTGGTTGATCAGTCCTAAGACTGGTTGCAAGGTTTTCAGAGTATGTCTATCCAATTGACCCTATCCTCTGGTTGATCAGTCCTAAGACTGGTTGCAAGGTTTTCAGAGTATGTCTATCCAATTGACCCTATCCTCTGGTTGATCAGTCCTAAGACTGGTTGCAAGGTTTTCAGAGTATGTCTATCCAATTGACCCTATCCTCTGGTTGATCAGTCCTAAGACTGGTTGCAAGGTTTTCAGAGTATGTCTATCCAATTGACCCTATCCTCTGGTTGATCAGTACTAAGACTGGTTGCAAGGTTTTCAGAGTATGTCTATCCAATTGACCCTATCCTCTGGTTGATCAGTCCTAAGACTGGTTGCAAGGTTTTCAGAGTATGTCTATCCAATTGACCCTATCCTCTGGTTGATCAGTCCTAAGACTGGTTGCAAGGTTTTCAGAGTATGTCTATCCAATTGACCCTATCCTCTGGTTGATCAGTACTAAGACTGGTTGCAAGGTTTTCAGAGTATGTCTATCCAATTGACCCTATCCTCTGGTTGATCAGTCCTAAAACTGGTTGCAAGGTTTTCAGAGTATGTCTATCCAATTGACCCTATCCTCTGGTTGATCAGTCCTAAGACTGGTTGCAAGTTTTTCAGAGTATGTCTATCCAATTGACCCTATCCTCTGGTTGATCAGTCCTAAGAATGGTTGCAAGGTTTTCAGAGTATGTTTATCCAATTGACCCTATCCTCTGGTTGATCAGTCCTAAGACTGGTTGCAAGGTTTTCAGAGTATGTCTATCCAATTGACCCTATCCTCTGGTTGATCAGTCCTAAGACTGGTTGCAAGGTTTTCAGAGTATGTCTATCCAATTGACCCTATCATCTGGTTGATCAGTCCTAAGACTAATTGCAAGGTTTTCAGAGTATGTCTATCCAATTGACCCTATCCTCTGGTTGATCAGTCCTAAGACTAGTTGCAAGGTTTTCAGAGTATGTCTATCCAATTGACCATATCCTCTGGTTGATCAGTCCTAAGACTGGTTGCAAGGTTTTCAGAGTATGTCTATCCAATTGACCCTATCCTCTGGTTGATCAGTCCTAAGACTGGTTGCAAGGTTTTCAGAGTATGTCTATCCAATTGACCATATCCTCTGGTTGATCAGTCCTAAGACTGGTTGCAAGGTTTTCAGATTATGTCTATCCAATTCACCCTATCCTCTGGTTGATCAGTCCTAAGACTGGTTGCAAGGTTTTCAGAGTATGTCTATCCAATTGACCCTATCCTCTGGTTGATCAGTCCTAAGACTGGTTGCAAGGTTTTCAGAGTATGTCTATCCAATTGACCCTATCATCTGGTTGATCAGTCCTAAGACTAATTGCAAGGTTTTCAGAGTATGTCTATCCAATTGACCCTATCCTCTGGTTGATCAGTCCTAAGACTGGTTGCAAGGTTTTCAGAGTATGTCTATCCAATTGACCCTATCATCTGGTTGATCAGTCCTAAGACTGGTTGCAAGGTTTTCAGAGTATGTCTATCCAATTGACCCTATCCTCTGGTTGATCAGTCCTAAGACTGGTTGCAAGGTTTTCAGAGTATGTCTATCCAATTGACCCTATCCTCTGGTTGATCAGTCCTAAGACTGGTTGCAAGGTTTTCAGAGTATGTCTATCCAATTGACCCTATCCTCTGGTTGATCAGTCCTAAGAATGGTTGCAAGGTTTTCAGAGTATGTCTATCCAATTGACCCTATCATCTGGTTGATCAGTCCTAAGACTGGTTGCAAGGTTTTCAGAGTATGTCTATCCAATTGACCCTATCCTCTGGTTGATCAGTCCTAAGACTGGTTGCAAGGTTTTCAGAGTATGTCTATCCAATTGACCCTATCCTCTGGTTGATCAGTCCTAAGACTGGTTGCAAGGTTTTCAGAGTATGTCTATCCAATTGACCCTATCATCTGGTTGATCAGTCCTAAGACTAATTGCAAGGTTTTCAGAGTATGTCTATCCAATTGACCCTATCCTCTGGTTGATCAGTCCTAAGACTAGTTGCAAGGTTTTCAGAGTATGTCTATCCAATTGACCATATCCTCTGGTTGATCAGTCCTAAGACTGGTTGCAAGGTTTTCAGAGTATGTCTATCCAATTGACCCTATCCTCTGGTTGATCAGTCCTAAGACTGGTTGCAAGGTTTTCAGAGTATGTCTATCCAATTGACCCTATCCTCTGGTTGATCAGTCCTAAGACTGGTTGCAAGGTTTTCAGAGTATGTCTATCCAATTGACCCTATCCTCTGGTTGATCAGTCCTAAGACTGGTTCCAAGGTTTTCAGAGTATGTCTATCCAATTGACCCTATCCTCTGGTTGATCAGTCCTAAGACTGGTTGCAAGGTTTTCAGAGTATGTCTATCCAATTGACCCTATCCTCTGGTTGATCAGTCCTAAGACTGGTTGCAAGGTTTTCAGAGTATGTCTATCCAATTGACCCTATCCTCTGGTTGATTAGTCCAAAGACTGGTTGCAAGGTTTTCAGAGTATGTCTATCCAATTGACCCTATCCTCTGGTTGATCAGTCCTAAGACTGGTTGCAAGGTTTTCAGAGTATGTCTATCCAATTGACCCTATCCTCTGGTTGATCAGTCCTAAGACTGGTTGCAAGGTTTTCAGAGTATGTCTATCCAATTGACCCTATCCTCTGGTTGATCAGTCCTAAGACTGGTTGCAAGGTTTTCAGAGTATGTCTATCCAATTGACCCTATCCTCTGGTTGATCAGTCCTAAGACTGGTTGCAAGGTTTTCAGAGTATGTCTATCCAATTGACCCTATCCTCTGGTTGATCAGTACTAAGACTGGTTGCAAGGTTTTCAGAGTATGTCTATCCAATTGACCCTATCCTCTGGTTGATCAGTCCTAAGACTGGTTGCAAGGTTTTCAGAGTATGTCTATCCAATTGACCCTATCCTCTGGTTGATCAGTCCTAAGACTGGTTGCAAGGTTTTCAGAGTATGTCTATCCAATTGACCCTATCCTCTGGTTGATCAGTACTAAGACTGGTTGCAAGGTTTTCAGAGTATGTCTATCCAATTGACCCTATCCTCTGGTTGATCAGTCCTAAAACTGGTTGCAAGGTTTTCAGAGTATGTCTATCCAATTGACCCTATCCTCTGGTTGATCAGTCCTAAGACTGGTTGCAAGTTTTTCAGAGTATGTCTATCCAATTGACCCTATCCTCTGGTTGATCAGTCCTAAGAATGGTTGCAAGGTTTTCAGAGTATGTTTATCCAATTGACCCTATCCTCTGGTTGATCAGTCCTAAGACTGGTTGCAAGGTTTTCAGAGTATGTCTATCCAATTGACCCTATCCTCTGGTTGATCAGTCCTAAGACTTGTTGCAAGGTTTTCAGAGTATGTCTATCCAATTGACCCTATCCTCTGGTTGATCAGTCCTAAGACTGGTTGCAAGGTTTTCAGAGTATGTCTATCCAATTGACCCTATCCTCTGGTTGATCAGTACTAAGACTGGTTGCAAGGTTTTCAGAGTATGTCTATCCAATTGACCCTATCCTCTGGTTGATCAGTCCTAAGACTGGTTGCAAGGTTTTCAGAGTATGTCTATCCAATTGACCCTATCCTCTGGTTGATCAGTCCTAAGACTGGTTGCAAGTTTTTCAGAGTATGTCTATCCAATTGACCCTATCCTCTGGTTGATCAGTCCTAAGACTGGTTGCAAGGTTTTCAGAGTATGTCTATCCAATTGACCCTATCCTCTGGTTGATCAGTCCTAAGACTGGTTGCAAGGTTTTCAGAGTATGTCTATCCAATTGACCCTATCCTCTGGTTGATCAGTCCTAAGACTGGTTGCAAAGTTTTCAGAGTATGTCTATCCAATTGACCCTATCCTCTGGTTGATCAGTCCTAAGACTGGTTGCAAGGTTTTCAGAGTATGTCTATCCAATTGACCCTATCCTCTGGTTGATCAGTCCTAAGACTGGTTGCAAGGTTTTCAGAGTATGTCTATCCAATTGACCCTATCCTCTGGTTGATCAGTCCTAAGACTGGTTGCAAGGTTTTCAGAGTATGTCTATCCAATTGACCCTATCCTCTGGTTGATCAGTCCTAAGACTGGTTGCAAGGTTTTCAGAGTATGTCTATCCAATTGACCCTATCCTCTGGTTGATCAGTACTAAGACTGGTTGCAAGGTTTTCAGAGTATGTCTATCCAATTGACCCTATCCTCTGGTTGATCAGTCCTAAGACTGGTTGCAAGTTTTTCAGAGTATGTCTATCCAATTGACCCTATCCTCTGGTTGATCAGTCCTAAGAATGGTTGCAAGGTTTTCAGAGTATGTTTATCCAATTGACCCTATCCTCTGGTTGATCAGTCCTAAGACTGGTTGCAAGGTTTTCAGAGTATGTCTATCCAATTGACCCTATCCTCTGGTTGATCAGTCCTAAGACTTGTTGCAAGGTTTTCAGAGTATGTCTATCCAATTGACCCTATCCTCTGGTTGATCAGTCCTAAGACTGGTTGCAAGGTTTTCAGAGTATGTCTATCCAATTGACCCTATCCTCTGGTTGATCAGTACTAAGACTGGTTGCAAGGTTTTCAGAGTATGTCTATCCAATTGACCCTATCCTCTGGTTGATCAGTCCTAAGACTGGTTGCAAGGTTTTCAGAGTATGTCTATCCAATTGACCCTATCCTCTGGTTGATCAGTCCTAAGACTGGTTGCAAGGTTTTCAGAGTATGTCTATCCAATTGACCCTATCCTCTGGTTGATCAGTCCTAAGACTGGTTGCAAGGTTTTCAGAGTATGTCTATCCAATTGACCCTATCCTCTGGTTGATCAGTCCTAAGACTGGTTGCAAGGTTTTCAGAGTATGTCTATCCAATTGACCCTATCCTCTGGTTGATCAGTCCTAAGACTGGTTGCAAGGTTTTCAGAGTATGTCTATCCAATTGACCCTATCCTCTGGTTGATCAGTCCTAAGACTGGTTGCAAGGTTTTCAGAGTATGTCTATCCAATTGACCCTATCCTCTGGTTGATCAGTCCTAAGACTGGTTGCAAGGTTTTCAGAGTATGTCTATCCAATTGACCCTATCCTCTGGTTGATCAGTCCTAAGACTGGTTGCAAGGTTTTCAGAGTATGTCTATCCAATTGACCCTATCCTCTGGTTGATCAGTCCTAAGACTTGTTGCAAGGTTTTCAGAGTATGTCTATCCAATTGACCCTATCCTCTGGTTGATCAGTCCTAAGACTGGTTGCAAGGTTTTCAGAGTATGTCTATCCAATTGACCCTATCCTCTGGTTGATCAGTACTAAGACTGGTTGCAAGGTTTTCAGAGTATGTCTATCCAATTGACCCTATCCTCTGGTTGATCAGTCCTAAGACTGGTTGCAAGGTTTTCAGAGTATGTCTATCCAATTGACCCTATCCTCTGGTTGATCAGTCCTAAGACTGGTTGCAAGGTTTTCAGAGTATGTCTATCCAATTGACCCTATCCTCTGGTTGATCAGTCCTAAGACTGGTTGCAAGGTTTTCAGAGTATGTCTATCCAATTGACCCTATCCTCTGGTTGATCAGTCCTAAGACTGGTTGCAAGGTTTTCAGAGTATGTCTATCCAATTGACCCTATCCTCTGGTTGATCAGTCCTAAGACTGGTTGCAAGGTTTTCAGAGTATGTCTATCCAATTGACCCTATCCTCTGGTTGATCAGTACTAAGACTGGTTGCAAGGTTTTCAGAGTATGTCTATCCAATTGACCCTATCCTCTGGTTGATCAGTCCTAAGACTGGTTGCAAGGTTTTCAGAGTATGTCTATCTAATTGACCCTATCCTCTGGTTGATCAGTCCTAAGACTGGTTGCAAGGTTTTCAGAGTATGTCTATCCAATTGACCCTATCCTCTGGTTGATCAGTCCTAAGACTGGTTGCAAGGTTTTCAGAGTATGTCTATCCAATTGACCCTATCCTCTGGTTGATCAGTCCTAAGACTGGTTGCAAGGTTTTCAGAGTATGTCTATCCAATTGACCCTATCCTCTGGTTGATCAGTACTAAGACTGGTTGCAAGGTTTTCAGAGTATGTCTATCCAATTGACCCTATCCTCTGGTTGATCAGTCCTAAGACTGGTTGCAAGGTTTTCAGAGTATGTCTATCCAATTGACCCTATCCTCTGGTTGATCAGTCCTAAGACTGGTTGCAAGGTTTTCAGAGTATGTCTATCCAATTGACCCTATCCTCTGGTTGATCAGTCCTAAGACTGGTTGCAAGGTTTTCAGAGTATGTCTATCCAATTGACCCTATCCTCTGGTTGATCAGTACTAAGACTGGTTGCAAGGTTTTCAGAGTATGTCTATCCAATTGACCCTATCCTCTGGTTGATCAGTCCTAAGACTGGTTGCAAGGTTTTCAGAGTATGTCTATCCAATTGACCCTATCCTCTGGTTGATCAGTCCTAAGACTGGTTGCAAGGTTTTCAGAGTATGTCTATCCAATTGACCCTATCCTCTGGTTGATCAGTCCTAAGACTGGTTGCAAGGTTTTCAGAGTATGTCTATCCAATTGACCCTATCCTCTGGTTGATCAGTCCTAAGACTGGTTGCAAGTTTTTCAGAGTATGTCTATCCAATTGACCCTATCCTCTGGTTGATCAGTCCTAAGACTGGTTGCAAGGTTTTCAGAGTATGTCTATCCAATTGACCCTATCATCTGGTTGATCAGTCCTAAGACTGGTTGCAAGGTTTTCAGAGTATGTCTATCCAATTGACCCTATCATCTGGTTGATCAGTCTTAAGACTGGTTGCAAGGTTTTCAGAGTATGTCTATCCAATTGACCCTATCATCTGGTTGATCAGTACTAAGACTGGTTGCAAGGTTTTCAGAGTATGTCTATCCAATTGACCCTATCCTCTGGTTGATCAGTCCTAAGACTGGTTGCAAGGTTTTCAGAGTATGTCTATCCAATTGACCCTATCCTCTGGTTGATCAGTCCTAAGACTGGTTGCAAGGTTTTCAGAGTATGTCTATCCAATTGACCCTATCCTCTGGTTGATCAGTCCTAAGACTGGTTGCAAGGTTTTCAGAGTATGTCTATCCAATTGACCCTATCCTCTGGTTGATCAGTCCTAAGACTGGTTGCAAGGTTTTCAGAGTATGTCTATCCAATTGACCCTATCCTCTGGTTGATCAGTCCTAAGACTGGTTGCAAGGTTTTCAGAGTATGTCTATCCAATTGACCCTATCCTCTGGTTGATCAGTACTAAGACTGGTTGCAAGGTTTTCAGAGTATGTCTATCCAATTGACCCTATCCTCTGGTTGATCAGTCCTAAGACTGGTTGCAAGGTTTTCAGAGTATGTCTATCTAATTGACCCTATCCTCTGGTTGATCAGTCCTAAGACTGGTTGCAAGGTTTTCAGAGTATGTCTATCCAATTGACCCTATCCTCTGGTTGATCAGTCCTAAGACTGGTTGCAAGGTTTTCAGAGTATGTCTATCCAATTGACCCTATCCTCTGGTTGATCAGTCCTAAGACTGGTTGCAAGGTTTTCAGAGTATGTCTATCCAATTGACCCTATCCTCTGGTTGATCAGTACTAAGACTGGTTGCAAGGTTTTCAGAGTATGTCTATCCAATTGACCCTATCCTCTGGTTGATCAGTCCTAAGACTGGTTGCAAGGTTTTCAGAGTATGTCTATCCAATTGACCCTATCCTCTGGTTGATCAGTCCTAAGACTGGTTGCAAGGTTTTCAGAGTATGTCTATCCAATTGACCCTATCCTCTGGTTGATCAGTCCTAAGACTGGTTGCAAGGTTTTCAGAGTATGTCTATCCAATTGACCCTATCCTCTGGTTGATCAGTACTAAGACTGGTTGCAAGGTTTTCAGAGTATGTCTATCCAATTGACCCTATCCTCTGGTTGATCAGTCCTAAGACTGGTTGCAAGGTTTTCAGAGTATGTCTATCCAATTGACCCTATCCTCTGGTTGATCAGTCCTAAGACTGGTTGCAAGGTTTTCAGAGTATGTCTATCCAATTGACCCTATCCTCTGGTTGATCAGTCCTAAGACTGGTTGCAAGGTTTTCAGAGTATGTCTATCCAATTGACCCTATCCTCTGGTTGATCAGTCCTAAGACTGGTTGCAAGTTTTTCAGAGTATGTCTATCCAATTGACCCTATCCTCTGGTTGATCAGTCCTAAGACTGGTTGCAAGGTTTTCAGAGTATGTCTATCCAATTGACCCTATCATCTGGTTGATCAGTCCTAAGACTGGTTGCAAGGTTTTCAGAGTATGTCTATCCAATTGACCCTATCATCTGGTTGATCAGTCTTAAGACTGGTTGCAAGGTTTTCAGAGTATGTCTATCCAATTGACCCTATCATCTGGTTGATCAGTACTAAGACTGGTTGCAAGGTTTTCAGAGTATGTCTATCCAATTGACCCTATCCTCTGGTTGATCAGTCCTAAGACTGGTTGCACGGTTTTCAGAGTATGTCTATCCAATTGACCCTATCCTCTGGTTGATCAGTCCTAAGACTGGTTGCAAGGTTTTCAGAGTATGTCTATCCAATTGACCCTATCCTCTGGTTGATCAGTCCTAAGACTGGTTGCAAGGTTTTCAGAGTATGTCTATCCAATTGACCGTATCCTCTGGTTGATCAGTCCTAAGACTGGTTGCAAGGTTTTCAGAGTATGTCTATGCAATTGACCCTATCCTCTGGTTGATCAGTCCTAAGACTGGTTGCAAGGTTTTCAGAGTATGTCTATCCAATTGACCCTATCCTCTGGTTGATCAGTCCTAAGACTGGTTGCAAGGTTTTCAGAGTATGTCTATCCAATTGACCCTATCCTCTGGTTGATTAGTCCTAAGACTGGTTGCAAGGTTTTCAGAGTATGTCTATCCAATTGACCCTATCCCGTGGTTGATCAGTCCTAAGACTGGTTGCAAGGTTTTCAGAGTATGTCTATCCAATTGACCCTATCCTCTTGTTGATCAGTCCTAAGACTGGTTGCAAGGTTTTCAGAGTATGTCTATCCAATTGACCCTATCCTCTGGTTGATCAGTCCTAAGACTGGTTGCAAGGTTTTCAGAGTATGTCTATCCAATTGACCCTATCCTCTGGTTGATCAGTCCTAAGACTGGTTGCAATGTTTTCAGAGTATGTCTATCCAATTGACCCTATCCTCTGGTTGATCAGTCCTAAGACTGGTTGCAAGGTTTTCAGAGTATGTCTATCCAATTGACCCTATCCTCTGGTTGATCAGTCCTAAGACTGGTTGCAAGGTTTTCAGAGTATGTCTATCCAATTGAACCTATCATCTGGTTGATCAGTCCTAAGACTGGTTGCAAGGTTTTCAGAGTATGTCTATCCAATTGACCCTATTCTCTGGTTGATCAGTCCTAAGACTGGTTGCAAGGTTTTCAGAGTATGTGTATCCAATTGACCCTATCCTCTGGTTGATCAGTCCTAAGACTGGTTGCAAGGTTTTCAGAGTATGTCTATCCAATTGACCCTATCCTCTGGTTGATCAGTCCTAAGACTGGTTGCAAGGTTTTCAGAGTATGTCTATCCAATTGACCCTATCCTCTGGTTGATCAGTCCTAAGACTGGTTGCAAGGTTTTCAGAGTATGTCTATCCAATTGACCCTATCCTCTGGTTGATCAGTCCTAAGACTGGTTGCAAGGTTTTCAGAGTATGTCTATCCAATTGACCCTATCCTCTGGTTGATCAGTCCTAAGACTGGTTGCAAGGTTTTCAGAGTATGTCTATCCAATTGACCCTATCCTCTGGTTGATCAGTCCTAAGACTGGTTGCAAGGTTTTCAGAGTATGTCTATCCAATTGACCCTATCCTCTGGTTGATCAGTCCTAAGAATGGTTGTAAGGTTGTGTATGTCTCTCCCTTTCACCCTTTCCTCTGGTTGATCAGTTCTAAGATTGGTTGTAAGGTTGTCTGAGTATGTCTCTCCATTTGACTCTATCCTCTGCAGTTCTCTTCATTTCAGCAAAAGTGCGTACTGTAATGTCCCTGCATGTCTAAGATGTAAAGGTGAATCTTTGACGCCTCGGTCCTCTCTTCCGTTGAATCTATCCCTGAAGTATCTTCTAGAAGACTTTCATGTCTCATATTGTGACCCAGCCAACTTAACTGACGTTTTTGTATTATATGCAATATTTGTCTTTGTGCACCCACTTCAGTGAATACATTGTCATTAGATCTTCTCTCTGTCCAACTCACTCTTTCCATTAACGTTGACACTTCTATTACAATTCCGCATAAACTTGTCCATCATCATCTCAGAATATGCTATGTAGAGACTCAGTGCAAGTCGTGTTGCACCCACTGCCTTATGAAAACTGGACCCTTGAGACCTTCTGATAATGAAATAATCGCCTCTTAATTTTCATACAGGTTCTGGATTAACTTAATGAGTGTTTTGGTATGTATAAAGGTCCTATGCTTATGTGGCGGATGATGTACCATGGCTCGCTAACAAAACATGCCTGTGTTCAGATTTCTGAACTGGCAGGGTCGTACAGCTATGGGATGTGAGCTCCATTAAAAATGCGTGCTGAATATAGTTTCCCCGGGCTGTAAGGTGCAAAACCCAGAACAAAGTACTCCGTCTTAGGACACACGGTGAACGAGGCAAAATGTGTGAACTTGTAGTAGTGTTTTCTCTAGTATTTCACTCTGGTTTTTTTGTTATATGATTTATTCCAAGTAAGTCAGTAAGTAGGTCACACACTGATATGGGAAGCTGACAAATGTAGTTCGTGGTTTCTAAAAGAGTCAATGGGGCACAGCAACATCCAGCTTTATGATAACTTAGATAGCAGACGCTAGAGGGCAGCAACATCCAGCTTTGTGATAACTTAGGTAGCAGACGCTAGAGGGCAGCAGCATCCAGCTTGGTGATAACTTAGGTAGCAGACGCTAGAGGGCAGCAACATCCAGCTTTGTGTTAACTTAGGTAGCAGACGCTAGAGGGCAGCAGCATCCAGCTTTGTGATAACTTAGGTAGCAGACACTTGGTGTCGCATGCAGGTGCGCAGCTCAAATACAAAATGGCATCCGCACCAACAGAGTGTACATCAATAACACCTTGCTGTTGTGTAGTGGGTTTAATTAATTAATTATTTTTGGGGGTGGGTTGTGGGAGAAAAAGGACTTCAAAGGATATTCTAAAGGAATTGCTTCCTGTTTACAGTGAGAGGGGTTTGTCTCGTGCAGCTGTCCATAACAGTCGATACATTTACAAAAGTTCGAGCAAAATTGCCGATGAAGCCCGACCTGGTCGTCCTGTTCAAAAGAACAGTCTGTTTCCAAGGAGGAGTTCTCGGAAGTCGAGGTGAGGGTCTTGACCAGTTTAATTTTGCCTGACTCTGACCAACATATTTGATCAGTATGTTGTGCCTGACCAGACATTTGGTTTCCTTCATTATTGAAAAATTTTGACGGGATTATGAAGGCAGTAACATCAACAGATAAATAAGGATTTAATGGGAATTTGACAAACAATTTTAGGATCTGGACTTTATCGATGTCTTAGCTCTACTGTCACAGATAATGGAATAAGATACATAGGCTAAGCATTCTCGATAGGAATTTAACATACATTGGAATAAGGGAACATACATATTTTGGAGAATAAGTAAGATTATCATGGGAGATATCATTAAAATTATATGGCAGCATTATGAACAGAGTAGGAGGTACATATAAACATGTTAACACAAGAATATCAGAGGCAAGAACAGCTTTCATTGTATTGGCAAGCTTATGGTTATCAAAAGAAATTAAGCCAAACACAAAATACAAATATACAACTCCAATTTAATGTATACTCGATCGTCCGGTTAAAACCATGGAATGCAATAAAAACATGAACAATAAAGTTACAGAATTTCATAACTGGTTGCATCTGCGGAACAAAGATGTTGAAATGGTGTTATAAGACCAATATTACGAAACTTTTGGAAAGAACCAGACATGTGTGAGTGGAACATAATTTCAGAAGAAATAGCTGGCGTTGGGATTATGACACATTAAGGCCATTAAAGGCTGTTAGGACACATTCAGTTATGGAACATTAGGAACAAGGAAGTGCTGTTAACAGCAATAGTTAGACCTATGTTGGGCTGCTGTGTTCAGGTGTTGTCCTTATCTTTGAAGCGATATAAACATGCAGGAAAGGATACAAAGAAGAGCGACATAGCTGATAGTGGGATTACGGAATTATGGTTACGATGAAAGACTCTGAAAAAACGGCCTGCAGTGTCTAGAAAAGAGAAAAATTCGAGGTGACTTAATACCGGTTTATAAGATAATCAACGGAGAAGATAAATTAGACCATGACACGTTTTTTCTAAATACAGCCGTTCTTTATGAACAAGTCCATCTGTATTATCTTTATTAAAGAAAGGTCGAGATTAGATACTAGAATATATTTGTTTTAGTCGGAGAGTAAAGCGCTTAGAAAGCACTGAGGTCGCATAAAATAGGGAAGGCAGAGTCAGTTAATGCATTTAATAATAGATATGCCATTCATAGTTGTTAGATCAAGAGAAGTAAAATATAAAGCCGTTAAGTTAAGAGAATCAGCAGATCAAGAGAAGTAGGAGCAGACTAAACAACCACACGGAGAAACATGAAGGAAACAGGGAAGATGTGGATAGAGCTGCCTCAGGGCGTAAGGGCTTGCGTGTATTTGTTGAAGACGTGTCCTCCACGTGGGACTGTTTATGATACAAGAAAAAAACCCTGTAAATAAGTCTTTTTCTAAGTGATCAGGCGGAAAAGTAGATGTGTCTATTTGTATGAAGACTTTGATGAAGACTGAATTTCCCACGCATTTTATTTTCCAAGAGACATCAAAAGCACAATAGACAAAACCAGATTAGCTTCCGTTAGCTTTAACAACGTTTAGAAGTCAGCGCTTTACAGCACACACACACAACAACAATGTTCACGTAGGCGTCAAAGGCCCGTTGCGTCGATTGGCCACCACCATGTCCAACCGCTGAGGCTTCGTCCATGCACAGCATGTCAACCGAAATAAATCCCCACAGACTCCCCAGGCGGAGCCGTGCACTCCACAGCCTTTGGACGAGGGCCGCGAGGAGTGTGTTAGACCAATGTTTGGAAGGAAGTAAATTTCAGTCCGAGCAGAAATGTCCAAGCGGAACGTTCCACTCAGTCATAGACTAATCTCCCGCGGCTTGAGCCAGGCACGAAATGCAGCCACATGCAGGCGCAGCAAACTGGATAACCGATAGAAAGCATATCAAATCCGCAGAACAACGTCGTTGATATCACCTGGTGAAGGAGTTGTGAAATATAATCTGGACAGGAACCACCAAACATCGGAAAACTCGACACAAACACCGGAGCGAGTCGAGAGCGTATCCACCAAGGCGCAGCCATCTCACTCTACACAAACATCAAACTAAGAATTTACGAGGGAAGCCTAGTACATATATGGATTTTGTCAGGATAACCTGAACACGAAATGTATTAAGTAAAGTAACTATTCCAAAGTGAACAGTGTAGGTCTGACACGTCACGATGGATTGAGTGAGGGCCTGACGTTTTTCCGCGCTTTGTTTTTCAAAATGGCGTCTGGCCAGTTGACTTTAATGCGTGAAGAGCGTGTTGCGATGATATTTCTGGTGAAAGAAGGTTCAGAACTTGCTGAAATTAATCGTTGACTGCCATGTATGTTTGGAAAATAGACTGTAGCCCCGCTCATTTGTGTTTGAAGGTTGTAAAACGCTTTCGTGAAGGTCGTGAATCCAACGAGGGTGAGCCAGCTGAAGGTCGACGGAAAAGTATCATTACGAAAGAAGCCATACACAGAGTCGAAAAGGTTATTTTGAGCTATCAGCGAGTTACTGTACAAGAAGTCGCGATCGCTACTGGTACAAACAAAATTTATGTGGACAATAACATCAAGGATTACCTCAATGTTCATAAAGTTTCCTGTCTGTTGGTGCAGAAACAACTGAATTGTGACCAGAAAGGTGTCCTTCGTGAACATGGCATACGGTCGCTAAAACTGACAGTTATTGATCAATTGCATTGTACTGCCTTACAGTCACGACTTGGCTTGGAGTGATTTTCACCTTTTTGCATCGGAGAGACTATGTCGGAGCACAAAAGTTTCACAAGTATGACGACGCGCATCTTGAATTTTTCCAATGACTCAAGGACCAGCCAATATAATTCTATGCTGCCAGAATACAGAAACTCATAGCCAAATGGGATAGATGTGTTTACATCTGCAGGTGAATACGTGGATAAATAGTATAGATAATTGAATGTAATTTCTCATAGCTGTCTAGAAATAACAGTAGCCCGGATACTTGCTGGGCGACCGTCGAACAATATCTGCGTGTTCAGTGTGGAGTGCCTTGAGACCTTGCAGATATCCAACTCCTGTTTCGCTCATCCCCATCACAGCACCGGCAGTTAACCCATGGAAGCAAACCCTTAGAAAATGCAGGAAGAAGCAGATCCTGACATAAAATGCATGCCGAGGTCGGACGCACCAGGCTAACACGCGCAAGATAAAAACAGTGCAACACACACCGCCTTGGAGAATAAAGAAATAAGGCAAAAACAAACAAATCCATCTATTTTTAACTGCAGGTGATCGACATGCTCTTTGCGCTTTATATACGTTCTATGTTGAGATCCTTAATTGGTGGTAGAGTTGAAATCGGGCCAGACGATGAGAACTGATGTTTACATAACTGGTAGTGGCCGTGGTCACGATAAGTAAAGTCTATGAAGCGGTCAATGTAGTGTCCGTAGATGGAGTTGGCACATATAACAACATTGCGATGTTGGTCCTGAAATTGACAATACTTATTTAGTTTGCTTTTATTATGTTTTGTCAAGGGCCTTTCGGGGAAATGGGACACATACTGTTAGTTCTTATCTGCGCCGCCTTCTCTTTCTCCTTCCTCTTATTATGGTTCCTCTTATTATCTCATTATTCTTCTTCATATTATTTTTATTTTTTTTCTTCATTCCGGTTTTCTTATTTTTCATCTCCTATCATTGTCTTAATCTTTCTCGTTATCTTCATCTGATTATTTTTCTTCTTTTCGTTTTAGTTATTTTTCTTCTTCTTCTTCTTCCTCTTCTTCCTCTTCTTCTTCTTCTTGTTCTTTCTCCTCTTCTTCTGTTTCTTCTTCATCTCTTATTCTTACCCTTATCATCCGTGTTCTTCTTCAGATTCTGTTTATTTATTTTCTTGTTTCTCGTTTTCTTCTTTTCTCTCTCCATCATCTTCTTCTTCTTTCTCGTTATTTGGATTTTATTATTCTTAAATTCGTTTATTTTTTGTTTTTCTTCTTTTTCTTCTTCTTCTTTTTTTTTCTTCATGTTCTTTTTCTTCTTCTGCTTACTTTATAATCCTTATTACTCTTCATATTCTGTTTATTTATTCTCTTGCTTCTCGTTTTCTTCTTTTCCCTCTCCCTCATGGTCTTCTTTTTTCTCTTTATTTTCATCTTATTATTCTTTCCGTTTTTCTTTTTATTCTTCTTTTTTGTTCTTCTTTCTCTTCTTCTTTTTTTTTCTCTCTGCCATCGTATTCTTCTTCGCCGTAATCTTCCTCTTATTCTTGTTCATCTTCAGCTTCTTTTCCTTCTCTGTATATTTCTTCTTCTTCTTACAGAAGACGATCACCTACCTTAGTTGTGAGGGATCTTCTAGAATCTGCAGCTACTTTTGATATATTAAGCATTTGCTTATTTGTTTGGGCAATCGTTTAACAGCTCTCGAATTTGGGTTGCTAGCCCAAAACACAATCACACACACTGTAGGAAAGCAGTGTATGCTTTGTCTGATACTGCCAGGGGTGATCTATTTGACATGGTTAGGTCTATCAGAACACACCTGCCGAACTAATTGATTAAAACATAGAAGTCGTCGACTACATCAAGTTAATGTACGCTCAAGATATTTGACCCATGTATGTACGGAGAAAACTATTCAGTTTTAGAAAAATGCACAAAATTTTGCAGCACAGTTGGGAATTGTTGCGGTATGTTTCGGATAAGTCGTGGTACATTTTGGGAAGTCCCACAACACAATTAGCACATTTCTAGGCACTTTTAGGGAAATCCTACAATACAATTAGCACATTTCTAAGCACTTTTGGGGAAATCCCACAACACAATTAGCACATTTCTAAGCACTTTTAGGGAAATCCCACAACACAATTAGCACATTTCTAAGCACTTTTGGGGAAATCCCACAACACAATTAGCACATTTCTATGCACTTTTAGGGAAATCCTACAACACAATAAGCACATTTCTAGGCACTTTTTGGGAAATTACGCAACACTATTAGCACATTTCTCGGCAATTTTGGGAAAATTCCATGACACAACTAGGACATTAGGAGGCACTATTGAGGAAACTCAGTGAAACAATTATGACATTTCGTGGCATCATTTGAGAATTTCCATGATATAATTAGGACATTTCGCGACACTCTTTGGGAAATTCCAAGACATAATTAGGACATTTCACGGCACACTTGGGGAAATTCCACAGCTCACTTGTGCAAATTTCATGACCCCCTTTTGGGAAATTGTTCGACACAATTGAGAAATGTCACGGTTTAGACGGTCAATTTTGAGGCTTAATTAGGAAATTTCGCGGCGTTCTTGGGAAATGTGAAGGCATACTTGGGGAATGTGGAGGTATACTTGGGAATGTAGAGGCATACTTGGGGAATGTGGAGACATACTTGGGGAATATTGAGGCATACTTGGGGAATGTCGAGGCATACTTGGGGAAGGTCGAGGCTTACTTGAGGAACGTTGAGGCCTACTTGGGGAATGTCGAGGCATACTTGGGAAATGTGGCGGCATACTTGGGGAATGTCGAGGCATACTTGGGGAATGTGGTGGCATACTTGGGGAATGTCGAGGCATACTTAGGGAATGTGGAGGCCTACTTGAGGAACGTTGAGGCCTACTTGGGGAATGTTAAGTTACACGTGATACATTTAGAGCGCCAGCAGTTTAGAATACTTTTGTTAGATAATCGAAATTAGTCGCTCTAGGGTAGAAGGCTCTCCAACTCGTTCACATTTCTTTCTTTTCTTTTTTTTTCTTTATTTCTGTGCTTGTTATTTTTTTTTTTTCTTACTGTCTTTCATTCATTCTTTCTTGTTCTTTTTTTTTGCTCATCCTTTGTTTTATTGTTTTTTATTCATTATTTCTTCTTCATTTCTTTCTGTCTTTCTTTTGCCTTTTTTATTTTTTCCTCTCCTTACTTCTTTCTTCTTTTTAATTTATTTCCTCTGTTCTGTCATTCTTTCCCCAGATGAAAAACATAAATTGCCTGCTTAAATGGATATCAGGATAGAAATGAAGAAACAAATAATCACTGTGCATGTATGGTCAATTACTACTGCGGTTGGCTGAAACATGAACTCTTTAAAGAGCTTGGACTGTGCTGCTACCATAAAATGGCAAAGTGAGTAGGCCAAACAGAAGCTGCAATGACACTCTCCGCACTGAGGTAGGCGTACAAAGAGAAATGTTTAAGAAGAACAACGATTGAAATGGATGAGACACCACATGCGACATGAACGTCTTCTACAGAATATACCAGAGGGCAAAATACAGGGGACAACCAAGATTGGACTTCAGGTGCGGAGAGTCATTAAAGTACGAACATATGATGAAATAAAGAGAGCTACATAGGATAGGGTCACATGGAGAGACATGCTCAGATAATTAGTCGCAGGACTGATCAACCAGAGGATACGGTAATATGAAGAGATATGTTCAGACAATTAGTCGCATGACTGATCAACCATAGGATAGGGTCAAGTGGAGAGACATGCTCAGATAATTAGTCGCAGGACTGATCAACCAGAGGATACGGTAACATGAAGAGATATGTTCAGACTACCTTACAACCATTCTTAGGACTGATCAACCAGAGGATAGTGTCAAATGGAGAGACATGGTCAGACAACCTTGCAACCAGTCTTAGGTCTGACCAACCAGGTTATGACGAATTAAAGCCATGATAATTGGTTTTCACGGAATCAAAAGAAGGTGAAGAAAAGAAGAAGAAGACGCAGATAAGGGTGGAAATAGAACGATTAAGAAATGAACTAATAAGGTTAAAATCATGATTATAATACCTCTTTTTTCGATGCCAACTGGCTTTCTTTAATGAGTTCCTGAGAGTCCATTCGTGACCCCTGCTTCCAACCTACCTGATGGTAGTGGGAGGCATCATAAGGTGATTGACGTTGAAGCTGCGAGGAGAAAACACAGAAATAAAAGGTGACCAGGTATAGCGCAAAGACACAAGAAACACAGAAGGTGAACAACATAAAATTACATAGACGAACGAAACACAGAGAGAAAAAAAAAATTAGATTACAAAACACAAGAAACACAAAAAGAGTACTACATCAAAGGCACTAGAAACAAATAAATAGAACAAGATTAGATTACGAAACACAAGAAACGAAAAAATATACTTGATTAGATTACAAAGACAAAAGAAACACACCAACATAAATAGTTTAGATTACAAAGACACATGAAACACAAAAAGAGAACAAGATTAGATTACAAATACACAAGAAACACAGAAAAAGAACACGATTAGATTGCAAAGACACAAGATTAACAAAAATACAACAATATTAGATTACAAAGACATAAGAAACACATAAATAGAATAAGATTAGATTACAAAGACACAAGAAATAAGTAAATAGATCAAGATTCGATTACAAAACACATAAATCGCAAAAGAAGAACTGGATTACATTACAAAGACACAAGAAACACATACACAGAACAAGATTAGATTACAAAGACACAAGAACCACAAAAACAGAACAAGATTAGATTACAAAGACACAAGAAACACAACAATAGAACAAGATTAGATTATAAAGATACAAGAAACACAAAAATATTACAAAATTAGATTACAAAGACACAAGAAACACAAACATATAATAAGATTAGATTACAAAAAACACAAGAAACACAAAAATATAACAAGATTAGATAACAAAGACACAAGAAACACAAAAAGAGAACACGATTAGATTACAAAACACAAGATAAACAGACACAGAACAAGATTAGATTACAAAGACACAAGAAACACAAAAAGAGAACAAGATTAGATTACAAAGACATAAGAAACACATAAATAAAGCACGATTATATTACAAAGATACAAGAAACACATAAATAAAGCACGATTATATTACAAAGACACAAGAATCACATAAATAAAGCTAGATTATACTATAAAGACACAAGAAACACACACACAGAACAAGATTAGATTACAAAGACACAAGAAATGCAGAAAGATAATTAGATTAGATTACAAAGACAGAAGAAACACCGCAATGGAACTAGATTAGAGAATATAGCAAAGACACCGTAAATTTATACAAGAGATTCGATGTAATTACATAGCAAACACGCCATAAACTCAGCAATGGAACTAGATTATAGAATGTAGCACATACACCATAAACTCAGCAATTTCAACTGGATTATAGAGTCAGCTTTGAAGTCGCTGTTGTTGTTGATGTTATAGATCAGCAGCACCCCAACTATTTCATTAGGCCCAATGCCATTTAATGGCATCTGCACGTGTTTGTCAGATGTTGTCTAGGGTCATACAAAGGCAGATGCGATGTTATACATCATAATATGAAACATTAAACGTAGGAGCAAAGAAGTGATAGTCAAACAGTATAAAGCATTAGTTAGACGTAGATTGGAGATTGTGTACAGGTGTGAGGTCCTTATTGTAGATATATACATACCTATGCTGGAAAGTATACACAGAAGAGCCACAATACTGATAGTGGGATTCCAGAATTATACGAAAAACCGGGCTACAGTTTCTAGACAAAAGAAGAATTCGAGGTGACAATACAGATTTATAAGATAATCAAAGGAAATGATAAATTAGACTATAAACAGTCTTTCGAAATACAACCGCCTACAAGAACAAGATGGCACAGCTACAAACTATTTTTTAAAGTCCAGATTATATATTATCAAATATTTTTGTGGTCAGAGAGTGGTGAATGCTTGGAATTCATTGCTATAGGAAAAAGTGAAGGCATTCAATAATAGATTGGATGAGCATAGCTTTTATAACAAGGAAATATAAAAGAAACTGGTTGTATACAGACTCTTCTAAGCCAGTATACATACAGACGTTAAGTTAAGTTAAATTAAAAGCAGTATCCGCTATGGAACTATGTTATGGTATACTTACGCAAGATGGAAACTTTCTCTTTCCGCAGTAGGTATCCCGCATACATGCAATTTCTTGTGGTCTAAGATCACCTGTGAACGGCCACCTGGAGTCATGGCACATTCGCCGGATCAGATGTTCTCTTTGACTTCTGATCGATCTCTAAAGTTCAAAAACAGATCAAATGAATGGCACTTTGATATCTCATGACATTTCATCTGTCCATTTACGTCCGTTAGACACAGTAGGGAGATGCAATTATCTTTCCCGTGCTATTTGTGTGTTTGTGTATTTTTAATCCATGCTTCTGTAGATCAAATTATTTCTTCATATTTCTCATGCTCTGACCCATCTGCCTAGTACTACAGCGTTATTTTACATCTATTGCTGAAGACATAAAAAAAGGCAAAGGCCGCCGTCCATCGTAGACAATGATGGCATAATCTATTTTGCTAGTACTATTTTTAGTAAGGATTAACTGCGCTACTTTTTATCCTCACTGTCTCGTCTCGAGCAGCCCGACCCCAGTGGCAAGTCAAGGACAAGACGATTAAAGGAGGGGGGGGGGGACTACGAGATGCAGGAGAATCCGCATCAAGCGTGAAAAAAGACGGCGGAGTCCGGAGTCGATCAATGGAGACATCAATGTAAGATTAATTATGTATGCCTGTTTGAACTACATAGCTTATTATTCGTGTTGTTATTTATTTTTTGTGTTGTTGAATGCCGACAATGAGTTCGTTTACTCTTTTGTGTGCCCTAATATGAGCGTTAAGTGACAGGTGGCAGCAGCTTTCCTCATATCCCGCACACTGCGATGAAAGTTGATCCAGGCCATCCGGGTGATTGTGTTACGCTTGGCTTCAAATGCATGTCGCTAGCTATTACGTGGATCACGTTCATCCCCGCCTCGTTGGTCAGGCTGTCATAAAACAGTCGGCTTCCAGAGATAACTGCGAAGAAGTGAGGTCGTGGACTTGGCCAGTATATTTAGCCTAACTCTGACTAACATTGTCAGATCAGTGTGTTTAGACTGACCCTGACTAACATTGTCAGATCAGTACGTTTAGTCTAACTCTGACTAACATTGTCAGACTTGTATGTTTAGACTGACCCTGACTAACATTGTCTGATCAGCATGTTTAGACTGACCCTGACTAACATTGTCAGATCATAATGTTTAGTCTGACTCTGACTAACATTGTCCAATCAGTATGTTCAGCCTGACCCAGACTAACATTGTCGGATAAGTATGTTTAGCCTGACCGAGACTAACATTATCAGATCAGTATGTTTCGACTGACCTTACTAACATGAAAAAAGTAAGATGGCCGTGCATTAACGGCTGCGCTCTCGACTAGCCCCGGTGTTTGAGTCGTTCTCCGATGTTTGCTGGTTCCTGTTCAGATTATTTTCACAACTCCTTCACCAGGTTGTATCAGGGACTTTATTCTGTGGAATTGATGTGATTTCGATCGGTTATTGTGTCTCTTATGCTGTTTTTCGTTGTATTTCATTCCTGGCTTAAGCCGTGGGAGACCAGCCCATATTGAAGTCCAGCGTTCGCCTTAACTGCACACCAGAATTCAGTCCAGGTTACCCCTACTCAATGACCTCTCGGACTGAAGCCGACTTCCTCCTGCCCGCGCCTTTCTCCACCGGAGGTTACACGATACCTCTCCCAATCTCGTATTCTAAGCACAGCAAGGGTCACGTTGACAAAAAGGTGGACACAATCAGGAACCTCGGCGGCGAGACACGGACAAACAGGGAGTTTGTCATGGACATACACGGAAAGCCTGACACAAACATTGATTTAACACACTCCTCGTGGCTCTCATTCCAAGGCGGCGGAGTAGTCAGCTCCACCTGAAGAGTCTGTAGGGATTTCGGTCGACACGTCACGCATGGACACAGCCTCAGCAGTTGGACATGGTAGTCATAATCCGCGGATCAGGCCTTCGACGCCTACGCGAACATTATTATTATTACTAACATTGTCCGATTAGTGTGTTTAGTCTCGCTCTGACTAACATTGTCATTTCAGAATATTTTGCCTGACCCTGACTAACATTGTCCGATCAATATGTTTGTCTTACCCTGACTAACATTGACCGATCATTATATTTTACCTAACCTCTGACTAACATTGCCATAATAGTATGTTTTACATGACGCTGACTAACATTGTCCGATCAATATGTTTGTCTTACCCTGACTAACATTGTCCGATCAATATGTTTGTCTCACCCTGACTACCATTGTCCGATTAGTATATTTTACCTGACCCTGACTAACATTGCCATATCAGTATGTTTTACCTAACCCTGACTAACATTGCCATATTAATATGTTTTACCTGACCCTGACTAACATTGTCCGATCAGTATATTTTGCCTGACCCTGACTAACATTGTCCGATCAATATATTTTGCCTGACCCTGACTAACATTGTCCGATCAGTATATTTTGCCTGATCCTGACTAACATTGTCCGATCAGTATATTTTGCCTGACCCTGACTAACATTGTCCGATCAGTATATTTTGCCTGAACAAAAGTTAGCCTACTTTCCCTGACTGATAAGTGTAGTGGTAGAGTTACCGCTTGCCACGACAAAACACCGGCCCACTAGTCGACCCAGCAGTTAATGGATACCTGACTTGCGGGTAGGGATAGGAAGACAGCTGTGGCTTAGTACCCCTGAAGTCCCTAACATTTAATATGTGGTTATGTCAGTTCAAGACCACCCTTTATCATGATCTATTTTCTCTATATACAAGTCACAAGACATTGGAACACCTGGCCGCGAAAGGCCGAGGAGTAAGTCACTTCATTAGGGGTTGTGAGTGGAACTCAAGAAGTTGGCACAGGACAGGAACACATGGAAAGCACATGTTGTAGTTGTATGTCTCAAGTGGAACCTGACGGATTGTGAATGACGATACCCCCTACTCTCCTTTCTCTGGTTGTTCTTCTTCTTCTTATTATTATTCCTCGTCTGCGTACGTTCTGAAAAGTCCGCTTTGACGTCATGTCGCAGTTCAGAGCTAAGCTGTGTTATGTGCGCCTTTCGGTCCAATACATCCGATTTTAGCACATCATTTTTGGGACCTGGTTTGCCCGGCTTCTTTTATCTATAATCTTTCATTCAGGCTGCAAGGTTGCATCCTGTTTCCAGGGACGACATTTGGCGGCAAAATCGGTACTTAGTTATGGGTGGCGGAACCTGATGTAAGCAGACCGCTATGAGCTGCTAGCTGCTGTCCGCTATGAGCCGCTAGCTGCTGTCAGCTTTAAGTCACTGGCTGATGGCAGCTAAAAGTCACTGGCTGCTGTCAGCTATAAGTCACTGGCTGCTGTCAGCTATAAGTCACTGGCTGCTGTCAGCTATGAGCTGCTAGCTGATGTCAACTATGAGCTGCTAGCTGCTGTCAGCTATAAGTCACTTGCTGATGGCAGCTATAAGTCACTGGCTGCTGTCAGCTATAAGTCACTGGCTGTCAGCCATAAGTCACTGGCTGCTGTCAGCTATAAGTCACTGGCTGCTGTCAGCTATAAGTCACTGGCTGCTGTCAGCTTGAAGTCACTGGCTGCTGTCAGCTATAAGTCACTAGCTGCTGTCAACTATGAGCCACTGGCTGCTGTCAACTATGAGCCGCTAGCTGCTGTCAGCTACAAGTCACTGGCTGATGTCAGCTAGAAGTCACTGGCTGCTGTCAGCTATAAGTCACTGGCTACTGTCAGCTATGAGCCGCTGGCTGCTGTCAGCTTTGAGCAACTAGTTGTTGTCAGCTATAAGTCACTGGCTGATGTCAGCTATAAGTCGCTGGCTGCTGTCAGCTATGAGCAGCTGGCTGCTGTCAGCTATGAGCAGCTGGCTGATGTCAGCTATGAGCCGCTGGCTGATGTCAGCTATGAGCCGCTGACTGATGTCAGCTATGAGCCGCTGGCTGATGTCAGCGCATTCACCGTTGCATGTTCGGCCACTTTGTTGTTTTAAATTATGTCACCATTCTTTGCGTATCATTACCTCTTCTTCTTCTTCTTTTTCATTTTCTTCTTTCTTCTCCTTCTTCTTCTTTGTCTTCTTCTGCTTCTTCTTATTTTCTTCGTCTTCTACTTCTTCCTTCTTCTTCTTCCTCTTCAGCCTCCCTGAGTGTTTAGCTCATGTGGATCCTTGAAACTTTGGGTTTCTGTTGTTGTTTTTTTTTTCAACGCCGATCACGGACAAACGGGAGTGTAATGCATTCGCCGGTGTACAATTTTGAGTGCCAAGCTAAAACAATTATGAGGAACGTTTCTGAGCCTCGGCTATGTTGTTTCAACTCTGCGATCTGAGCACCTTCTGCGGTGGTTGTGCGCCAGGTGGAACGGTTCTCTGCAAGCATCTTACAGGAGGTGACACCAATGTTAAAGCTTTTCTGAGACACTTTTAAATAGGCTCTGAATCGTTTCTTTTGTCCTCAGTATCTACCTGTTCTGAGCTAACTATATAACATCTGCTTTGGGGGGTGCTCATCAATCGTGCAAGCAGCATGTTCCGTTTCTCTTATCTGTGCTTCTTGCAGAAGACACCTCCACACCTCCACAGAGGTAGAAAAGGAGTAACTAAGTTGAAGTACATTAGAATTACACCTGCAACATCTTTGTTCTTAGTCGACCTGTACTTCTGCAATGGCAGATGCTCTTGTGCAGGGCCCAGCTCTGGTATGAGCTGGATGAAGCTGGGAGAAAGATTTCCTTCTTAGCGGGCTAGGTTCGAGCAGCTTAATACTTCGCACCGTTGGGACAACCGTTTAGGAAGGGTGATTAACCGATGTGCGAGTCCATCTTAATTGACTCAAACACTAAAGAAAATAGACCCGCCGCCTTTTAGGCGACATCTATGTTGCTCTAAACTAACCACTTAACTATATCCTGTGTTATGCCATATCACGCAGTTAGTCGCCTCTTACGGCATGCTCTATGTGGGACAGTGGTGCTATTTTTGTCATTGTCATACACAAAGACCCCAGCGGACCACATGGGCATTATCAATAACAATTATAACTTGATTACTTGACGACTCGTTCATCAGTGGAGTTTGCACCACTGCGTGCCCCAACGTAGTCTCCAACGATCTATATCCTGAACAAGGGAGGAGGCTCAGTAGCTAATAAGCTTTTCTTAAACGGATCGCGGATGTTGTAGCTGAGCACAACGGAGTCTGTCCAAGCATTGGTGGTCTACCCAGTGGTATTTTCTACCTCGAGGTTACCAGGCTGCTGGCGAAGGAGAAGGGATCGAAGAGGGAATGCTAACTCGCTACTCAAAAAATATTTGCTGAAGTCGGATGTGTTGGACCGAAAGGTGCAAATATCGCAGTCAAGCTGTAAACTACGACACAACGCATTCCGTTCTCTGGATAACCTTCTGCTACTTAAGCCCTTTCAGTGTTTGGTAGTGGGAGATTGAGAATGAACGAAGCCAAGACAAGGGAAACGTATATCCTTTATTCTGAATGTGTTCCCTGCCCACCGATATTTTGCTTTGTTTACGTGAAAAATTGTATAATTCGCAAACAAGAACTTTCTAAGGGCAAAATTGTAGAGGTTTTACGAGAGTAATTTCGATAATGCGTCTATCAAGAGAGACCTGATCACTTGCAGTTTATTTTCTACTGCATTTGTAAGCGTCCATTAGCTGAAGTGTAAGAACGGTCTCCCACCGGCCGGCTGGAGGCGTCGGAGGGGCCGCTCCTGTGTCTAGATGGCTCTGGCAGATAGTAGCATTTCCTTCAGCATTGGCTACAAGCCTCAGCAGTTGGACATAGTAGTGATCGATCGATGCAACGGGCCCTGGATGCCTATGCCAAACATTATTATTAGCTGAAGAGAGATTCAATCCATTTTGTCAAATGCATTTTCTTAGTCTACATACTGTACGTGTAGGCATGTTTTCTATTCAATAATTTGCCGGATTGTTCTAATAATAATGATTGCAATAATATGACCGAAGCCGCAGCAGGGAATGAACTGACAGCAGCAAGGGACTTAGTTGGTGCTTGAGTCAAGGTCAATGGCCCATAACTGATTGAGACCCCCCAAATGTCGGACCTTGGAACAGACTGCAACCAAGCAGCCTGGCTAAGAGATTATGGATCGAAAATGGAAGGTTAATCCGATTTAAGACAATGTGCTGAGATCGGATGTGTTGGGCCGAAACGGCAGATATGGCAGCCTTGTTGTAAGCTACGACGCATCATTATATATGCTATTTTCAGGACGAACACAGAGGAAGAAGCACAATAATAACAATAATAAAAACAACAACAACAACAACAATATCACAGCATATACTGCCTATACCTCATTATAACGTTGGAGATGTTTTAGTTGCTCACTTGGAGTCACTTTGCTACTCATTCTTTAAGTTGTGATATAGCTTTTCGATGAGTAGAAGGCTTTACAAGACGTGATCGTGTCTGGTTAATTGTGTTGAATATTTTCTAGACGGATATGTAATCACAACATACCATAAATATGGAAAACATTTATGTTTGTGTATCAATAACGATCTTATAAATATGGATAATTTATGTTTGTGTATCAATAACGAACTTATAACTATGGATAATTCATGTTTGTGTATCAATAACGAACTTATAACTATGGATAATTCATGTTTGTGTATCAATAACGAACTTATAACTATGGATAATTCATGTTTGTGTATCAATAACGAACTTATAACTATGGATAATTCATGTTTGTGTATCAATAACGAACTTATAACTATGGATAATTCATGTTTGTGTATCAATAACGAGCTTATAAATATGGGTAACATAGGATTATTTATCATCGATCATCCAAGCTATGTCACCTTGTGTTTGGTATCATCGATCATCCAGGCTATGTCACCTTGTGTTTGGTATCATCAGATTGTGAGTGGGCGTGTGTGTCTGAATAACCCGACAAGTTATGCAAGAGGCGGTCAAAGCTTCGACAGGGTTCACTCAAACTGGACGCGGCAGAAGGGAGAGATGATATTAAAATATTCATGATAGTCTCAAGATGCTGAGCAGTGTATAAGCTGTAGAGTTTAGCGATCCAAAGATGATTGCTAGCGTCAGGGTCAGCGGCCCAGAGATGCAAAGATCCTTCTACATGTCCACGGGGTGATCCTGGATAACAGACTGAAACAAGACAGGGTGACTAAGGAGAAGAAATTGAAAAGAAAAACTAGCCCATTACCCAAAAATATCATTCTGAAGTCGGATGTGTCGGATCGAAAGGTGTAAATATCGCAGTCAAGCTGTAAACGCATTCCGTTTTTCGGACCATATCCTGCTACTTGCAAAGTCTTCTCCAGAAATGGTAGAACGATGTTGAAAACGAACGAAAAAAAACCGAAAAAAAAACCGAACAGCTTACAAAGAGCATAATAGGTTGGAGAGAGGTCACCCACCTAGATCCATTAAAAACAAAACTGCGTTTGTGAAACATCGACAACCAATCAAAAGCAAAGGTCTTGGGAAAGGAAGGGCCTCAGAATGTGTGAAGTATGATGCTGTGGAATGAAGGCCGCTAGAAAGCTACATCGATGATCCACTTAGACCCTCTGGAATTAAACTAGTAATAAAAAGTAACCCATAACATTACTGCCGTAGGTGTGTGAGGTGTTAGCGATCTCCCATTTCAAAGGCTCGATTATTTGCGGGCGGTAGCCATCTTCTTTCCCTCGCCTCTTTTATTTCCCGGACTGAACCGGTACCCAATTAAGGCTGGGTGGATGCGGTCTGACAAAAATATTTCCGCTTCAAATGGGGAATGGATCCAGAACAACTCAGATGCGAAGCCAGCTCGCTAACCACTGCGCTACGCGACTCCCTTTTAAATTAGAGAGAGGCAGAAATTGGAACTCAGGATTAAACTTTCTGAATGAGAGTTGTCAATGGCCAATTTCTATGACTTATAAAAGCAGTTGTTGGAAAACAAAAAATGATCCGGCACAAGGTAGCGCTCTGGCAGCAACGATATACAATGTTTACATCAATGATCAACCAATCAATGATCAACCAATCAATGATCAACCAATCAGTCCAGGCACTAAACAATTCATATATACAGACGACACTGCTGCTCAGGAAAAGTGTTTTAAGGAAGCGGAGCTCAAACTCACTAAAACCCTTGACAGATTGGATAACCATCTCAAAATTAACCCCAGCAAAACTCAGGTATGTGCATTTCACCTGAAGAACAGAGGAAAAGTAACCCATAGCGTTACTGCCGCAGAGGTGTGAGGTGTTAACGATCTCACATTTCAAAGGCTCGGCTATATGAAGGCGGTAGACATCTCCTCTCCCTCGCCACTTTTACTTCCCGGACTGAACCGGTACCCATTTAAGGCTGGGTTGACCCGGAAGCCATTGCGGTCTGAAAAAACATTAACGCCTCAACTGGGAAATGAACCCAGGACCATTCAGATGCGAAGCCAGCGCGCTAACCACTGCGATACGCGGCTCCGCGAACAAAGAAGCAAGAAGAAAAATCCAGATTAGTTGGCAAAGGGGCATGAAATTGAACATAACGATACACCTAAGTAGCTAGGAATTACAATGGATCGCACATTGTCCTACAAAGAACAATGTAAAGCGGTGAAATACAAAGTTAGTACAAGAAATTACATACTGCGCAAGCTAACAAACACGGCATTGGGGAGCATCACCAACGGTGCAGCCAAAATCGGCCCTCGCATTGTGCATTTCTGCAACAGAATACGATACGCCAAGATGGAACGAGCAAGCACACACGAGACACATCAATGTGGCAGTAAATGAGGCATGTCACATTGTAACAATCTACCTTAAGGCAAGACCAAAGAGAAAGGTTTATGTAATCGCTCGTGAGATCAGATGATGAGGAGATGTGCTACGTTTGAAATCGAAAGGAAAAAAGCAGTCCTGTGAAAAGAGACACCGACATTTTTGATATAATCCAGAAAAGGGACGACTGAAATCAAGGAAGTCTTTCCTTTAAACTGTGTACAGTTCACTAACCAGAAACCTGAGCAAAACCGCCCATAAACGTGACTCCAAACAAATGGTGAGGAATGTATGGAGATCAAAGAAGAACTTGCGACAGGGAATACTATGTCATACCCTGTGTGGAGAGTCCTAAACCGATTACGAAAAGGAGTGTCCATGTGTAGATCGAATTAAAAAAACAAAAATGGGAATATGCAGACGACAAAGTCTTCCAATTCGGAGCCATCCAAGACACTGAACAGCCGTATAACTGCCTTAGAATGTGAAGCCATCCAAGACATTGAACAGCTGTATCTGCCCAAGAATATGGAGCCATCCAAGACACAGAACAGCTGTATAACTTCCCAAGAATGTGGAGGCATCCAAGAAACCGAACAGCTGTATAACTGCCCAAGAATGTGAAGTCATCCAAGACACTGAACAGCTGTATAACTACTCAAGAATGTGGAGCCATCCAAGACACAGAACAGCTGTATAACTTCCCAAGAATGTGGAGGCATCCAAGAAACCGAACAGCTGTATAACTACTCAAGAATGTGAAGCTATCCAAGACACCGAACAGCTGTATAACTGCCCAAGAATGTGGAGCCATCCAAGATACCGAACAGCTGTATAACTGCCTTAGAATGTGTAGCCATCCAAGACACCGAATAGCTGTATAACTACCCAAGAATGTGGAGCCATCCAAGACACTGAACAGCTGTATAACTGCTCAAGAATATGGAGCCATCCAAGACACTGAACAGCTGTATAACTGCCCAGGAATGTGAATCCATCCCAGACACCAAATAGCTGTATAACTGCCCAAGAATGTAAAGCCATCCAAGACACCGAACAGCTGTATAACGGCCTTAGAATGTGAAGCCATCAAAGACATCGAACAGCTGTATAACTGCCTTAGAATGTGACGCCATCCAAGACACCGAACAGCTGTATAACTGCCCAAGAATGTGAAACCATCCATAACACCGAACAACTGTATAACTGCCCAAGAATGTGGAGCCATCCAAGACACTGAACAGCTGTATAACTGTCCAAGAATGTGGATTCATCCAAGACACCGAAAAGCAGTATAACCGCCTTAGAATGTGAAGCCATCCAAGACACTGAACAGCTGTATAACTGCCCAAGAATGTGGAGCCATCCAAGACACCAAACAGCTGTATAACTATCCAAGAATGTGGAGTCATCCAAAACACTGAACAGCTGTGTAACCCCCTAAGAATGTGGAGCCATCCAAGACACTGAACAGCTGTATAACTGCCCAAGAATGGGAAGCCATCCAAGACACCGAACAGTTGTATAACTATCCAAGAATGTGGAGTCATCCAAGACACTGAACAGCTGTATAACTGCCCAAGAATGTGGAGCCATCCAAGACACCGAACAGCTGTATAACGGCCTTAGAATGGGATGTCATCCAAGACATTGAACAGCTGTATAACTGCCTTAGAATGTGAAGCCATCCAAGACATTAAACAGCTGTATAACTGCCCAAGAATATGGAGCCATCCAAGACACTGAACAGCTGTATAACTACCCAAGAATGTGGAGCCATCCAAGACACCGAACAGCTGTATATCCGCCCAAGAATGCAAGAACCATGTACTTTGACGAATCTCATGGCAGCAAAGGAAAGAGCTTTCAGGACAGCATATTTCTGGTCCAATACTTTGTGAGGTTGCTGGAGACGGACATTAAGTAATGGCCTATGCCCCGTAATGAGACAACAGACTTTGGTGATGTTAAATAAATCTCTACTGGTAAACCTCGTCTGTGCTGATATTCTAGGTTACATAAATATGTAATTGTATTTATTCTAGCTCTTTGACGTTGCGGTAAAGGACAGCTGTGTCATCAGTGTACCGTTTATCTGTCGTGTATCTGATGATTTCAACTCGTCTCCGCAGCCACATGTTTACAACATCAAAGATTTACAACTCCGCAATATTTACAAGCAGTCAGGCATCCCAGACTTCAGAGCGCAGCACATACTACAGAGTAGCCCCAAATAAGGCTTGGCTTCGTTCGTTCTCAATCTTCCACTACCAAACACTGAAAGGGCTTAAGTAGCAGAATGTAGTCCAGAGAACGGAATGCGCTGTATCGTAGATTACAGCTTGACTGCGATATTTGCACCTTTCGGTCCAACACATCCGACTTCAGCAAGCATTTTTCGAGTACCGGGTTAGCATTCCCTCTTCGATCCCTTCTCCTTAGCTAGTCTGCCCTGCTGCAGCCTGTTGTCCAGGATCACCGCGTAGAGGTGTAGAAGGGTCTTGGCAGCTCTGGTTCGCTGGCCCTGACGCTGACCACTGCAGCTCATGCACTGCTCAGCATCTTGATCCCAGCCCCAAATATGACGTACGAAAAAACAACCTACTTGCACATAGCATCAACACTGTAAGAGAAACTTTATTGAACTACGAAAGACTAAAGTTTATACTAGAGGCAACAATGCAGATTACGGACTGGATATTTTCAAGCTAACGAAAGAGGAAGGAGATTCTTACCTGCGGCGAATCTATGAAAATCAGTTCTGTTCAAGACAAGTGCTAAAGGGTTCTGTTTATCTAACACGCACTGCAGTTCATGTTGTTCGTCCATCGCAATAGATGAAGACCCCTTTGTCAGGATTCATTGTTCGCATGATATGCGTGTCACCACAGACACGCGGTACCCTCTGCACAGTAGTATCTCAGACATCAAGGGATCACGAATCAAGAGAGGGTCGTCATGGATGGCATAGGATGAGACAACAATCGGACACGTCACTCCAGCTGAGACGATAGCCAAAGGGGAAGAATGGGTCCTCATTGGTGATAGAATGATAAAGTACCAGAGAGTTTATTGTTGCTTAGATGTTTGCCTCACTAGTTTCTACTGGCGGAGGCGCGCCCATTCCACCCCAGACCGTAGTCCATTGGGTGATATCAGGACGCATAAACCAGTGCTTGGATGTATGTGTGCGTCTGTATGTACCTATGCTAGGTTTGTGCGGCCTCAGAAGCTAGCCCAACCAAAGTGCAATGGAAGGGCCTCACCCTGAGGGCGCGTGTGAAAGTTGTGCAAGAGTGTGACTGTAGTCATCATAACCTTAGGCAAGGAATGCAGAGAACGGATCAACGAGAGAGCAGAGCACGAGGTGAATCAGCTGATAACTGAGAACACCTAGGAGTGTGACGCTGTCATATACGCCGACGGATCAATCGTGCGCAGTCTAGCTGGGGTTTCTCGGCTAGAAGCGTGCTTATAAATATGGATTGCCGTCATGCAGGCAGTTGTGCTATGCTGGACTTCATCTGCGTGACTACTACGAGGATCACATCGATCCACATCTCGTCGACCAGACTGCCTTGAAAACAGCCCGTTTCCATGGAAAGCTACATGGAAGAGAAATATTAGTCTTTGTCAGTGTATTGTGCTTGACCCTGACTCAACGCCCTGGTCAGTATGTTGTGTCTGACCGAACTAGCGTCTCATTTTCCAAGACAGACAAAGCTATTTACCTGTTCAGACGTTTGATCCTCTGTTGTTACCTGCAACAATGACTTGGGGTCTACTTTGTTAATCCTAACAGTTTGGTTTTTTTCATTGTTAACGTTCAAATCCATAAATGTGGCTTTTGTTATTTACTTAAATCCCCGATTCCAGCAGTTCTTGATTGCTCTTAGATAAATCAGTCGAATCTGCAACAATACTGAAGTTCAAACGTAAATTTAAAAAAAAAAGAAAAAAGAAAATGGCTGAGTAACCCTAACCAGGACAAACACAAAACGGCAGTTAACTTAAACCGTTAATTGTTCGTTTGTATTGTGATTTGTCAGCTGTTTTCGTTTCTTCCTTGTCACATTCGAAGGCTTTTATGACCGAAACGAATTCATTGTTCTGTTTTTGTTCTTGCAGGGTTACTGAGCCGTTATCTATATGTGTTTTAATTAGCTTTCCTATAGCATAATTGTCTCATTCCCATCTTACATGAGATTATATATTGATACTTCTGACATTTCCTTTATTAGTATAAAAATGTGCTCTATGCTCGTCATCTTCATCATCATCATCATCATCATCATTATCAATCCCGTAATATGAAAGATCATTAGAGCACTAATACTGCAGAATGGTGGATCAGTTCCCACCACTCCACTTGGTTGTGTGCCAGGATATTGCATATTCCGTCTGGCGCATTTCTGATTTTTCTCAATGCTTTCGGCAATATCGGCGTCTCATAGCAGTTTTGAACATGGAGGAGCCCATCCCTCTCCAGGGAACGTTTCCTTCACATTGTGAATTTTTCTATGATCTCCCTGTCTAATCAAGTATGGCGTCACAGGTGAACTCTAAAGATTATGCCTTTCAGTTAATTTTTGAATGGCCTCGTTTTCATCTTGGGGTTTTGCTTTTAATCGCTTTTGTGTATTTTGTGTTCGACTTTATCCTATAATATGTCGATTGAAATGCATATCGGCGCTTTGACGGGCATAAGTTCAATTGGAAAAACGCACATAAAACAAGTTTTCCAAGAGGAATCTGTAACATTGCAATTGCAGACCTAAAGATCACAGATAAACACACATGTTTTAGGAGCGAATCAGATAGCAGCCATGTTGGCGCTCGACCCGAAAGGACGGAAGTATAAAAATGTAAATGTTAAACAATGGTGCAGAACTCATCCTTGTCGCATTACTCGTGTGACATCTTCCCACGCTGCGTAAAGCCTGCCAGATCTTGCAGTGGCAGTTTGTTCCCAGAAAAGGTTACTTGAGCATTATTGTCTCTTTTCATTGTGTTTAATCAGGCAAGGTAACCAAAATCTGCTTGAATCTATGCCTGTCCTTCGCGCGGGGATGGTCCAATTCCGTGAAGCAGATCCTCTCCTCATCTAGATGATGGGTGGCCATGCAAGCGGTTCTAGATGTACGACCACCAAAAAAGGCACCATTCTCGTCCATACATCGACAGTCATTTGGATTATATGACCAGCCCATCTTTACTTTCCAATTGATGCAGTCGAGGACATCCAAGAATTATGTTTGGTGTTGGCATTTCGGATGTAGTCTCACAAGTAGATATTAAGGACTCTTCGCTGGATTGCCATTTCGGTATTACGCAACCTTTTCTGTTCAAGAGACAATGAAGAGATTATGATGATGTCGCGTGAACGGGTGCAGAAATGTTTTCACATCGGTGACATAACTAGATCAAGTACTGAAGTTCAAATACCTGGGCAGTTCTTCTTCTTCTTCTTCTTCTTCTCATTCTTCTTCTGCTTCTTTTTCTTCTTCTTCTTCTTCTTCTTCTTCTTCTTCTTCTTCTTCTCTGATCATTCTCAATCTCCCACTACCAAACCTTGAATAGGGCTTTGCAAGTAACAAGATGATGTCCGGAAAACGAAATGCGTTGTGTCGCTAGTTAACAGATTGGCTGCGATATTTGCATCTTTCGGTCCGACACATCCGTCTTCGGCAGGACCTAGGTAGTATGTTGACGGATGATGGCAGCGTGAACAGAGAGATCGCACATAGGTTTCAGAAGGAGAACATTGACCACTATTACATCGCACCAATTCTGAAATACCCTAAAGTGTTTCTTTCAACTAAGAGGAGGCTCATACATGCAATGTTTATTCTTAAATTGTGTTACCAATGTCAATCTTCATCCTTACTTGAAAAACATAAAAGTAAGATCCAGAGATGGGATATGCGTTGTGTGAGAAGCGAAGCCGGAAAGACAATCTGTGACTGTATCCACAACACCACACTGAGGCAGATAGTGGGTACAAACCCAGCTAGTGCTTATATTGTTGACCAGCAAATCAAGTGGTTTGGTCATTTAGTCACAATGCAATATGACCCGTCTGCAGCGAGAGCATGTCATATACCGGTGTCCATTCCACGAACAATGAGCCAACCTCGAAGTCAGTGGATCAAGGGTGTCCCCGACACACACAGGAAGATCTACATAACGATAGCACAAGGGCCCCCCCCCCCCCCCCCCACACACACACACTTGGCGATAACAATAAATCTACATATCCCGCCTCTCTACGGCGCATAATGGTGTAGAGCAGAAGAATAACAGAAAAAGAAGACGAAAAAGAAAAAGACGAAGAAGAAGAAGAACAAATGAGGAAGAGGAGGAGGAAACGGAGGAGCTTCTCTGCGTCTGATTTGCGAATGCTTCAAATCTTGAACCCATAAATCATTGATGGGATAACCAAGGTTTTAACGACGTGAGTCCAGGCCTTGACGTCCGTCATCTGTTGGAGTATCGATTTAATTTTAGTTAATTATGTTGCTCCTGTTAAAATCCTAGCCTAGGTAGACACATGCATTGTCCAAACATCAACAAACCATCAACAGTTAATAAAGGCGACGCCATCATTATCAGATAAGAATGAGAAATAGCAGTAAAAGATATGAGAAGTCAAATAAACAAACAAGAACACGATTCATCTATAATTGGTATAGGCTCTTTATGAACTATGTGTAGATAAAATCAGTGGTCTCTGCAAAGACATCTACAATACGGGATCAATACTGCGCGACCTGACTACATTAGTCGTCATACCACTAGTCAAAACACTTTCTACAACTGAAAGTTCAGATCTTAAAACAGGCAGCCCGATGAGTCTATCTATCTAATCTAATCTAATGTAATAATCTAATCTAATCTAATCATCTAATCTAATCTAATCTAACCTAATCTAATCTAATCATCTAATCTAATCATCTAATCTAATCTAATCTAATCATCTAATCTAATCTAATCTAATCATCGAATCTAATCTAATCATCTAATCTAATCTAATAAACTAATCTAATCTAATCTAATAATCTAATCTAATCTAATCTAATACAATAATCTAATAATCTAATCTGATAATCTAATCTAATAATCTAATCTAATAATCTAATCTAATCTAATAATCTAATCGAATCTAATAAATTAATCGAATCTAATCTAATCTATAATCTAATCTAATCATCTAATAAGATACAAATTTGAAAATCTAATAATCTAAAAATCTAAAAATAGAATAATCTAATAATCTAAATCTAATAATCTAAATCTAATCATCCAAATCTATTAATCTAATAATCTAAATCTAATAATCAAAATATAATAATCTAATAATATAAATCTAATAATCTAATAATCAAAATTTAATAATCTAATAATCTAAATCTAATAATCTAAATCTAATAATCTAAATCTAATAATCTAATTCTAATAATCTAATTCTAATAATCTAATTCTAATAATCCAAACCTAATAATCCAAATCTAATAATCTAAATCTAAATCTAAACATCGAAATCTAAAAATAGAAATCTGAAAATCTAAATCTAAAAATCTATATCTAAAAATCTAAATCTAAAAATTTAAACTAAAAATCTAAATCTAAAAATCTAAATCTAAATCTAATTCTAAATCTAAATCTTTATCTAAATTTAATTCTAAATTTACTCTACTCTACTCTACTAGTTTGTCCATCACAAGTGATGAAGACCACTCTATTTGTTCAGCCGTGTGGACAGTCGTATCTCTTGCTGTGTCCGCTGAAATGGGTGACTTGCGCGGAGATTTGGATTAAAGTGTGGAAGAAACTGCGCCTTTTGTCAACCTCACTCCCAGAGCATAAGCTACCTTTTTCCAGTGGCAAGACATTCATCGAGACGACTGGAGAAAGCATAGGAAGCATTTTTGCCTCAGGGTTACTACCAAAGCCTTTCCGCAAACATGTAACCCGCAGGGTAGAAAGGTGGGAAGGCATCTAACGCAGTTTGTCGTGCTTTTTCGATAACCACAATAGGTCGTATGGACAACACTCAGCGTGTGAGTGGGTCTGGCATCTCTCCCCAGCTGTATTCAGTTCATCATAGTAGCATCTAAAATTCCCACACGCCAAATTCGTGAAGGTGAACCGGCAGAACTAACCCGTGAGATACGACACAGGTATAACTAGTTTAAGCGTAGCGCCATTCAGCCGGCGTCCAGACCAGGATAAACGGATGAAAGAAATCACACAAAAAGAACGAAATAACAAGTCCAGACGGAAAACAACTCCACGTATCCGTGAACACAAGTGTAAGTCGTCGACTAGTGTGAATTCCAGGCAAATCCGTGGTCTGGCGGCATCCATAATGATCCAAAACAGTAGACAAATGTAAACTCGCAGCCAGTTACGGCGCCATCTACTCTAATCTACCCTACACTACTCTAATTTACTCCAATCTACTCTACTCTACTCCAATCTACTCTACTCTACTCTACTCTACTCTAATCTAATCTAATCTAATCTAAACTAATCTAATCTTATCTACTCTAATCTAATCTTCTCTAATCTACTCTATTCTACTCTACTCTAATATTCTCTAATCTACTCTATTCTACTCTAATCTACTCTAATCTAGTCTACTCGACTATAATCTACTATATTCTACTCTACTCTATTCTACTATAATCTACTTTATTCTACTCTAATCTACTCTATTATACTCTACTCTACTCTAATCTACACTCTTCTACTCTATCCTATCCATCTACTCTATCCTATCCATCTACTCTATCCTACAAATCTACTCCTATCCTATCCTATCCCATCCCATCCATCCATCCGTCCATCCATCTGTCCATCCATCTGTCTATTCATATATCCACCTATCAACCTATCCATCTATCTATCTCTCCATCTATCCCTCCATCCATCTATCTATCTATCTATCTATCTATCTATCTATCTATCTATCTATCTATCTATCTATCTATCTATCTATCTATCTATCTATCTATCTATCTATCTATCTATATATCTATCTATCTATCTATCTATCTATCTATCTATCTGCAGTCCACTTATGTCGTTAGACGTCCTGGGGAGGAGTGACCTCCTGTGTTTCACATTATTTGGCAGATAAAAATCCACTGGTGACTTGCCAGGTCAATTTCATCATCTGTTAGCCCATGGAATATAGGATCGCTTATTTTTTGGGACTGGTGGAGGTGGACGCGTAAATTTGAGCAAGGTAGACCCGCAGCCTGTCATGCGCCATCTATGTCGCTCCGCTAACCAAATAACCAAGTCCTGATGTTATAGCCACACATATTGCAATATATTCTCTGTGTGGCGAAAATCCCTAGAACAAATTGAGTAGATTTTTAACTTGATGAGTCTCGCCACAAATATGTTGCGTAATATTTTACTGAAGAGAATAAGGTTAGAGCAGCTAACAAAGTTCTAAGTGCACAATTTAGGCTTCGGCAGAGCAGCGGAGCAAGACAATTAATATTATGCTTAAGAACACTCACAAAACAAAAATGTACCAACAAATCATTAAAAATGGATTTATAGGCTACAAAAAGGCATTTCAACGAGTGTAGTATGAGAAAATAATGAGATATCTGAAAAAACAAAGATATAGATCCACACGCGGATGTTCATTAACTATGTTTATTGGTAAACTTTTATTCGACGCACGTGTTTCGTTGGCTGGTTGGTTGATTGATTGACTGTTTGATTGGCTGGTTGGTTATTGGTCCTTACCCTTGGTCCAATGCCAGATAGTGGTTTCTGCAAGTGTTTGTGAGCTGTTGTTTAACTCCGACCAGAATATTCCAGCCTTTGGTCTCGGAGGAGGAGGAGGTTCTGTCTAACACGTCAAACACAGAAGGATCGTGTTCTACAGTTTTCTAGTGATGTGTACATAGCTCTCGAGTCTGTTGTGGTTGGATTATGTTCAAGTGACTGTTGATGTGTACATAGCTCTCGAGTCTGTTGTGGTTGGATGATGTTCAAGTGACTGTTGATGTGTACATAGCTCTCGAGTCTGTTGTGGTTGGATGATGTTCAAGTGACTGTTGATGTGTACATAGCTCTCGAGTCTGTTGTGGTTGGATTATGTTCAAGTGACTGTTGATGTGTACATAGCCGCACTCTCGAGTCTGTTGTGGTTGGATTATGTTCAAGTGACTGTTAAGATGTGTTTTTGATGCGAAGCCGGAAAATGTCGCTTTCATCTCTTCTTTTCAAGAGGTTGATGTTATCTTTGTGTCCGACACATCCGGCTTCACCTGAAGGGACGCAGTTCGAGAGCTCATGCTAGCTTGGCGAGAGAGAGAGAGAGAGAGAGAGAGAGAGAGACAACTGGAGATCCATTACTGGTAGCCTCCGCTGCTGTGACGGCTATTGATGATGATTCTGCTGAGAACAATTCAACTGCATCACAGCGACTTGAATTATTAGTGAACACTTGGAGCATGAATCAAGACAAGATGACATAGAAGCACATCATCCCTCTGGGTGAACTTTATTTGTTCTAACCGACGTCTTAATAAAGGCTTTGTCTTGTACCTTTAAGTCTTGACTAGTCTTCACACTTTTTTTCCAATGAACTTTTTGGTGATCAAAATAAATGTTATTTAGAACGTTATGTCCCGTGACATCTTTCAAAGAATTCAAGTTCATTATGCATGCATATTTGTCCCCTTCTTCCGACTGCGCTTGAACTTCACAAGCGTCTATCTGCATTATATTTACCTGAGATCTGACGTTCAGAGCGTCGCTTGCAGCGTCTATTTCATATTCTGCAAACGCGGAGCTTAAGTCAAGCGAGTGGCTTCTACCCTCTCCTTCTCTGTCGTTTGAAATGTTTCTAAAGTTAAAAGAAGATGAAGATCCGGACATCCCAGCTTCGTCAGATTGTATCTGTTTATCACGGTGCTCACATACATTTTCTTTCAATTTATTTAACCGGCTTACGAGATACGCAGGCGGTTGAAATTCAGTTGACACCGGTGAACTTGTTTTGGGATTAGTGAGAGAAATTGAAGGATTCTCACATATCGCTTGCGAGTCTGATGTGTTGAAAATATCAGTGTATCGAAGGACGAATTCACTTCTTCCTTTTATCATAACAGCTCCATTAGGACGCTGAATAGATGAATTTATAGGAACTTCTTGTTGGTCGTATATTCTGTGTTCAGCGTTCGTGTTTGAAACGTCACTGCTTTCTGTGATGTCTGCGATTGCTAATGATTGGTGTTGTGAGTTAACTAGATAAAATTGTTGTTGTGTGTTGGATGGAACATACTGATGCTGCTCGTTAGACGTAGCAATGCTATTATGAGTGTTGGATGGATCAATTTGAGGCTGTATGTTAGATGAATCGAACTGATGCTGTGCTTTAAATGGAACAAATTGAAGCGGTGAGTCATACGGGTCAAACTGAGGCTGTCCATTAGATGGGTAATATTGAAGCTGTCCATTAGATGGGTAAAATTGAGGCTGTGCGTTAGATTGATCAAATTGAGGCTGTCCGTTAGATGCATTAAAATGAGATTGTCCGTTAGATGTCTCAATCTGAGATTGTCCGTTAGATGTGTCAATCTGAGACTGTACGTTAGATGTGTCAATCTGAGACTGTACGTTAGATGTGTCAATCTGAGACTGTACATTAGATGTGTCAATCTGAGACTGTCCGTTAGATGTGTCAATCTGAGACTGTCCGTTAGATGTGTCAATCTGAGACTGTACGTTAGATGTGTCAATCTGAGACTGTCCGTTAGATGCGTCAATCTGAGACTGTACATTAGATGTGTCAATCTGAGACTGCACGTTAGATGCAACAAATTGAGGCTGTCTGTTAAATGCGCCAATCTGAGACTGCACGTTAGATGCAATAAATTGAGGCTGTTTGTTAGATGCGTCAATCTGAGACTGTCCGTCAGAAGGCTCAAATGTAGGCTGGCCGTCTAGATTTCTGTGACGTTTGTGGATTGGTCGATTCGTCTCGGGATCGCCTTTCGTATCTTTGGTCCGCCAATCGAAAGACTCCAATATAAGATTGGCAGTTGAAAACACAGGCTTTCCTTTGGCGCAGTTTGATTGGCAAGGATTTAGCTGTGTGTCTGTGAAAAGAGGAAAAAAACGAGCATTTTTCATTGTTATTTATCAATAACTGATTGTGTTTTCCGACTGACTCATCCTGATATTGTCAATCATGTATACGTTGCTGTAGCGGTTGGTTCTAATGGCTGTTCTTATTTCTTACGAGCACTAACGAAGGTTCACGCAATTCGTCTTCGCTATAGAACAATGTTTGGTTTCTTAGCAGGCTGACCAATGTATAAATCGTATTGTCAATCACTACCGCGATGGCCAGGCTGATGTAACACAGCGGTTTCGAGCTTAAACGTCTTTATGATTATTGTACTTCTGACCCTGCAGTTAGTTTTTGCACTCAGCACCAATCAATCAAACAATCCATATATCAGTCAATGAATCAATGGATGAATCAATCAATTAAATAATCAATCAGCCAATCAGTTAACCAATCAATGAATTGAAACATCAATCAACCAATCAATCCATTAATTAAGCGATCAGTCAACATCTCAACTAATCAATCAACCATCCAATCAATCAACCAACCAATCGATCAACTAATCAACTAATGAATCAATCAACCAATCATTTAACCAATTAATCAATCAATAAATCAATATATCAATCGACCAACCACTCAATCAATCAGCCAATCTATCAATCAATAGTTGCCTTTAATTTTGATGCTGTTTATTGTGTCATTTATTATGTCAAAAAATTCTTCGCATTCGTCTTCATTTTGTGAAGCATTGTAAGTATCGTATATTTGAATGTATGCTATGTTTTCAACTTTTCCCGTAATTTTAACTGACATGATGTGGAACTGAGACGCTAGTCCAGTCAAACACAAACTACTGACCAGAACGTCTCGTCAAGGTCAATACACTGACCAAGACCACTATCTCTCTTCCATGTAGCGTTCCCTGGAAACAGGCTGTTTTCAAGGCAGTCTGACTGACAATATGTAGATCGAAGTGTTCCCCGTAGTAGTGAGCACCACGTAGATGAAGCCAAACATGGCACAACCGCCTGGAGAACCGCAGTCCACCTTCATCAGTATGATCGGGATGTGAGGAAAGCTACTACAACCAGCCACTTAACGTTCTTTTCATGGCGCACAAAAGAGTCAACTTACTAATTGTGGACATGAAACAACAAACAATAACAACAGCATCTGTCACGATTGTTTTTGATAAATAATTTATTTGCAGTACATTCTTCAAAATTGGGCATGGTAGATTAAGACAGGACATATAAACAATGGTCAGAACTGTAGAATAAAGTACGAAATTTAAACAAAAGAATGAAATAAACAAAGCATTTGAATGTTAGATTTAAGTAAGAATGTAGAAAACAGAAGAAATTTAGTAAAATTTAAGAAATGTAGAAAACAGAAGAAATATAGTAAAAATCAAGAAATGTAGAAAACAGAAGAAATATAGTAAATATTAAGAAATGTTGAAAAAAGTAAGAAGTAAAGAAAAATTAAGTAATAAATATAGACACAAGTAAGAAACATAATAAAAATAAGATATATAGAAAACTATGAAATACAGAAAATATAAGAAATGTACACAAATGTGAATTGTAGATTAAAGTATGCACATTATGGAATGAAATTTCGACAAAATTAATAAATAATGAAGAAAAAAAACAAGTTGTATAGACATTCGTAAGAAATATTGTAAACGAAAGAAATATAGTCTCATAATAAGAAATCACAACAACAGTTTTCAAAAGTGAGAAACCAAAAGCATGAAATATAAGCACAAGCAAGAGATTTAGAAAGTCAAAAGCATGAAATATAATCGTAAACAAGAAATATAAACAACACTATGAACTGTAGGTGACAAAATGAAACTGTACGTACATCCACAAATATGAAACATATAAAAGACATCACTTGCTGTCTCTCTACCTTGTTGCCGTATTTTAAGTGAGGCGTGTTCCATGTCAATCCCAGAGTCCATTGAAAGGTCAGAGGTCACAGTGAGTGGTTCTGCGTGGTGTCCTATCAGAACGAACGATTCGATGTCTGTTCCCTGTAGATGCATATATTCAACTGATTATGCAAGAGTCCAGACAGTAACATCTTTTAGGGAGAAGCGTTTATTTCGGTAGCACATGAGGCTAAGTCTCGATATCAACTATTTTAAGACATTTCACGGGCTCTGTTCAACCAAAAGGCAGCGTGGACTAAGGTTGAAAAGTCCGTTTCACAATTCCAACACCCTTCTACACCTCCACTCGGTGATTCTTGATAACATGCTGCAGCAGGGCAGACTGGCTAAGAAGAAGAAATCGAAGAGGGAATACTAACCCGGTACTAAAAAAATGCTTGCTGAAGTCGGATGTGTTGGACTGAAAGGTGCAAATATCGCAGTCAAGCTGTAAACTACGACACAGCGCATTCCGTTCTCTGGACTACATTCTGCTACTTAAGCCCTTTCAGAGTTTGGTAGCGGGAGATTGAGAACGAACGAAGAAGAAGAAGAAGAAGAAGAAGAAGAATCACGCAGTGTCCAGGTTGCCATACACGGACATTTTTCAGCGAGCAATCGCGCGAGTACCTGCGTCCTGAGATACTAAATAATGTCTCCCACAGTAAAGCTACTGTCTGTGAATGAAAAGTGTTTTGCGGAAGGAAGCGTCGCGCCTTAACAAACACTGAACAAGTGACTGATCGAACTATAACGACATATTGATTTATTATTCCTTCCTTGATTTATTAGTCCTTCCTTTCTCATTTGAATATGAATATTATGAAAATCAATGATTGGAAAATGAAATAAACGATATCTTCCCCTAAAATACAAACTTGGCGGAAAGTACAATTTAATGTGTGATTGTAAATTGTTGATTGAGTGTGCATTTCTGTTTCGTTATAATGGATCGTTTCATTTGGTAAATACGAGGCGTGTTCAAATTAAACCGGATCTAACTGCACCAAGTAAACATACGTTCGATGCGCATGCTGACGTCACTTCTGATGTAAACAACACATACCAACCGTCAAGTTTGCAAAATTTAATTATCCTCCGACTCAAAGTATCCTCGGCAAACTATTGAAAACACACACCTGTCACCATGCACTGCTTGCATTCTGCGACGAATGTCAACTGGTCGACATCCTTCAGCTGTTAGAAGCCAAATCACCGCTCGCTGATCAATTCTGGACGGATTCCGTATCACACTCACCATGTTTTCAACAGTCTGTCGAGGAAACTATGAGTCGAAGGATAATCAAATTTTGCAAACCTGACGGTTGGTATATGCTGTTTACATAATATGTGACGTCATTATTACGTATCATACGTATGTTCACTTGGTGCAGTCAGGTCCGGTTTCATTTGAACACGCCTCGTATTTGATCGGATATATTGTACAGAATCAGTGTTACTATATGGACGCTTAGGGACATGATCAGTACGCCGGAAGAGCTGCATGTTAATGGCAAGCAATTGAGAATCATTTGGAATATTCACAAGGTACATACTGCATCTATGTGAATAGATAACGCAGTAGGAAACTTTAGGCAGATAGAAAAATGGAGTGAGGCAGGGATGTGTGCTGTACTCTGATAAGTTCTCACTGTAAAGTGAATTTATTTTGCGATCTATATTTGCGATTTCTGAACAATCATTTGTGGGACAAAACATAAACATCCTGTGTTACGCCAATAACATTGTGTTGGTAGCGCAGCGTGAGTCAGATTTGCAAGAATTTGTCAACAGGGTAGTTATTGAAAGCGAAAATAAAGGCCTCAGCTTAAATAACAATTAATCAGAAGTTTATTGACTAAAAAGTACAAGTCCCTGAAAGGTGAACGAGATGGAACTGAAACAAGTACATGGGTTTCAATAGGTGGGCACCATATAAGTTCTGATTCCACGTAGCATCAAATAACTCTCTTCCTTAAATCTAGTGATAGAGTTTTATTGCACAAGAATCCCCTCATGCTCTTAAAGACTTATTTTGCCTTGAAATAGCCAAGGCAAAATAAGTCTTTAAGAGCATGAGGGGATGCTTGTGCAATAAAACTCTATCACTGGATTTAAGGAAGAGAGTTATTTGATGCTACGTGGAATCAGTACTGACGTACGGCAGCCAGTTATGGACAATCATCCGGCACGCACAGTGATCAACGGATGTGTGGTTTCATAGAAGAATGTTGACAATGTACATGGACTGGCAAGAGCATTAATATCGTTGTTCTTGAGTAGGCATACACAGAGTAGGCATATACAGAGTAGGCATATACAGAGTAGGCATATACAGAGTAGGCATATACAGAGTAGGCATATACAGAGTTGGCATATACAGAGTAGGCATATACAGAGTTGGCATATACAGAGTAGGCATATACAGAGTAGGCATATACAGAGTAGGCATATACAGAGTAGGCATATACAGAGTAGGCATACACAGAGTAGGCATATACAGAGTAGGCATATACAGAGTAGGCATATACAGAGTAGGCATATACAGAGTAGGCATATACAGAGTAGGCATACACAGAGTAGGCATATACAGAGTAGACATACACAGAGTAGGCATATAAAGAGTAGGCATACACAGAGTAGGCATATACAGAGTAGGCATACACAGAGTAGGCATATACAGAGTAGGCATACACAGAGTAGGCATATAAAGAGTAGGCATACACAGAGTAGGCATATACAGAGTAGGCATACACAGAGTAGGTATACACAGAGTAGGCATATACAGAGTAGGCATACACAGAGTAGGCATATACACAAATACAGCTTCTGGTAACAATCAGGACAGAGCCGTCATCCTTTGTTTTGGGCATATGAATAGAAAAGACGGGCTGGAACACACTTTGACAACGTGCAAAATCGCTGACAAAAGGGACTGAGGGAGGCAAAGCGAAGACATATTGGAGAGCGTGACGGAATGACATTGAGGCGACGATAGGTGGAACTGATAAACGACATGTGTAATAAGAGAAAATGGAGGTCAACGATCACTAACGTTAACTGGCATGGCAATTTATAAGGACGATAGGGAAGTAAATCATCGACAATCACTGAACAGACATGGACATACCTATTTGGAAATAAACACTTTAGGGATAGTTTAGTTTTGATGTATAAGACGAACAATGTTGGGACGAACTGTAACAACCAACAATATTGTTATCAAGTGAAAGCACAAATGGATAAAATATGTTGGGTTAAAATCACAGATTTGAAGATAGTCAACGGCATAATTAACAAAGAAATCTCAAGACAGGGAAGATGTAGAGATAAGCTCTTTATCTTCGGCAGTAGTAAACTCTATGGGACTACCACAACCTGTCTTTTATCATTAACAAGTGCTTTAGTTCCGACATGAAGCCATGAACTAACATAATTTTTAATTCATAAAATTCAGTGGTAAATACAAATGAAGCCAACTATTTTAATACAATAAACAACGAAAATTTAACAAATTGAATTCGTTGTGTCAAATTCAACACATGGTGTCACGGTGCCAGTTCACCGTGTCAGTATTTGCCAGTAACTAATATTCTTTGTGCAAACATATAATCATATACCCATAACTTTTGTAGATAACAACATAAATAGCAAGCGCCCTAGTTGGAACACGTCATTCCAAATTTGTGAGAAAATAACTCGTATTTTTGAAATGTATTTTGTCACGCACCCTGCTGAAAAGTTAAATTCCATGCATATAGAGAAATTATCATGTTTCCATAACTCGCAGACGATATAGTTGCGCTGATATTCAAATGGTGATTTAAGGTTCTGGCATTTGGCGTGACGACCTATTTTACGACTACTTGTTATCTAGCCGTCCATTGTTTTTTACTGCTTTATGTATTAATTCCATCGGTTTTTGTATTCTTTTGTTTCTCTATGATTTGCTAGTTTATTATCGTTGTTGCTCGTTGTCTCTAGTGAAGGCCGATTGGTAACAGCGAAGGTTTCGTTTGTTTTCTTCTTAGCCCAGAATCTGGCCATTCATATTTATGTTTTTTCAACATTTTATTTCTTCAGATGCAAGCTTCTTAGTTTTCATCTATAGAATTTAAATTATGAACTTTTTACAATTTATTTCAGTCATTTTCTTCTACGTGGTGCATTTATATTATTTTGTGTTTCTTGTGGAATAAAGTTTCTATAAGATGAAGAAGCCTGACCCGTAACGATCTCGGCTCAATCTGACTTGACGTAGTCTCATCTCATCTTCTATGGCTGTTGTTTTTGTTGTGAAAAACATTTGTACTGCGCTTCTTGATGATAATTTTTGGTGGCAGGTTACAGTGGCACATTTACATTCCGATGAGTATTTGAGAAGGTTGACCAGTATCATCTTAATGCAATACCAGACTCCTCAGTTAGCTCGTCGCTATGTGGAGATTACAACATTGGGCGGAAGGCCGAGAATCCGTACAATTCTGAATCCGTAACAACAACAACAGCATCAACAACAGCAACAACAGAAAGCACAACAACAACAACAAAAACAACAGAAAGCACAACAACAACAGCAGCAACAACAACAGAAAACACAATAACAACAGCAACAACAACATCATCAACAACTGTAACAACAACAGCATCAACAACAACATCAACAACATCAACAATAACAGCAACAACATAAAAAACTACAATGACAACAACATCAACACCAACATCATCAGCAACAGCATCAACAACAACAACAGCAACAGCATCAACAACAACAACAGCAACAATAACATCAACAGCAGAAAACACAACAATAACAGCATCAACAATAGCAACTGCAGAAAACAGCAACCCACAGCAACAACAGAAAACAACAACAACAGCATCAACACGAGCATCAACAACAACAACAGCAACAACAACAGCATCAACACGAGCATCAACAACAGCAACAACAGAATACAGGAACAACAACAGCATCAACAAAAAACAGCAACAACAGCATCAACACCAGCAGCAACAACAACAACAGCAACAACAACAGCAACAACAACAGCAACAACAGAAAACACACCAATAACAGCATCAACAACATCAACAAAAACATGTCTTGCAGATTACTTTGCAGGTTTTTTTGTTGGTTTCATTTTCTGCCCAGCAAATACACGGCAGTTTAGAATTTAAATTATTTAGAAATTAAATTAAATTACTTTGCAAGGAATCCATTCCGGATCTTTGGCGGAAAACATGAAATCTGGGCTCTTCTGCAGATGGCATATCAGACTTCGTGAGATTCTAACTGTGTTGACCTGGGCGTTGGCTGCGAGCGCGTGGCAAATGTCCATCCCGCGTCCCCACAATAGGAGCCTTGGAAACGTGACGCCTATGGTTCCAGTAGCAACTTCACCGACATGAGCTCCTAGGCGGATAGAGATAGGTGACCCTTCTTTGTGTAACTGTTTTTTAATGGGCACAACCTGTTGATATCAAAATGGTGAAGGTATAGACTGGGCAAAATAAAAACAATATTATTGTTTCAGTTCTTGACGTTCAGGAAAGGTAGATTTCAAAGTCATTATCGTCTTCTTCGCATGTGATATTCAATACCTGTTAGAGCTTTTAGAGCTGATTAGTCTTCGTTATATTAAATGTCGCTAATTACAGTTATATGTTCATCTCTGCATACCTGTCTGTGTATGCGTTGGTAATTGTGAACGATGTGTATTTTCATTGATATTTTCGTATGAAAAAAACCCATTTTATATACGATATATATATATAAATAAATCTCAGTATTCAATCAGGCATGTGTGTCTGACGCCAGGCAGCCAGTTGGTGAAACGTCTCATTCTGTTCTTTTGCCTTGGTGCACCATATTCGACCCAGACCCTTCTTCTGGTCATCAGATTGAATGATGTCTGGGCTTAATCATCAATGGAAGAGTAATCAACAATCTGAAAAATGCTGACGACACAACATCGTTTGCTGAAAGTGAACAAGAAACTCAAATCTCTAAATATCTAAATTCAGGTAATTCAATCAGGCACGCGTGTCTGATGCCAGGTAGTCAAATGTTGAATAAACTCATTTCGCTCTTTTGTCTTGGTGTACCATGTTGGACCCAGTTTCTTCTTCAGACCATCTTCCCCTCAGCCTCGGTCGTTCGCGAGGGTGTCTGATGTTTTAGGGAGTGAAGGACGTCACTCTACGTGTCCATCTGTTGCCCGACATGGGCACTTTGGTTAGTCCATCTGTTGCCCGACATGGACACTTTGGTTAGTCCATCTGTTGGGCCAATTGGGCACTTTGGTTAGTCCATCTGTTATGCCACATGGGCACTTTGGTTAGTCCATCTGTTATGCCACATGAGCACTTTGGTTAGTCCATCTCTTATGCCACATGGGCACTTTGGTTAGTCCATCTGTTATGCCACATGGGCACTTTGGTTAGTCCATCTGTTGTGCCACATGGACACTTTGGTTAGTCCATCTGTTGCCCGACATGGGCACTTTGGCCAATCCATCTGTTGCCCGACATGGGCACTTTGGCTAGTCCATCTGTTGTGCCACATGGGCACTTTGGCCAATCCATCTGTTGCCCGACATGGACACTTTGGTCAGTCCATCTGTATTTTCATGACAGCGCGACATATCAGTGAAGCAAGTTCGACGTCTGATCTCAACCTTTGGGATTTAGTCTCGATGGAAGATTTTAATATTCTTTACTTCGTCGCTCGTTGAGAAACTGGAAATCTATCTGTATCAGCATTTCGTAGGTTTCACACCTCACAGACATTGACGATGGCTGGAGTAACCAGGATATTTAAGGTATGAGATCTGGCGCTGTCGTTTGGGACCTTCTGCAGTATGGGCTCTATACAGTTAAAGTTGATAACGATTTAATGAATCTGTGTTAGTGATCTCTACCCATGTAGATATAAGAATGTATGTATTGGACGGGACAATATCTACGATGCATTTCTCCTTTTCAGCATAAGGAGTTGAACATGATCTTGGTTATATGTCCATTGATTGGCAGGCCAACACTTTATCTAGTGAGTTCATCCATGTTTTTCTCCTCTTCCTTGTCGTCGTAGCTGAGAATGAACATGTCATCAGCGAACCTTAGATGAGTAAACATTTCTCCGTCTATTTTTATGCGGTTATCTTCCCAGTCCAGGTTTGTAAAGACCTCCGCAAATAGCTGCTCTGAAGAGCTTTGGAGAGATGACATCACTCAGTTGGACGTCACGTTGTATCGGTATGACAATCGGTATGGCAATCGGTATAGCAATCGGTATGACAATCGGTAGGATAATCGGTATGACAATCGGTATGACAATCGGTATGGCAATCGGTATGGCAATCGGTAGGGCAATCGGTATGACAAACGGTCTAAAGAAGAGGGTGATATCCGCAGTGCTAAATGCCTTGAGAAATCAGGGAATTGAAAACATCTTTGCTCAAATTTTGGAGGAGATAGCAGTGGATGCACAACGCATATGATAATATATACATATATAGTATTATTATCATCAAGTAGGGGACGGCGTGGGATAGTGGTTAAGTGACACGGCTCACAAACGAAAGTGCTGGGTTAGATCCCCATCACAGCACCGGCCGTTACCCCGGAGAAGCAAACCCTAATAAAATGCTGGAGGAAGCAGACTCTTACATAAATGCATGCCGAAGTCGGGTGCACTGGGAAAAATAAAAACCGTAGTGCAACGCACACCGCCTTGGGGAATAGAGAAATGAGGCCAAACGCAACAAAAGAAAATTATCAAGTGCCTTGCCGGTTGCCATTGACGATCATGGACCACCATTTACTCTTATCAAGTGTGTCTTTTATCAGTTCCGGTGATGATCGCCTCCGATGTCATACCTCCAAGATTTTCAATAGTTTATCTCTTTGCCTCCTTCTGTCCCTCTTGAAAAGAAATCATATTGGCAGATAAAAATGAAAGATCAACTGATATAATATGTAATAATATATCTAGGTCAAATATTAACGGAAGGAGGCAGCGGTAGAAAAGAAATCAGAATGAAAATAAGTATAGTCAAGATTGGACTCAGCAACATGCCACACTTACTCACATCAAACATATAAATCATACATTTAAAATGAGAATTGTCAGGGAGTATGTATACTTGTCACTACTATATGGAACAGAAACATGGACACTGAATAGGAAGTTGGAAAAGAGTATTGAAATCTTCAAAATGTGGGTATAGAGAAGATTTTGTGACATTTCTTGGAAAGAGAATAAAACAAATGTGAAAGTATTGAACAAGTTTTGAGTGTCAAAGAGAATTACAAACCGAAATCAGGATTAGACAGTTTAGTTATGTTGGACATATAACAAGACATACTTTCTTGTTGGAGACCATACTAGAGGGTAGGGTGGAAGGCTGTCGTCCAAGAGGCAGACAACGCTTTACGTGGGTGGATAACGAAAGGAGATGGACTGAACAAAGCCTGTCAGATTGCACTATTACGGAAAGAGTACACTGGAGATCCACTGCAATCGACCTTCGATACGGAAATGTCATTTGAACTGAACTGAAAATGGGTTGTTTGAAGCAACAGAAATGTGAATTTACAGACTTGATAATTTCATGGACTGAAAAGAAGGCTAATAGCGCAATACTTGAAGAGGCCCAGACACAAAGACAGCTTATGGTGGGGTACTTGAAGAGGCCCAGACACAAAGACAGCTTATGGTGGGGTACTTGAAGAGGCCCAGACACAAAGACAGCTTATGGTGGGGTACTTGAAGAGGCCCAGACACAAAGACAGCTTATGGTGGGGTACTTGAAGAGGCCCAGACACAAAGACAGCTTATGGTGGGGTACTTGAAGAGGCCCAGACACAAAGACAGCTTATGGTGGGGTACTTGAAGAGGCCCAGACACAAAGACAGCTTAGGGTAAAAATAACAACTAAGCAGTCATCCTTTCTTCCGCATGCCATAAAAAAAGTCGAGTTGATCACACGACGATAGTAGGCAGAATAGTAGGGATGAAGGACCGAGAGAGAGAGAGAGAGAAATGACAGATCAACGATCAACAGCGGAACTGACAAAAGACACGTAATATATGAACGGATAGATCCATGATCGCCCATGCAAACCGAAAGGGCACATGATAATGATGATAAGACCTGAGTGTACCTCCCTAAAATACATCGAGAACTTCGGTCACATGTAACCTGTAAATATAATTACAAAGTCAGTACTCCTTAAAACACAGCAGACAGCTTATCTCAACTCTGGAAGTGTCCCAAGAGGCAACTGCCAAATCCGACTTACCTCCAAAATATCCAGGGCTAGGTGAGCTACTCTGTGACACCTATTCACTAACGTTTCTCCGGCGGAGTCTTCCTCAAGACCCAACACGAAGGTCTGTGTGCAGTAGTAGTGTGACCTGGGACAGTATGCTTGGTACTTCTTGACAATCTAGAACACGACAGATAGAAGAACGACTTAACAAAAAGAATACGTTTGCAAACTGTTAACATATATCAAACGAATGGTGGGTGCCAGTTAAGGAAAACACATACCTCGCTTGAGCCCCGTCTCGTGGGCCTATCACTTAAGAAACAGTGCCAAATGGGCCTACAAAAAAGTGACATTTGGGCATAGTCACACGTCAAGGATGTCTTACAGCAAGCCAACAACTCCAACCATTGCTGGGTTGACCATGCAGTCAGAAGGAAAAACCCAACGCTGGAGCATATCAACCACCCTGTGGTACCCGCGAGGCAAAAACAGACCAACTGGAAGAACCCCCCTCCACTTTTTCCTCCCACCCATCCTTCCCTTTATCCTCCCCAATGCTAAGATACTAGAAAGGGGTCAGACCATAAGTTGGTGTTGTTTGTGAGATTGTTGCTGCCATGGAGAGAAGCACGCAACTTTCTGACAGATTGTGTTCCTACTTACACCAGAGAGCGCTTGCCTTCATGTTTACGTGGCTTATCTTCTCCATTATGTGGCAACCTTCCCTAGGTTCAACCTGAAATGGGCAGGTTTGACCAAGTTGAAAGTTGAACGGTTTGTCTGGTCTAGCCGGCGATAGACTTGAGAGGCTGAATTTGCTGTTAATCGCTTGGATCTTGGTCTGGTATATTTGGCTCGCTCTATATCTGACTCCAGCTCTAGTCTATTAGGTTCTTGGTCTATATTTGGGCATTGGTCTATTCTAGTTGGTTCTTGGTTTATACTTTTGCTATTGGTCTACTCTATTTGGCTCTTGGTCTATATTTGGTTCAATCTATATTTGATTTGGTCTGGTCTATTGGGCTCTTGGTTTAGCCTATTTGGCTCTTTGTCTAGTCTATTGGGCTCTTGGTCTAGTCTATTTGGCTCGTGGTCTGGTCTGTTTGACTCTTGGTCTAGTATATTGGGCTCTTGGTCTAGTCTATTTAGCTCTTGGTCTAGTCTATTTGGCTCTTGGTCTAGTCTATTTGGCTCTTGGTTTATATATTTGGTTGTCTATTTTTGAATGGGTGTCGTATATTTGGCTCTTGGTCTAGTCTATTGGGCTCTTAGTCTACTCTATTGGGATCTTGGTCTAGTCTAATTGGCTCTTGGTCTAGTCTATTGTGCTCTTGGTCTAGTCTATTTAGCTCTTGGTCTAGTCTATTGGGCTCTTGGTCTGGTCTATTTGGCTCTTGGTCTAGTCTATGTGGCTCTTGGTCTACTCATTTTGGCTCTTGGTTTACTCTATTTGGCTCTTGGTTTATATTTTGTTGTCTATATTTGAATGGGTGTCGTGTATTTGGCTCTTGGTCTAGTCTATATTTATCTCCTGCTGTAGTTTATTTTGCTCTTGGTTTATATTTGGCCAGTGGTCTATTCTATTTGGCTTTTGGTCTGGTCTATGTGGCTCTTGGTCAAGTTTGGCTCTTGGTCTATATTTGCTTCTTGGTTTATATTTGCTTCTTGGTCTATATTTGGTTTGGTCTTTATTTGACTTTAGGTGTGGTCTTTTTGGCTCAAAGTGTAGTCTAGTAGGATCTAGATCTAGTCTATTGAACTCTTTGTCTAATCTATTTGTCTCTTGGTCTGGCTAATTTGTCTCTTGTTCTGGCCTGTTTGTCTCTTGGTCTGGCCTATTTGTCTCTTGGTCTAGTCTAGACAACGTTAGGCTTAAGAAAGACCGATTGTTTCTTTGTAAACGATGACCTTTGACCTGTAGATTTGATCTTTTCTTCTATGATTTCTGGGAGCGATAATTTTTTGATCAATTGATTGATTGATTGGTTTCGCATATCCACATAAATGGAAATGTGAGAAAAAAACCATGATACAACAACACATTGTGTTTGAAACAACAAGAAGAACAGTCTCGATGACTGCTCACTGGGAGGAACCAATTGTAAGACCAGAATCACTTGCAACATATTTATATAAATCCTACCTCACGTATACGTTGGGGTCCCTAAAATGTGTTTCAGGAGCCTGGCCAACGAGGTAGGGGAGTCGATATTGTAATCCCGATAGCGTTAAGCTTACTTCGAAACCTCGCATAGCACTACCGACAGGCGGATCCTGCTCCACCCTGGTAAGTACGCTTTGGGATGTAAAAAGAGCAGTTCTAACCTACCACAAGAAACGTAGTCAAGAACTGAATTACTTAATTTTCTTTATAGTTGTGCGGTTAAGCTGCGTGGGGAGCTTCAGTCGTCTGTCCTGCGCCAAGTGAGTAGCGTCGGTCAATGCCAGCTCCTGTAGTTGCACAATCTTTCTAACGTCATCTTTCCACCTGCCTAGCCGTCGCCCATCCCTTCCAATGCCTTGTAATTAGATCTACCAGCGCTGTAAGCCATCAGTGGAAGCTGATGAGGGTGCATTCTCATGAGTTGACTAGACAAAAGTATTTTGTGCCTGGAAATGTCCTCTGCACACGACGTAGTGTCGACCATACTTTGAATGTCGTCGTTCCGCACTCTGTTTTTCCTAGTAACACCGATTACCTTCCTCAAACACTTCATTTCACACGTTAAAATTCTGTTAACTCGTCCCCTGGACAGAGGACATGTTTGACACAGGTAGCAAAGAGTCGATATAAATATACTGTCTATCAGCTTTTGCTTTGTTGCCAAATTAAGGGTCAGATGAATAAGCAGTGGGGACAGCCGATAAGTTGCCTGAAATGATTTCTGACACCTAGTCTCGAATTCCCTGTCGATCCTTTCCCTTCTGTCGAAAAAAATACTAAACAAATACTTGAACCAACGGACAATATCATTTACACTTATTCTGAGGGGCCCAGGAGTTGAATTAACTCAGTGCAAATTACTTCCACAACAACAACAACAACAACCACGCCCAATAATGAGATCGTATATCAGTTATTTGAACGACGAAAGAGATAAACATGGAACGTAAAAAGACTGATGTCCTTGAATTACGACAGTGTATAGCAAACACACCAGACAGTAAATCGTTTTCACCTGAACTGTCAGCGTAGTCTGGTCGAGGTCAGATGACAGGACAAGGGGAGTAACTGTGAAATTATTAGCCTCTTACATGCTGAACATCCATATGCTTGCTTGCTTTACTTTCTTATTTACTTACTCACACACTCACTTGCTTACTTAACTTTTACTTACTTAACTTTTACTTACTTACTTTGCGCACACACACGCACACGCGCGCGCGAGCGCACACACCCACTCACTTGCTTACTTACTTACTTAACTTTTACTTACTTATTTAACTTTTACTTACTTACTTAACTTTTACATACTTAACTTTTACTTACTTACTTAACTTTTACTTACTTTGCGCGCATATACACACACGCGCGCACACGCGCGCACGCACACATCCACACCTACACAGACACACCCACAAGTACACACCTACACGCACCCACCCACATGCACCCACCTACACGCACCTACCCATACGCACGCACGCACGCACACACACACACATACACACAACCAGATTAAATAAACGGGACACGTTTCTTACATGTCGGATGAGCGCCTCCCCCAAGCAGCTGTTATACGGTGAGCTCACAACAGACAAACGCTCATCAGGAGACAGAAGAAACGCAACGGAAACTCATTCAGGCGTCTCTGAAATCTTCAATATTGACGTCACGTCCTCGGAGTTGCTTGCACAGAACCGCTTCACCTGTCGCGTTATCATGACTACAGGCGCGCAGGTAGTAGATCAAAACTTCACCCATGAAGCTCAAAGTAAGCATGCCACCCGGTAGATCGTGATTTTCACACCTGGTTTACCTGTTCGCTTAATCTGCCAGGTAAGCCCTTATTCCCAATGTTCACACCTGGCTTACCTGTTCGCTTAATCTGCCGGGGAAGTCATTTTTCCCAATTTACATACCTTGCTTATCTGTTCATTTAGTGTTCCAAAGAAGGCCAGAATATTGGCAGAAATGTCAATGCCTACATTAGAGTAGCTATCAACAACTTCCATCACAACAATTCCAAGGGAAGAGTAAACAATGGGCTCAACTCGTTCTCTGGATCGAAAAGCGTTTAAAATCTTCCACGGGACCATCTCAGACAGGATCTTGTCCAGTTCGTTCTGAACTGCCTGAAGGGCAGACTCCTAGAAAAAAAAAGATTTACAATTAAATAGTTAATTTGCAGTATTGATGCAAACTAAAACCAAATTAATGCAGAGATAGACAAGAAAATATGTAGTACAGAACAGTCACCCATCGCAAGAGAAGATGGTGACAGCGTCGGACATCTGTTTTCGGATGTGACTGCACATGAGTAAATGTCAGAGCGCAAGCAACAATTGGTCATGCAGCAATGAGGATTCTTAACAGTCAAAACAGAACTATAAGAACAACTGTCATTCTAACACTCCAGGATCGTACTTCAAGCCATTTCAAGCTCATAGCAAGATAGACTCACACGTGAAGAAAAAAATGCAACATCGGATTGCTGTTCAAATAAACTGATCTAGTACAGCTGGGTTTTGTGTGTGTGTGTGTGTGTTCGCCTTATTTCTCTAATCCCCAAAGCAGTGTGCGTTTTTATTGTGCGTCTGTCGGCTCAGTGCATCCGACTTCAGCTTTCATTTTATGTAAGGTTCTGCTTCCTCCTGCATTTTTACAAGCGTTTGCTTCCCCGGGGTAACGGCCGGTGCTGGGGTGGGAATCGAACCCAGCACCTTCGGGTTGTGGGCCGTGCCACTTAACCACTAGGCCACGCCGTTCCCTGTACAGCAGTTGATTCTGGTCCATTGTGGAATCCTTAAAAACGAGAAAGCGGTTGAGCTCGCAAAAGCCAGAAGTTACGGGACCCAGAATTGTCATCGACAGAGCTATAAAGAAGCAAAGTCACTCATCAAACGATCCATGCAGACGGAATGGAGTGTCCAGCACATAGAATACAAGCCACACAATGACATCATAGAGAAACGTGGCAGAGATATGTAGACATAGTTCTTCAGATTTCACAGCATCGCCACGTCCGATCGTGAAGTACCCAAGCAAATACCAGAACATATACTGCATGACTGCCCTACTTGTACAGACCAAAGAAAGGCAGTCTGGTCCCAGGGAATGACTATGCTCGGAAGACTGCCGTGGCCCAACGAAGACCTGAAACACACAAACTACTTTGCGAACTTCACCGAGCTAAAAGTATAGCATCAGTTGATCGAAGAAGAAGAAGAAATAGAAGTAAAAGAAGAAGAAGAAGAAGAAGAAGAAGAAGAAAAAGAAGAAGAAGAAAAACTAGAAGAAGAGACTGGACAGTCCGATCTAACCGCGAGAAATCTCTACCGCATGTGGGGCACACGTGGATAGTGTTAATTTGGCGTCTGGCATCCTGCCATTTCATCCCGCTCGTATTTTCAGCGCTGCAGTGAGAGACCTATCCTCAGTAATGCGAGCACGCTGTGTTGTTGCAGGCGCGTTTCGCTGAGCGGTTCGGAGCAAGCTGCATCCACGAGGCGACATCAACAAATAAACTGTTCAAAGAAACTATTTCAGAGTTTTTGTATAATGTCTTCTGTATGTCCGACGAGCGCCTGTCTGTCTTGAGCTCAATGAACATCAGTTGATGGATCTAATTCAGCCCGGGACAAAGGTGTGCCATTGTCCAGTTTTTCATTAAGGCATTCCAATCATCCTCCAATCATCGTCTCTCTACGTCACATAAACTACAACCTTGCCCGGCTTCCACTGACCAGCCATGGCACGGTCTCTCTCTCTCTCTCTCTCCTCTCTCTCTCTCTCTCTCTCTCTCTCTCTCTCTCTTACTTTTACAATGTTCTTAGTTCAACATGTCCCGTTTCCCGTGTTCAGCCTTGTCCCTTCCTCCTGTTCGCCCTATGCACTTATTTCATATTTGACAGTCCCCGCTCCCCCCCCCCCCCCTGTGATTAGGCATCACATGCCCTCAAAAACCAATATATTTAATTTAACTTAACGTCTTTATACTCGTGTATACGACTCATCAGAGTCTGTGTACAGCTAGTTTCTGTTTCTTCAATTGATATAAAATATATGCGCATTCAATTTATTCTTGAATGCATTAATTGATCCTGCCTCCACAGTTTTCTGTGGCAATGCATTTTAAGCATTCGCCATTCTGTGAATAAAAAAAATTGTTCCTTGAATCTAATCTGGATGTTCCTTTAATTAATTTGTAAATGTGCCCTCGTGTTCCTATTTCATCCCAAGAACTCCCTCACACACGCATTGAGTCGCCTCCTCAAGCCAGTACCGTCGTCTGTCCACGACCTCCTTTGTAAGTTTCCAATAAACCCAAAATCAGTTCCTCAGACACAGTTTAAACCAATCCTCCTTTAGACCTTTATTTGGCAAGTTTTGCAAGATGAATCGGCGGATCGTCCCAAATTGTTCCATCTTTGAAAGCCATCTCCATACCGTTATATTGGATAAGAGCAAGTGACAGCCTTGGACTTGAATCAGTCTTCATTTTCGATCTAATGCAAAATGACCAAATCAGTCCTGGGTGGGCCAATCTGGGGAACACCAGGTTATCCCTGCCTGCAGTCAATTCGTAACATTCTGTGTGTTTCCACCACTGCACTCAGATCACCATGATTATCTTGACAACCACTCCCCACCCCCACCTCCAACAGGGGCATTCACATCAACATTATTTGCCTGCACGCAGCACTGCACACTGGCGTCTTTCTCCACTTTGAGTGAAATGTGCCTGGGCGACACTGGCTCTAACTGATAACATGTACTTCATGGCAGAAAACCTATATAGTCCATTACAAAATGCATCTACAACACATGATGCAAGATATCTACAACCCATGATGCAAGATCTCTACAACCCATGATGCAAGATCTCTACAACCCATGATGCAAGATCTCTACAACCCATGATGCAAGATCTCTACAACCCATGATAGAAGACATTGATATCCTAAAGTAGAAGACTTCTGTACAACATAGTAGAAGACCTCTACATCCATAGTAGAAGACCTCTACAACCCATGGTATAAGACCTCTACAACCCTATGGAAGAAGACCTCTACACCCCATGATAGAAGATCTCTACATCCCATCGTAGTAGACCTCTACAACCCATGGTAGAAAACCTCTACACCTCATGGTAGAAGCCCTACTCAGAACATAGTAGAAGACCTTTATACCCCATAGTAGAAAACCTCTACAACCCATAGCTGAAGACCTCTACAACCCATAGTAGAAGACCTCTACAACTCATAGTAAAAGACCTCTACAACCCATAGTAGAAGACCTCTACAACCCATGGTAAAAGACCTCTACACCCCAATATTGAAGACTATACATCCCCTAGACAGGGACGACTACTTCAGGCCACAGTGCATGTAACAGTTGAAACCTTAGCCTGCACTTCCTCCTCAAGATGTGCCGCGTAGTCTTCCATCGCTTCCATCATGATGTCCATGACTGTCTTTCTGCCAGTCCGGCCGCGTTTAACCATCTTTGAGATCTGTCAGGAATAATATAACCGATTACGACACAATGTACAGATGTGGACCTGGTGACATAGTGGTGTGCATATCTGTATCAAGATCAATGAGGTACATATTCGAATCCTCGTAAAGACATGCTATTTTGATACCAAAAAAAAAAAAAAAAAAACGTAATATGCACACTACGTGGCGACTTCATGGTTTAGTTTATCTTGATTCCTCAGCCCTATTAAATCATCCGAGAGAATCTTTACAATGAGACTAAACGTGTAGGGATACTATTTATTTCCGAAATAGAAGCTATTAATAACAGCATAAATGGTCCTATAACCATCACCATATTGTTGGAAACAGTGTGATATTAACTGATGTGCTGTCAGTCGTAACAACGCTCACATTCCACATGAATACCGAACTAAAGGAATTGAAGGCAGCCTTGTCAAAACTGTCTCATATATCATAAAAAGCAGTAATTCAGTGGAGATGTGCTTTGTGTACAATGTATGTGCCGTCAGAACGCTCATTTATGGTAGCGAGACGTGTACAGCCTATGCCAAACAAGAGCACATATTTGACATCTTCAAGCTCTGGCAATTGCGATCCATTTTTGGAATTAAATGGACGGGTAGAGTGACAAATGAAGAGGTGCACTCTCGCATCGGTTTATCAAACATGTACACTCACCTTAGGCAGCGAAGACTACGATGGCTTGGTCATTTTCGTCGCATGGACGATGGTCACAATCCCAAATATATCCTCAATGGACAACTAGCGGATGGCAATAGAACAGTAGAGGTTCAAATATGTGTGATAGTAAGGGCCTAGACATCCTGGGAAAACGGATGTGCAGACTGATCCTAGTTGAGATGTACCATTAAGGGCCACCCCAGGCATGGTGAGGAGATAGAAAACAAGAAATCCTAATTATATATTATTTTGTTTACAACTCCAAGTCATATCATCCTATAGTCAGTGGCTTAGGTTCGAGTGGATAGCTGCTGTTGAGGCCTCAAACTTCCAGGCGTTGACTTGGATCTACTGTCCTGCTCATGCCAGGGTTCAGGGCAATGAAAGAGCTGACATCTTGGCTTCACAAGCACCCATCATGGGCACATTAGTGATGGATAGAAGTGACATTTTGAAATCAATCAATGACCGCCTACTGGACGAGGACACCGCAATAGATGAAGCAACAATCCACAGACTGCAAAGTTTCGACATTAAACGGAGTTCGAGCGGAGTGGGGCGCATGAGAGGACGGCGCAGGAGAGTGTACAACCAGCGAGCTACAGGGACTATCAGCATCCATACCTCACGCCATTTGATGAGAGAGAGACGGAGCACCTATGGGTATGCCCGGAGTGCAGTGACGTCGATTCTTAGAAACAGAAATAGTCCCTTATGGCTGAAACGGGCTACTACATACTACAGTGGATACCCTCAACATCAAAGGAAATGAGGAGAGCGAAAAAAGAATGATCAAAACTGATGCAACAAGAATAACTGGTCAACTAGAAAAAGCAAAAGCCATAATAAAAAAGCAATTTAATATAAAGCGGCAAGACGCTTACCCCCAAACACTAGTAAGACAACGGATCTTACCAATTGTCCAGAAAAGAGCAAATTATACTACATCTCTGAACTGGCCACAAAAGAATGAGCCATCGCCATTACATCAAAATAAAGATAGAAACTACCATCTTAAGTTACTGCTGCCTGGCAGATATGACAGTTGCACATGTACTTCAGGACGGCCCACAGGGCACAGATGAGAAAGGATGTGGATCGTCCACTCCCTAGAGGAGACACTTTAAGGCTGTATTGAGATCCTGAGAAAAAGAACATCAGATTGTATTGAAGAATCTAGTCGCAGTCTAAATGAACAATGATCCCAGAAGATGGAGAACAGATATGTCATTTTCGAATTGTCCATATGCCAGTGTGGACCTCATGAATCCATATTAGGACCACCACACCCTGATACTAACTGGTGCACATTCAGCCATAGCGGAAGGAATACGATCACAGAAACATCCCAAGTATGTTGTCAAATGCGATTAACGAAGGTTGTACATGCGGCTAGCAACTTAATCATGTTATGAAAGCACTAGCGCAAATACTCTGATGCAAGATCCGCGTAAAGAGGTTAGCTTTAGTGTTGTCCTACACTTTAGTTAGAGAGAAAAGGTTAATCAATCAATCAATTAAAAAATCAATAAATAAACAAATCGAATAATCAAACAAATGCCGATTTCCTTTATAGAACTGGGTCAAAGGTTAAGAGACAGCGTCACATTTTCCGTAACAACTGCTTCAAAGAGGCTGGCTTACTTGATCAAACGTAGGTCGAGCTGACGGAGCATCAGACCAGGAAAGCTCCATTATTTGTCTGATGGTCACTGGAGCATCAGGGCTTGGCTCTGGTCGAAGTCTGTTGTGAATGATAGCTTGTCGAATCTGTAAACAGATTGATGTCATCGATTACTAGACTGACAACTGTATCGATATCTTATTGACTGATAACTAATGAACATATTTGTTTCCTGTAGTGCTGCCTTTTGTAACGTATATTAGAATAAGTCTACTATCACAATGCGATTGTGCTTTGATATTATTTAGCCTACAAAACTCTACAATTCAAGTAATTGGTTTGATAGGTTCAATTCTGGTGATATAATGAAAGACATATATATTGCTGTGACTCTCCGCAGTGGAATACGCCGCGCTAGTCTGAAGAAACTGCCCACGTAAAACTCGTTGATAAAGCAATAAGCAGGTAGGATAGTGTCAGGATGCCTAAAAGCCACCCTCGTTGCTAAAATATACCCTATAATTAGCGTAGCCTCCACCTGCCGTTAGACGAAGCGTGACTGCTAACACTGAATAAGAGAATCAGGAAAACGACACTAGACACCCAATGTTTGGACACCAATACCTAACTCTCAGATCCATGCATAGTTTTCTTAAATCAACAAAGGTATACATCTAGATGTAGACCCTGACATCTAATAACGATCGTCTAAATTTGGAGTTTTCGCAGATGGGGGTTAATCCGATTCTTGGTTTTCTGATCTGGGGATACCCATATTGCCTTATGAATGGCTCTGTGTGCAAACATACTTTCTCATATGACCAATTGGTTTCGTGCACACAAATTTGCAGACAGCTCTCCGTTTTAGTTTAGGTCTCCTAGCCCTGCCTCCCCATGATCTCCTCATATCCCACGTTGTCATGTCCTATTTTTGCGTTGAAGTCTCCCCTTAGTATGGTAATGTCACTCCTCCCTGCCTCCTTCACTAGTCATGTCTTTAAATGTGTCTTCCTTTTCATTTGTTGGGGCATATCACTGATTTATATTTAGTTTAACCTGCTTGTTCTTCGCTTTAAGTGTAGCCATCAACAGTCGCGTTCATGCTGCTCTCCCCTCTATGAGAGCACTTTAGGTCTCTGCTGAGAGCATTAGGGCCACTTCCTATGTGTATGGTGCGTTTTTCTCTTCCTTATGTCTTGAGTGTATCACAGTCTCCCCTGTTGCCAATAGTACCTTTCCTGGCTGAGTTCATCTGGTCTCACTCAGCCCAAGGATACTAATGCCATATCGCTCCCTCTCTTTTGCAATCTGCGCTGTCTTCCAATCCTCTAACATCGCTCTAACAATCCAGGTGCCGAGTCTGGAAGGCTTCCTTGTCGAAAGAAAAGTAGATAGCAGTCCAGCTTCCTTTCGGGTTTGGCTGAGCCGCGTCATAAGTCCTGCTGAGGGGACCTTTCCCTTCAAGAACGGCTTTTGCTTTGATTTGGTTGTTATTTTTATAGCAATAGTTTTTTTTACGAGGTGGGGTACCTGGCTCCACGCTCAACCTTGCTCCTTTCTCATACGAGCTTAGGACCGGCCATGGCGGAGATCAAGCGTTAGTATTAATACACTATTCACTAGAACTTGATCCCTTGAGTCCAGTTGAAATTTGTTGGTGTGCATATGTAAGTTGGTAGACACGTAAGCCTGTTGGCATGAGAGTTAAATTATATTTATTTTACACCAATGCCACGGATAAATATCAATCAACCAACCAACCAATCAATCAATCAATCAATCAATCAATCAATCAATCAATCAATCAATCAACCAATCAACCAACCAACCAATCAATCAACCAACCAATTAATCAACCAACCAATCAACCAACCAACCAATCAACCAACCAATCAATCAACCAACCAATCAATCAACCAACCAATCAATCAACCAACCAATCAACCAATCAATCAACCAACCAATCAATCAACCAACCAATCAACCAACCAATCAATCAACCAACCAATCAACCAACCAATCAATCAACCAACCAACCAACCAAACAACCAATCAATCAATCAATCAATCTATCTATCTATCTACCTATCTATCTATCTATTCATCCATCCATCTCTACATCTATCCATCTGTCCGTCTATCGGTCTATCTTTCCATCCATCTATCCATTTACCTATCCATCCATCCATCCATCCATGTATCCATCCATCCAACTGTCGGTCTCTCTATATAGTTATCTACCTGCTCAGGGGTCATGTAATCCGCAAACTCAAAGTATGGGTCATCTCGGGTGAAGAGCTCCTGCAAAATGATGGAATAGCTGTACACGTCACCAGCCGGAGACGGCCATTGGCTGAAATCTGATCTCAGTGTCTCCGGTGCTACCCAGAAATCCCTGAAACGTGCAGTAATGTAATGACCCATTCTTATTGAATTATGAAGCTTGTGAAAGATTAGGTTGTCAAACACTTTACTTCATTCACTCCGCGATGGTTGGACATCTGGAGACATTTACTTCTGAAATGTCAAACTAGTGGTTGGGGATATAGGTAATTAGATAGCCAGTGGTCTCCAGGTAAGGTGTTCGCCTCGGGCGCTGGAGGTCGCTAGTTCAAATCCCGGTGGAGACACTAGGATTGTTTTCACGTGGATCATTCGGTAAATATTTCACCTAGTCTCTGAGTGAGATCAGACACCCGTGTGCAGTGGCGCGCAGGTTAAAAATGCCTAAGCAGTTGGAAATAAAAAAGAAAAGGCTTAACGGACGCTGTTTGGACAAAATTCAAGGTAAAAAACTTTTCAAATTATTTTAGGGTTTCTCGCCCTTCATAGAATATGTCTCCAAAAAAGCGGACTGTGTGGTCCGAACAATAGGTCTTGGTTATGTGGTTAGCGAGCGGCTTAGATAGCGCCTGACAGGCTGCGGGTCTACCTTGCTCTAATTTACGCTTCCACCTCCACCAGTCTCAATAACAGGCGAACGTATATTACAGGGAATAACAGATGCTGGGATTGACCTGGCAAGTCACCAGTGGATTTTCACCTGCCAATAAATATGAAACAAAGGAAGTCACACCTCACCACGACGTCTAACGACATAAGTGGACTGTATATAAATAGATAGATAGTTAGACATAGGTAAAGTGAGATGAACAGAGAATATACAACGGATATTACCCTTATCTACATATCAATCACTATAACAGTACAATGTGGCTTCCGACAGGGTGATACAATCTAACCAAAACTATTTACAGCAGCCCTTGAGTAGGGCTTTGAACACATTTACTGGGAGGATAGGGGCACAAACATGGACGAGGATGATGGCATAATTAATGTTGCTAGCGGTCATTTTCTCTGTACCACAAGTGCATTCGTCAGTATCCCATATCTTCAGTTTATTGAATAGATAGTACCTCAGTCTGTTGTGGCCTGTACGGAGTCTGAAGACCACGACCTGCTCTCTTCTGTTCAACTGGTAATAAGCATCATTTTTTGTGTAGCCAGTATGCTCTGTTTCCCATTTGGCCATGTATCTGGCCCTAATAATCCTTTTAGACCCTTCTGGTCATACTAGAATCTGGTTGTGGACTGAGTGGACAAATCTTGTTGGACTTTGTGTGTAGCGACTTGAAGAATGCATTAACAAATCAAGTCAGAATTGTATAGACTTTGTGTGTCACGTTGACTTGAACGATTAAAAAGCACGTTTAAATGGGACATGGTTAGCAGTTACAAATGTGTTCATTCAAATGTTGATGTCGATTTTAAGACTGGCCTGCACTTATCTTTGGATTTATTAAGCATTTAGTAAACAATCATTTTGTTTTTGTTGCTGAACTAATTATATACAGTTCTTACACGTTCGTACACACGATGTCTGGGTGACCTTTAAGAATAAAAATCACGTTTTTAAACGAAACAATTTAACTTAACTTAATATTTTTATACTGGTTCAGAAGACTCTGCAGACGCTGAATACAACCAGTTTCTTGGAGGGTGTGTAGTTGATGTGTTAGTCCATCTGAATACACTCAAACACTAGATCAAAGTAGACCCGCAGTCTGTTATGCGCCATCTATACTGCTCTTAATACACCACTTAACCATGACCGGTGTTTTGCCATGTCACATAGTTAGTCGCCTCTTACGACATGCTCTCTGTGGGGCACTGTTGATAATATAGTGTTTGCCATACACACAAACACCGGTAGACCAATCGGTTTATAGTTTGCAAACAAGACCAGCAGCTTTAGAAAATACCTGGAAAATCAATGCATTGAATGCAAAACATAATGATAGCAAAAAGGCAAAAGAATTGTAGAACGACACAAACGTAGACAGAAGCAAAGAATAGTAACAAAATCAACTGGCAGGCATGAAGGAAGAGGCGGCTTAAGTCGGCATGACGTGAAGCTATTTACAATATAATGTAGGTACTTTTTTAAAGCAGCAAAGACGGCGCTCTACCTGTTGCGGGTCTACATTGCTCTGCTGTATTAGTTCATTATGGACGCCATCAGATCTCTGAATTTCCTTGAATCCAAACTAGTCGACGACTTACACTCGTGTTCATGGAATCGTGTTATGGTTTTCCGTTTGGACTGGTTAATTCGTTCGTTTTTGTGTGTTTTCTTCCGTCCGATTATCACGGAATGGGCATCGGCTATATGAAAAGCACTGCGCCTAAAGCCGTGTCATATTTCACCGTCTAGTGCACACAAGATGGGAACCCGTCGCTCTAGCTGCAAACAGTGTCAGTTTTGGTGTGTGAAATTTAGACAGGAATATAAAGACTAGAATATAGCCCGGTAGAGATGATTATCTCACTCCTACGCCGAGTGATGGCCCTACGACCTCTTGCGGTTTTGGGAAAGGCACGACACACAACGATATGCCACCCTCCTCCAATGCCTTACGGGATACCTGTTTACGGGAAAGGCTTCAGGAGTAAACACTGCATCATGTGCTATCTCCAGTCGTCTCGATAAAAATCTTTCCACTAGCCAATGGTAGCTCAGGACCAGCGAGTGAGGTTGACGAAATGCACCTTTTCTTTCTCACTTTAATCCAAAACATCGCGAAAGCCACCAATTTCATCGAAGACAGCAAGAGAAAAGACTGTTCACACGGATGAACAGAGAGAGTGATCTTCAGGACAAGTGATCGACGAACATCAGATACTGTTTGCCCAACAAATATTGACATATATATTATATTATATACACAAACGTAGACAAAAGCGAAGAACAGTAACCATGTCAACTGGCAGGCATGTAGTAAGAGGTCGACAGTACGTGAAGCTAGCTTAATAAAAAACCTAGCATATTAGCTCAACAAATATATGAGGATTCCTTGGCGAAGTGGTTAAGCCGTCGGCCTCGTGATCAGGTGGTGTGGATTCGACTCCGGACTCCGCTGTCTTTTTCACGGGTGCTTGATGAGGAGTCCCCTGAATTTTGTAGTCGACCACTAGTCGTTTTGTCTTTGACTTGCCATTGGGGTCGGGTGGCACGAGACGAGAGAGTGAGGATAAAAAGTAGCGCAATTAATCCTTACTTAAAATACCGCTAGGAAAATAAATTATGCCATCATCGTCTACGATGGACGGCGGCCTTTGCCTTTGCTATGCCTTTATATATATGCCAGCTGTGGTCTGTGGTGTTAATCATATCTTGGAGTATTAGCTAAATGGAATTAACGGAATACCAATATGCTTTATGTCGTCAAGAAATGATGTAATCGATTATGTGGTTGGCATTTACTTCTTCGTCTAAGTTGATATAGAAGTGGACATGACCGATGGTTTCCTCTCATAAACTGAAGTCCTGCTTTGGGCATTTATGGTTTCTGAAGCACTGTTTTTTTATCTGTATATATCTTCAGACTAGCAGCTTTGCTGACCTCATTTAGATCGTTCAAGGATTGTTGGGTTTCATCTAGTATGACTGATGAACACGACGCCATCTGCAAAATGTATGAGCCACTCCACATCTATATTTACACCTCTGTTGATCCAATTTAATTGTTGGAAGATCTATGTAAATAGCTTTTGGGAGATGGTGTCAACCTGTCGGACTATTTTTGTTTCCTTACCAGGGACATTCCGTGGGGATTCCGTAGCGAAGTGGTTAAGCTGTCGGCCTCGTGATCAGGTGGTGTGGATTCGACTCCTTACTCCGCTGTCTTTTTCACGGGTGCTTGATGCGGAGTCCCCTGCATCTCGGAGTCGCCCCCTAGTCTTCTTGTCCTTAACTTGCCACTGGGGTCGGGCGGCACGAGACGAGAGAGTGAGGATAAAAAGTAGCGCAGTTAATCCTTACTAAAAATATCGCTAGCAACATTAATTATTCCATCATCGTCCTCGATGGACGCGGCCTTTTCCTTTATCTACCAGGGACATTCCAACAATAATTTACTGATGCGAAGTGTGAAACGTGCACAAAACAAATAATGAAAATCTCAGAGTCATTACAAATTTCAATACGGGATAAGATTCAAAACGAAGAAATTGCACATCAAACTTTTGTTTCGCGACGTTGTGGAAGCAGTGATATCACGCAAACATGATTAGACTGTGCGTGTAGTACGCATGACTGACAACAGATTTGCACGAAGAACAAGGTTTGGACACTATGTGCTTGTACACGTCCTTCAAATAACCACATCTATTTCTCCTACAAAAATCACAACTAAATCTCCTCAAAATAACCACATCTATTTCTCTTCAAATAACCACATATATTACTCCTCAAATAACTACATCTATTTCTCCTCAAATAACCACATCCATTTCTCCTCAAATAACCACATATATTACTCCTCAAATAGTAAACATCCATTTCTCCTCAAATAACCACATCTATTTCTCCTCAAATAACCACATCTATTTCTCCTCAAATAACCACATCTATTTCTCCTCAAATAACCACATCTATTTCTACTCAAATAACCACATCCATTTCTCCTCAAATAACCCCATCTCTTTCTACTCAGATAACCCCATCTCTTTCCCTCATTAGCTTGGTCGTCAGACTAGGCCTGCTGTCGTCAACAAACACGTTAGTCCTCACCTGGTTCAGAGATAGTCGCAATACAACGCAGCTCCTCTCATTCAATGAACAAACCAAAAAAACTTTCTACAATTGTAACAACAACAATACTTCTGTAAGCACTTAAAGTACGCACAGTTTCACTAAAACAACTCACCCTGTCGAGAATCTTTCAAGAATTATTGTCTTCACTGACAATTTTTATGTCATCTACTTCACCCTAACCTGTCGAATACTTTTATTTATATGAGAATCATTGCAATGTCTCATCTTGTCCCGCTTTACGTATTCTAAAACATCGATTTAACAATACAAATGTTCACAGAAACACAGCATAACATGAATGTTTACAATTTACGAGCACATGTAGATAATGTTCCTGCTGTATTCAAAACACACACACATTAATATTATACACACTAGTATGGCTGTGCAGGATCTTGAACTTTTACTGAATTTGTGAACTGTTTTGTGAACTGAATTGCTTGAGAAAGAAGAGGGTACCGCCCCTTCGTCAGTAGATTTAGCTTTAACTTTCATTGCTCGACTTAAAACTAAAACAAGATAAATAAATTGAAACAACGCGATCGTAACGATCCATATCTTTATCATCACTACCATTAGCAATAATATAATCTATATATTTCCGAACTTGTACTGGAAAAAAACCTCTTATTTATGGTGGCTGAAGATTCTTGAGATAACTTTAAAGTTGCTCTCCGAAAAAAATTATTGTTTCCAAGTTACAAAACTAAACATTTTTCAACGAAACTCGCGCTAACTCTTCCGGAAATGAAAAGTGCAGAATCTGAACTTCCGTCAAGAACCAAATAAAATATTCAGGAGAACTAGGAATGGGAAAATATGTGATTTTACTGAAGCAAATGCCGATATATCGGCTCCTGGGTGTTCTAGAAAAGAACCGGAAACCGTTGAATACTCACAACTTCTCTTTCAGTTCTTTAATGACTTCAGAGTAATTCTATACGTATGTAGTAAGCGGAAACTCCAGTCGACCAAGCTGTAAATGAATACCTGACTGACGACAAGGGAAGGAAATAGACGGCCAGGACGGAAACGTATCACCCCACCTCACAAAGCTGTGTCTCAGTACAACACCCCACCTCGCAAAGATGTGTCTCAGTACAACACTCCACCTCAGAAAGCTGTGTCTAGGTACAACACCCCCACCTCACAAAGCTGTGTCTCAGTACAACACCCCACCTCACAAAGCTGTGCCTCAGTACAACACCGGACCTCACAAAGCTGTGTCTCAATATAACACCCCACCTCACAAAACCGTGTCTCAGTACAACACCCTACTTTACAAAGCTGTGTCTCAGTACAACACCCCACCTCACAAAGATGTGTCTCAGTACAACACCCCACCTCACAATAATGTGTCTCAGTACACCATCCCCCCTACCTAACAAAGATGTGTTTCAATACAACAGCTCACCCCCCCCCCACCTCACAAAACCGTGTCTCAGTACAACACCTTAATTTAAAAAGCTGTGTCTCAGTACAACACCCCACCTCACAAAGATGTGTCTCAGTACAACACCCCACCTCACAATAATGTGTCTCAGGACACCATCCCCCATACCTAACAAAGATGTGTTTCAATCCAACAGCTTCCCCCTCCCCCACCTCACAAAGCTTTGCCTCAGTACAACACCTCACTTCCCAAAGATATGTCTCAGCACAATTAAGGCTTAAACACTTCAATCCTCAGAAACAGAGAGGCGAAAGGAAAACTTAAAATTAGGTGGCAAGGGCAGGAGCTTGAACACCTTCACGGTTCCCAAATATATAGGCGTGAAGTTAGACAGCGCATTGTGCTACATGACGTACTGTAAGATACACGCAAGAAATAATATCATCCGAAAACTGATCGGCACAACATGGGGGTCACACCTGTCAGTCTTTCTGATTCCTGCATTTGTCTTGTGTTTTTTCGTAGCTTAATACGCTGCGCCAGTCTGGAAAAACTCTGCCCATGCGAAACTAGTTGATACAGCAATAACTGAGGTAGGGCGGATAGTATTAGGGTGCCTAAAATCCACCCCCATTGATACAATATACCCGATAATTGGCATAGCACCCCTCAAGATTTGAAGATGTGTTGCAGCAGAAATCGATCGAGAACAACAGGAGCCCAACCCAAGGTACCCAATGTTTGGACATGAGATACAGAGTACACAACTCAAATCCAGACATAGCTTCCTAAAATCAACACAGCCCAGCCAGATAAACCATTAAAGTCGCCGTATCGAGAGATGGTATGAATTGATGCAGGCCCTAGAGATGGAACTTCGGGAGGAACTTGCTCCTGGACATCATCTACCATACACAACATGGAAGTGAGTAACAGACTCCGAACTGGTGTATCACGGTGCAAGAGGAATATGGAACGATGGGGATACACAGATGATGACACACGTGACTGTGGCACAACATAGGACCCAAACCACATAATGATCTGCTCCAACCTCCAAGAAACATGCAAACGGTGCGACATGCTGGAGGCAATTGAAAAGGCAATCCATGTCGTTGAATATTGGATGCCGACTGTATGACGTGGTGCTTGGACAAGGGAAGTAAGTAAGTACTTCAATCCAGACGATGAGATCTTCTATGGAATTACCTTTACCTTTATGTAGTGAGATATGCTGCGTCAAAGCGAAAAGGACCGAACTGTGACAGGTTAACGCGTCTAAATTCCTGGGCACATATATAACATCAGATGGAAGATGCAATTACGAAATAAAATCCAGAATATAAAAAAGGGGAAAAGATCCCGTCACGCCATGCGGCGTATAGGAAAACAAATTCAGAATAGTCCAAGCAAAATCTGATGCTACGTGGAACCAATACTGACATATGTCAGTGAATCATGGACAATCAGCAAGATAGAGCATTCATTTTTAGAAGTAACGGATATGTGGTTTTTACAGAAGAGTGTTGCGGATCCCATGGTTTGCAAAGACGACTAATGATATAGTATTCAAAGAGGTACAAACACAAAGACGACTAATGATATAGTATTCGAAGAGGCACAAACACAAAGACGACTAATGATAAACTATTCGAAGAGGTACAAACACAAAGACGACTAATGATATAGCATTCGAAGAGGTACAAACACAAAGACGACTAATGATATAGTATTCGAAGAGGTACAAACACAAAGACGACTAATGATATAGTATTCGAAGAGGCACAAACACAAAGACGACTAATGATATAGTATTCGAAGAGGCACAAACACAAAGACGACTAATGATATAGTATTCGAAGAGGCACAAACACAAAGACGACTAATAATATAGTATTCGAAGAGGTACAAACACAAAGACGACTAATGATATAGTATTCGAAGAGGTACAAACACAAAGACGACTAATGATATAGTATTCGAAGAGGTACAAACACAAAGACGACTAATGATATAGTATTCGAAGAGGTACAAACACAAAGACGACTAAAGATATAGTATTCGAAGAGGTACAAACACAAAGACGACTAATGATATAGTATTCGAAGAGGCACAAACACAAAGACAACTCATTGCAAGGATCAGAACAAGACAGTCATTCTTTTTCGGACATGTTATGAGAAGATGCGGTTTGTAGCATGTTGTGACAACGGGAAAGAGCAAGAAATAGAGGCAATTTGTTGTTCAGTGCCCGTGTGTATGCGCCATAAAGTAGTGACGAGTATTCAAAGACCTGACAATTCTCATTTTCATGTTATGATTTATCTGTGTGGATCTACTGTCATAGCAAAGCTTGGGTTCAGCCCAACTAAAGAGGTGACATTCTACCTTCCCAAGGACCCATAATGGGACATTAGATATGCATAACGAATTTTGTAATGACCGCCTGTTTTTTGATAACACTGCTAACATCAATTTAGAGACTGCAGAGCTTTGAAATAAAACTAGCGGACTGAAGCACATGGTATCACATAAAAGGTACAACACCCCACCTCACAAAGATGTGTCTCAGTACAACACCCCACCTCACAATAATGTGTCTCAGTACACCATCCCCCCTACAAACACAAAGACAACTCATTGCAAGGATCAGAACAAGACAGTCATTCTTTTTCGGACATGTTATGAGAAGATGCGGTTTGTAGCATGTTGTGACAACGGGAAAGAGCAAGAAATAGAGGCATAGGAAGACGGAGAGAGATGATGTTGGACAGCCTGATAGAATGGCATGGGCGACAACAAAAGAGTTGGTCAACGACACACGTGATAGAAGCCGATGAAGGTCTATGATCACTAACGTCAACTTGCAGGGCACCAGATGATGATGGTCTAACCCTATTTCGGTAATTAATTCACTTTTCACCCTGAACGTTTCCAATGCCTCCAAATTTGGTTTCTTATCTTTCTAAGAAATGCTACTGAATCGTCTATTTACTCACATGTTGAAAGCGTCCATAATATTTTGCAATTTGTTGTTCAGTGCCCGTGTGTATGCGCCATAAAGTAGTGACGAGTTTGCATAAGACCTGACAATTCTCATTTTCATGTTATGATTTATCTGTGTGGATCTACTGTCATAGCAAAGCTTGGGTTCAGCCCAACTAAAGAGGTGACATTCTACCTTCCCAAGGACCCATAATGGGACATTAGATATGCATAACGAATTTTGTAATGACCGCCTGTTTTTTGATAACACTGCTAACATCAATTTAGAGACTGCAGAGCTTTGAAATAAAACTAGCGGACTGAAGCACATGGTATCACATAAAAGGCTGCAACCCGGGGTGGAGAGCAGCGTGCCTCCGCCAGTAGAAAACAGAGAGGCAAACACTTTACAGAATATGAAAAATTAGAAAATGGATGATAAAGCTGTCTTGTCAAATTCAGAAATACAATTGCAACAACATATTGACAAATTCAATACAACGTGTAAAGAATACAACATTAAAATCAACGTAGAAAATACTGAGGTCATGCAAATATCTAGACAAGTAGGACAAACCAACAACTTCCTTGCAAAGAAGCATTTCAAACAAGTGAAAGATCACAAATACTTAGGGAGCATGTCGTCAGGAAACCCTACAAAGATGCAATAAGGCGTACCAGCTCATTGTGAAATTACTCTAATACTTAATTGCAAGAACGTAACAACTACTAAAAGAACTTCATACAGGACGATTTGTGTTCACGCCCTAAGCTACTAATATGAAAACTGGATACTAACACCAAGAGAAAAATAAGTTGTAACAATAGAAACGAAATTCATGCAAACAATATTGGGTGTAACAAGAAGATACAGGATCAGAAACGAAGACATCAGGAGACTAGTGGGAAGAACACTAGTATTAGACTACATTAAAAAGACAGCAACTAAAATGGTTTGGCCACGTCACAAGTCTACCACTCCACAGCACCTCCCAACATGTCTACCACTCCACAGCACCTCCCAACATGTCTACCACTCCACAGCACCTCCCAACATGTCTACCACTCCACAGCACCTCCCAACATGTCTACCACTCCACAGCACCTCCCAACATGTCTACCACTCCACAGCACCTCCCAACAAGTCTACCACTCCACAGCACCTCCCAACAAGTCTACCACTCCACAGCACCTCCCAACAAGTCTACCACTCCACAGCACCTCCCAACAAGTCTACCACTCCACAGCATCTCCCAACAAGTCTACCACTCCACAGCACCTCCCAACAAGTCTACCACTCCCCAGCACCTCCCAACAAGTCTACCACTCCACAGTACCTCCCACCAAGTTTACCACTCCACAGCACCTCCCACCAAGTCTACCACTCCACAGCACCTCCCAACAAGTCTACCACTCCACAGCACCTCCCAACAAGTCTACCACTCCACAGCACCTCCCAACAAGTCTACCACTCCACAGCACCTCCCAACAGGTCTACCACTCCACAGCACCTCCCAACAAGTCTACCACTCCACAGCACCTCCCAACAAGTCTACCACTCCACAGCACCTCCAAACAAGTCTACCACTCCACAGCACCTCCCAACAAGTCTACCACTCCACAGCACCTCCCAACAAGTCTACCACTCCACAGCACCTCCCAACAAGTCTACCACTCCACAGCACCTCCCAACAAGTCTACCACTCCACAGCACCTCCCAACAAGTCTACCACTCCACAGCACCTCCCAACAAGTCTACCACTCCACAGCACCTCCCAACAAGTCTACCACTCCACAGCACCTCCCAACAAGTCTACCACTCCACAGCACCTCCCAACAAGTCTACCACTCCACAGCACCTCCCAACAAGTCTACCACTCCACAGCATCTCCCAACAAGCAACGCAATTTAGCTACAACGAATTATTCAAGGTCAAATTGGACGACGAAAAAGGTGCCTTACGGAAATATCTGAGGCGTGAATGCCGCTGTGTTTGAGGGACACTGACGAACGCCCCTGAAAGGCATACCAGAATAAGAGAAAAGAAGAGGAAATAAAGAAAGAAGACTGGGCACCTAAGAGTTCCCTGGAGTACAGTGAAGTCAATGCTTATAAACATAGCAAAACAGGATCTGCTTGATATACGGTCTAATCGATTCTGTTAAAAATAATACGATATTATACACGGGTTTGTTCATGGAATTTAGATAAGGCCGTCCTACTAATCGGGAAAATAACTATGCAACGTCACACACTTAGGCCAACTAAATTACAAAATGCATATCTAGAGTTGGCCATGGTTTGTTTGTTTTTCTCAACTAAAACGTCACTGACCTTAAAACGTGTTCATATTGGCTCTCTTCAGTTGATTGTCGTCTGGCTTTCATAACCAGCAAGGGACTTTTCATCGGGTTCAGTAAGGATAACAGTCTGCAGAACTCCCAGTCCCCGATCTATTTGGACAAAGTGCAATTAGTGGTCACGTGATGGTTATTTTAAACGTTTTGCGAAATATTTAATCTACAAGGGCAAGTCAGTATATATGTCTTAAATGGCTGTTTTATTAAAGGAAAAAAGATACAAACCTGGAAACCACTATTATTGTACTTATATCGTATGGTAGTTTTGGTTGTTGAATGCCCGCAATGAGTAAGTTTACTCTTTCGTACGGGGAACTGAGACGCTAGTCCATTCAGGCACAACTTACTGACCAGGACGTCGCATCAGGGTCAATACACTGACCAAGACCACTATCTCTTTTGCCTCTAGCGTTCCCTGGAAACAGGTTGCTTTCAAAACAGCCTGGTTGACGCGATGTGGATCGTTGTGATCCCTGTAGTAGTGAGTGCTACGAAGATGAAGCCAAGAATAGCGCTACCACCTGGAGGACCGCTGTCTACCTTCATCAGCATGCTCAAGATGTCAGTGATAACCAGCCACTTAACGTCCTTTCTAGGGAGCACAAAAGAGTAAACTTACTCATTGTGGGCATTCAACAACAACCCTTTTGTACGTCCTAAAAAGGGCCTTAAGTGGCGGGTTGTAGAAGCTTTCCTCACATCCCGAGTGTGTCTTAAAGGTAGACTACGGTCCTCCAGACAGTTGTGCTATGCTTGACTTCATCTGCACGACGCTCACTACTACGGGGTTCACGTCGATCCACATCTCGCTTGCCAGACTGCCTTGAAAACAATTTGTTTCCAGGGAACGATGGAAGAGAGATTGTGGTTATGGTCACTATTTTGTATCCGACCCTAAAGAGACGACCTGGTCAGTATGTTGTATCCGACCCTAAAGAGACGACCTGGTCAGTATGTTGTGCCTGAACGTACTATCGTCTCACTTCCCCAACACTGTTCCTTATTCCCCTAACACTGTCCCTTATTCCCCTAACACTGTCCCTTATTTTTCAACATAATTTCCACTAACATTGATACACTTTTTCCATCGCGTTATCAGTGCACTGAAACTTGCAGCATAGACGATTTTAGTCTGCTGTCTCAGCCATATTTTCACTTCTTATACAACGTCTTTGCCATTTTCAAATCGCATACCGTTAAAATAGGATCATGAATTATGTTGCAGACTAAACCACGCGTACACATAATTTACTCAAGGATTACTACTTTGTTTCCATCATTTTATCAGTGCACTGAAACCTGCAGCATAGAAGTAGTTGTCCATTGTCTCGGTCACATTTGCATTTCTCGATCAACGTCTTTGCCAGTTCCGAAACGTCTCCCATTAAGATATGATCATGTATAATGTTTCAGGCTAAACAATGCGAACACTCTATCGCTGCTGCTACACTATATGTCGTTATTCAATTGTCAGCTGGAATCATCTGTCACACACACGATTCTCTTGCAATCTGAACAGAACGAATTCTTCAGTTGCCATTTTACCAGGGGTATTTGGGATTACAGAATAGAAACAGCGGTACTCGGGATTACAGAATAGAAAAACTGATAAATTACTGATATGTCGTGAACCACAGCTACATCAATTTGTGTGTGTGTGTGGGGGTGACAGTCTCATCATGCAAAAAACATTGTTTTAAAACCACCACTACAATTGATTTAACTCATAGTTTCTTTAAAAGGATGAGAGTAAAGAAGTTGTGCAATGCCGGAGACTTGGACCTATGCTTCCTCTTTCTCTTCTTCTTTCGTTGTCTTTGAAATATACTGTCCATATCAACAATGCTGTTTCTTGTATAAACTTCAATTGAAAAGATTAGGCCTATATCTACAATATTGTCTCTTGTGTAAACTTCACTATCTTTGGTAGTTCACATGAAGGTCAGTTACGTTTCTCTTTCAGTATTCGTTCTATTGACCAGTGGTTTTTTAAAATCTGTATATCGTATTCGGGGCAGTTCTGTAGAATGCGCACAGCAGTCTAGGGTGTCTGTTCGTACACATGACTTTGTTGCCAATCTTCATGTATGTGTACATGTGTTTGGGATGCTGATTGTGTATCTGTCAGAAATTCTACAGGTTGCGGACCGAGAATTTGTGTTCAACAATTTTTCAGTTGCCACCTTGATTGCCTATATCACTGCCTCATAATTATGGCATAAATTCCCGGTTTGTGCCCTAACTGCATCCCCTAATGTTGTTTGGGCATTCTATGTACACTCCCGTCCATCAATTCCCGATTTGTGCCCTAACTGTATCCCCTAATGTTGTTTGGGCATTCTATGTACACTCCCGTCCATCAATTTGTTACTACACTCTCTGCTGATCCATCAGTGTATGCGCGGAGCTAGAGCATTCTTCATTCAGGAAACTAAGAGTAGCTGTACTACGTTACACACTGTTCTTTTCATCTAGGTCTGCTATTCCTGTCAGTATTATGAAATAGACATAGTTAAAGCGAGAGGACATGCAACATAAGTGTGCATAGAGTCGCAATGAGCTTTTTTCATTACTCTTCAGTAGCAAAGTCTTTTAGCCTTACATGCTAGTTTTGGAGGTAGGATCATTGATGAAGATTTCGTGGGGAAGTGATTAAGCCGTCGGCTTTGTGATCAGGTGGTGTGGGTTCGACTCCGGACTCCGCCGTCTTTTTCACGGGTGCTTGATGCGGAGTTCCCTGCATCTCGTAGTCACCCCCTAGTCGTCTTGTCCTTGATTTGCCACTGGTGTCGGGCGGCTCGAGACGAGAGAGTGAGGATAAAAAGTAGCGCAGTTAATCGTAACTAAAAATAGCGCTAGCAAAATTAATTATGCCATCATCGTCTGCAATGGACGGCGGCCTTTGCCATTGACGAGGAAAGTCTTGCATTCGTGACAACACCCTTCATTTTGGGAACAGAGATTGAAGCAGTCAATTTTGTTCTGATACCTCATCTGAGACTTTTCGATCCTTCTTGCTTCCTTGATGACCGCCACAAACGTATCGGCTGTCAATTCTTTTTTCGATACATAATGGCTGGCTATATGGTATGAATGGATGACGGGCATGGATGCATGGAATATACTGGATCTTATGTGGATCTAGTCCTGGCCATGCTGGAGTTTGTACGAATGAAAGACCTGACATCCTTATCTCAGGAGCACCTTTGCAAAAGGTCTTTGCAGGTAGCAGAATGTAGTAGGGAGAGCGGAATGCGCTTTGTCTTAGTTTACAGCTTGACTGCAGATATTTGAAACTTTCTGTCCGACACATCCGACTTCATTAGGCATTTTTGAGTACTGTGTTAGTCTTCCCTCTTCGGTCCCTTCTCATTAGCCAGCTTGCTATGTTGCGGCTTGCTGTTATCCGGGATCATCGTAGAAGAGTCTATGAAGGTCTTGGTAGTCTGGTTGGCTGGCCATGAGGCTTGCAGTCGGCTATGGGTCACCGACAACTGTAGGTCATGCAATGCTCATCTTCGATGAAAACACTGACATTAATGAACCAGCGATGCACAGATTGCAAAGTTTAAAAAAAATACACGTCCAACAGAGAAGGTCACACGAGAAGACGTAGAAAGAGTTTTTACAATCAGCGGGCTATTTAAACCATCAATATCTACATTCTTCATCAACTGCTGAAAGGGACTGCTCAATTATGGCACTGCAGTACAATGACTTCAATTGATAAGATACATTTTGATTGCAGAAGAGAAAGCAGAGAGACACATGGAACTCTTCACAGACGCGAGGTCAGTGATTGGGGTATTGGGGAGCCAGAAAAATACAGATCTGAATGAGCTAAAAGGGGTTCTCTACAAATTATATATCTGGTTCAAGAGAGTTCTGATACAGTGGGTTACATCTCATTGCAATATTTTTACCGATGAAAAGGCCGTCAGACTGTTCAAAGAAGATGGAAAACTACCTAAAATTTGATATAGTTGTAACTTATGGTAAGAGGTCAAGTGGTTTACCAGGAACAAGTCGGAGACAGAGTACACAGGTCATCGACCAAATGAAGCAGATTGCCAGCTCGACAGTGGTCAATGCTTGGAATGCATTGCCACGGGAGAAAGTGGAGGCTGGGACAGTTAATGCATTGAAGAATACATTGGATGCGCATAGCTTTTAGAGCAATGTGATGTAAATGAAACTGGTTGTATACACTCTGCAACGTCTTCTAAACCAGTATAAAGACGTTAAGTTAAGTTAAGGTGAGCAGGCACTAATCTTTAGGCTCAGCACAACAGACTGAGATACCATTTGTTCAACAAACTAAGAATAGGACATACACATGAATGTGTCTGCGGCACTGACAAAATGACTTACAAAGGTGTCCAACATTTGAAGGGTAGAGAGAACACGCGCGGTCATCATCCATACCTTTTCTGGACAAGCTCAATAGAGATACCATTTACCTGAAGGTAACCATTCATTCTTTAGATATATTCAAGTTGACGTCTGAAATCATTCCTTTCAGAAGAAGAGGATAAAGAAGAAGAACAAGACGAACAAGACGAAGAAGAAGATTAGGAAAAAACTGAGAAAACGCAGAGCAAGAAGAGGAATAAGAAAAACAGAAATAAGAAGATGCAGATGAAGAAGAAGATTCCACACCCAAAAGAACAGACGATCCGCAGTAAGGGCATCAGTTATTTCACTTATCCGTTTCCAACCCCCCACTATCACACACTGTAGCGACAACAAAACGGATGCTACTGGAGACGAAGACCAACCTTGACCGTCCATTTGTTGTCCAACATACAGCACGATGAGGTCAGCATTCCGTGGACCATCCCATGAGCGTGAAGGAAAGCCATTCCCGAGGAGATCTCAGCAGCAACAGACAGCTGGAAGTCTGTGTTTAAGTTATACTTGTCATTCTGTGTTGTTCGTACATAACATGGAAGAGAATTGTTTATAAGAGAAATGTTAGTCAGACACTAATCAATAATAAGAAATACAAGTGTGTTGCACAAAGAAGAATTTAGTAATTATTCAAGATATGTACAAGGAAGGTATAATTATGCAAGACATAAACTAAAAACGAATAATTATTTCAGACATTTAGTACAAGAAACAATTAAATAAGACATTTACACAGAAGAAAAAATTATTTAAGAAAATTTGGAGAAAAAAGAAACTAAATTAAAGAAGACAGGTACAACGAATGAGTAATTGAGCAAGACATATATACGATGAAAGATTAAACAAAACATTTACAAAGAATGAAAAGCTATATATAGAATGCACACAGATGGAATTTATTATAAAATACACGTACATAGAAGTAAGTTTTCAAGACATGTAGGAAGAAGGAATAATTTTACAAGACAAGTACACAAAAGAAATATATATACAAGACATGTACACAGAAAAAATACTTATTCAAGACATGTATAAAGGAGGAATAATGATACACAACGTGTACACAGAAGGAATATTTGCACAAGACATGTGCACAGAACGAGTAAAAGAGTAAATGGAACATGCACTATGAAGACATAACTCCACAAGCAATGTGCACATAGTTTAAAGTCAGTCGCGCTAGCAAGGTGGGGATCGACACTGTGATCCCTATAGTGGTAAGCCTACTAAGGAGCATCGCATTGCAATGCATCCATGATGCCATCTACCTTCTTAAGTACCCCCCAGATACGTTGGTAGAACCACTGTAACCCGTCACAAAGAGACGTCGCCAAGAGCACCGAACTCAAGCGTGAAGGGCATTATTAACAACAACAACAATAACAACAACACTCTACCAGAGAAATATAGTTATCACTATATGACTCTAAAACAACGAGAGACATATATCTACATCTGACCGATTCTTTCAACCCAAATTATCATTCGTGTGTCGGCCCACCTGTAGCACATCCAGGATTGTTCCTTTGCTGCAATAGTCACCGATGACGTATCTATCCTTCTCAAGCTCGGTCAGACCATAGAAACGTACGATATTGGTGTTGATGATAGAATCTCGCATCCATATCATGGCCTTCTTCATATCCCGTGTTGTAGTCCTTTTGAATAAGAAAGATACCAATTACAAAAACATGATCTTTACTTCATTTCTAAAAGTCTATGTGAATGTATATGGTTATATATATATATATATATATATATATATATATATATATATATATATATATATATATATATATATATGAACTTTATCGGACTAGCTAAACAATTGCACTGTACGGTACACCAAAAGAATAAATTTTGCTGTAAATAGTTTACCTATGTTAATGTAAATTACTTCGGTAATCGACGCGGCGAGCTGAAAATAGTTGCGCTCACCAAAAAAATCCACATGGAATGATTTGTGCAAATTTCGCGTCTCTAGCGATCAGATTCGAGAGTTTTTGGAAGACCGACAAACGTATACGTTTAATATGTGCTGTACAGTAAACATTCACCTGAGTTCTTTAATCTCCAGCAGTCTGATCCCGATAATGTTGGCCTTCCACTTGCCAGGCCACTGTAGAATCTGCTTCAGTAGCTCAGAGCCCTCGGAGATTTCCCCAAGCGATTTCAATGTATTGATAGATTTGTGTCCCAAATATCTAGACCTGCCGCTGGAAGCCAGGTGCATCTGCAAGTAAATGTCACAGTTCAGTTGGCTATTTTTTATAATGTGAAATGTAAGACTATGTCACAATTCACTTCGCTATTGGAATAGTGTGGTCTTCAAGACAACGTCAGAATTTCCTTTACAATCAGTATAATGGGTTATGAAGGACATTGTCCCAGTACACTCATCAAATTGTGTATTGTGGATCGTAAGACAATGTACGAGGGCGCTCATTTCACACCGGGAATTAGTCTTCTAGCTGTACCTGAATGGTTTATGCCGTGTCGGAACGACTATCACTAATAGGGGCACTTGTGTTCCAAAACTTCTGGGTGGCACGCTTGCCATGGGCCAGTCACGCGATATATTTTAAAAAATGGCGGACAATACTGTTATAGTGCTTGCATGGAACATGGTGTTGTGATGAAGTGTAGTGTAAAAGAAGGCGTCAAGCCTGCGGACATTTACTGAAGACTGCAATCACAATACGTCAATGAGACACTCATAACAAAGTAAGACATTTGAATGGTTTAAACGTTTTAGAGAAGGCCGCACATCCGTGAGTGATTATCCCGGCGGTGTTTGGCCTTTAACAGACTACTCTAATTTCTGTGAATATCCAGATTGTAAAAAGCCTTTTCCAGGAAAATCGACGCATAACCTGTCGCAAAATTGCACAATAGGCGTCTTTCTCTGGGTACGGTATACACTATTATTCATGAAAATTTGCACTTTCAGAAAGTTGTTGTTCGTTGGGTGCCAAGACAGCTTTCTGCTATTGACCGCAGAGGAGAAGAGTTTAAGCCTGCATTGAATTGATTGAACATTTTCACATGGACGGGCATGTCTTTTTGGATCGATTCATTACATGTGACGAAACCTCGGGGCATCATTACATGTGACGAAACCTCGGGGCATCATTACATGTGACGAAACCTCGGGACATCATTGCATGTGACGAAACCTCGGGGCATCATTACATGTGATGAAACCTCGGGGCATCATTAAACTCATGAGTCGAAACGAGCATCCAAGCAGTAGAGGCAAATGCCTCACCACTACCCCCAACATTTCTGGATCAGAGGACACTGGCGTGACATGATTTGAATACTTCAGCACCAGTCACCAGACTGACTAACAGAGGACAGTGGCGTGACATGATCAGAAGACATCAACACAAGGCTTAAGATATCAAAGAAGCAAGGCCAAAGGTCAACCACGAAAAAAGGTGACTAACGCAAATATATGAGGCGGTGAATGCCACTGTGCATGATGCACATAATAGAGCTAATTCTAAAGACCTCTTGATAATCAAACACTGAATGGCAAAACAGGATAAGCGAAACAAGAAGACAAAGAAGAAGCAAAAGGAAATTTTAAAAAGTCGCTTGCCTTAATTGCTTAGTATACAATAACATTTTCGCACAAGAAAACACTAACGTAAGAGCTATAATGACAATAATGTGGATTTTTTATTCACAAATAGAAACAGCCAAACGAAATTAATGCGAAATAAAACGTATTTTTAAGCAATCTGATGAAACGTATGAAGGCAGCCATAGCGAGTCGCGTTGGCAACAACATAAATAACGTATGTACAGTGTATGTAAATTGAAAGCAAGCAGCGCAGCTTCGAGGTATGGTTCCACTGCAAAGTGTATGCAACTCTATAACAATTAGCATAACTTCGGGGTATGGTTCTATTGCAAAGTGTATGTAACTCTATAACAATTAGCGTAACTTCGGGGTATGATTCCAATGCAAAGTGTATGTAACTCTATAACAATTAGCATAACTTCGGGGTATGGTTCTATTGCAAAGTGTATGTAACTCTATAACAATTAGCATAACTTCGGGGTATGGTTCTATTGCAAAGTGTATGTAACTCTATAACAATTAGCATAACTTCGGGGTATGGTTCTATTGCAAAGTGTATGTAACTCTATAACAATTAGCATAACTTCGGGGTATGGTTCTATTGCAAAGTGTATGTAACTCTATAACAATTAGCATAACTTCGGGGTATGGTTCTATTGCAAAGTGTATGTAACTCTATAACAATTAGCGTAACTTCGGGGTATGATTCCAATGCAAAGTGTATGTAACTCTATAACAATTAGCATAACTTTGGAGTATGGCTCTATTGCAAAGTGTATGTAACTCTTTAACAATTAGCATAACTTCGGGGTATGGTTCTATTGCAAAGTGTATGTAACTCTATAACAATTAGCATAACTTCGGGGTATGGTTCTATTGCAAAGTGTATGTAACTCTATAACAATTAGCATAACTTCGGGGTATGGTTCTATTGCAAAGTGTATGTAACTCTATAACAATTAGCGTAACTTCGGGGTATGATTCCAATGCAAAGTGTATGTAACTCTATAACAATTAGCATAACTTCGGGGTATGGTTCTATTGCAAAGTGTATGTAACTCTTTAACAATTAGCATAACTTCGGGGTATGATTCCAATATGAGTGCATTCAAGTCGGGTATATGTAAGTCCAAGGTAAGTTAGTTGCACATCGCAAGCAATGAGTGGGAGATCACCAGAGTGTATTTGTGTTTTGATGATGTAACTTACCCTGTAGTTGTCCTATATTTGGATTATGGTGAAAGAGGAAAACAATGCGCTGATAATCAACTGCAATCTCTCGTCCTGAGCTGCTTTGGACCAGTTGCAAGAGTCTCAGTCGTGGCGACTGGAGATCTCTGGATGCAGGCACCGCGTAATCTCACCAAGATAAATACCCGTGTCTTCCAAACTGGACACGGTGTGATTGGAACCCGGTGCGTTAAGATTATGAAATGGACGTCCCCCCCAGTAGGTTCAGCTACCGCTAAGGTATAACTCTAAATGCATCACAGCCAATAATGTGCTCACCTTTTCGTCATAAAAGAACACGATTTCTTCCATAGGGATGTTCCAATCATCTGTGTTCACCATCTTGTTCAACTTCATACGTTGGAAGAGGATGTAGCCAAACAGGATACCAACCACGACCAGGAAGAGAGGTACTGGAATAGGAGCACTTGCTTGTTACTATTATA